>BGPR01000488.1:54304-317683 GCA_013235015.1 Araneus ventricosus
ACAAACTCTTACTGTAGCTATTCTTATCAAACAATACAAATTCAAACTTCTATTTTTGTGCAAATACAGCAAAAATAGTTACAAGATAAATTACTATAAAGTATAAAGCATGACTTTCTTACATTTTAACACAGAACCTTCTTCCATCTATTGTTTTCAAATAAAATGATTAAGTTTAAAAAAGAAGAGATCAATTTCTCTAAACTCAGTAATGCTGACTTTCAGACTGTAATATATGCTCAGTTATTAGCAATACAAAACTAATACATTCCACTGATACATCATTGATGTTAAACAATTTTCCCGCAAATGTCACATAGATAAAGCTCTTCTTGAAATGAATTGTAATATGATAAATTAAGATTTCATTGAAAACAAGACATAATCTACAAATTCATGGGTTAAAAATATGAGCTCCAAAATGAATCAACATGTGCCTTTTCAAATGTGTTTTCTGTGTAAATTTTTTTCTACATATTGAACAGCAGAAAGGACGTTCTCCAGTGTGTGTCAAAATATGCTTCTTCAGATTAGTCAAAATAAATGATGAATAACTACAATAGGGGCATTTATGAAGTTTATGCTTCCATGTCTTCAGGCTAAAATTGTTTTCCATATCTAGAGAGAAAAAAATATTACAGTTAGGACACAGAAATATTAATGTTACATAAAAGACAAGACGAAGTAATTACTTTATTTAATTTATATGTAAGTAACAACATCCTATCAAGCTGCAAAAAAATCTACCAAATTGTTTTAAACATAAAGCGTTTAAATCACTACAAAACAGGATTGAAGTAAGAAATGGAAAATAATACCCAAGTGAATTCACAGATATTTATCCAGAATCCGCTAACAAAAAAAAAGATATTAATTTAAAAATTGAAAAGAATTCAGGTTACTAATTGAGGAGAAACACAAGAAAGATTAAGACAACTATGTCCTTGGATGAGTATGCATCATTATCAATTAAAACATGAATATTTTTCAGCATGGTGAATATTCAAATTTTCGATTAAAAGATTTAAAATGTGACTTAATATTCATTTTCCATTAGATTTATGAAGGAAAGCAAGCAAATGTTTTAAAGAGATAAAATTCTAAAAGTTATGATCTTATGAGCAGAAATTCTATAAAATATTGCAATACATTTTTGACACTGCAGTAAAAATATTATATATATATATATATATATATATATAAAAATATTATATATATATATATATATATATATATATCATATTTCTGTGCCACAAAGAAATTAAATACATGCTAAAACTTAATGAAAAGAATCTGTAAAATTTAATCATTATGATCAGACTTTGAATGCCAAATAAAGTCCATGAAATCAGTAAACATAAAATATAAACTGAAAAATGCAAAAGTGTTTTATATTTTTAAAAACCCTTTCAATCTAGGGCACCTCTGTTAACTTTTTTGTACATTTCTGATTTGTCTAAATTTTCAGCGGTATTTTCCTGAAAAAGAAATGTCACAGAACACATACAAAGCAAAAAATGATATCAAAACATGCTTCTTAAATTATACAAATATTCATTGGACAGTTAAATTTTAAAACTTGCTGACATGTTAGAGGTATAAAGCGTCTTTAATTTGCATTCAACAATAACAAAGATAAAAAGGATATCACTAAATGTGAAATTTATCTGTATAAGCGTATAAGAATTCTAAATCCTTATATCTTTCATCAAAAAATTTTGCATTTACTAGGGTTTTTTTAAATTTTACATTAGAGTTTTGGTATGTGTCTCTTCAGATGAGTTAGAAATCTTAGCCATATACAGAAAATTTACATTCTTGAATGTGTCAAAACATGACTTCTCATATAAGCTAAACAGTGGTGTTGGGTAGTCATAAAAAAAGGCATTTAATTCATTTATAACTAATTTCTTTGTATGTGAAACGATTCAGCAAGCCTGTAAAGAGAAACTTTAAATAATCAGACAAAACAACTTAAAATGAAAATAAATTTCTACTAATAATAAAAAAGAATGTTTATCTGTTGATGTACTAGCACTCTACAGGGCAGACTGTCTGACCTAGAGTTATCAAATTTGGCACAAATATACTTTGGAGGGTGGAAATATAAACCTTGGAGTGATCTTTTTTAAAATTTTAATTAGAATTTTAGTTAGTTAAAGACTAAGCAAAATTTTTGCATTTTTTGATGATAAGTGTTGACAATATCACAAAAGTAATTTTTACACAACTGCAAAATTCAAAACATTATCTTTGCAATGATAATACTTTAATTGTTATCCAATTTTTTTCCCCTAAATTTTAACTATTTTTAAAAAATACTTTTATGCAATATTTGCAACAATACTTTTCATTGTTGCAATGAAATTTAAACTGTTTTCAATGCTTCTACAAATATCACCCGAATTGCTGTATATTGTGCATTTGTAGTGTTTGTGTTATATTGTTTTTTTAACATAATTTCTTTACCTTATTTTGTTATTTACATTTTGCCACTGTCCTGTACTTTTCTTCTTTATCTGGTTTTTACTTTTGGTTTGGATTTTTTCATTGTTTTTTACTTATTACATTTAAGATACGAATATTTCTTTTGTTTATTATCTCTACATATTTTAACTTCATGAAAATGCAAGAAAAACAAGATTACAGTGGAGTAAAACAACATTAGAGTCATTTCTTCCTTTTGTCAATCTAGATAATCTTGAATTTTTGATATAGATCTAACTTTTTACAAAGTTGATTTATTATATGGATTTCTTTTCTATACAAAAAATTTAAAAATTAACTAATATTTCTCAAGATGTAATGGCATGCTTCGATATAATCTGGTATATTAGGAATTGTAAATCTACAGATGTAGTTTGACAGTTTTGACTTGTTTGGGAGTTTTTCTTGCAAATAAATAAATACCATATACTTAAATTCAACACAGATTGTTATTATTATGAAATAATAAATTGAAAGAAAAAAATCCATTTGGGATTAAGAAGCAAATCACGTATTAAGTTAATAAAAAGAAAGAATGAGTGAATGAATGAATTATGTGTGATAATAATCTAAAAAATTAGATGGTCAAAGAAAATTTCAAATATTTCTTTATAGATTTGTTCATTTATATAAATACTTTGGTACAGAAATATGAAATAAGCAAATCAAAACAGTAGAAAACAACAAAATTTAAAAATTATGATATCAATAAACAAATTATTTTAAAGTTAAATATAAAGGTAATTTAAAAATAGATCTGGTTTCAAAAATATCTAATTTAAAAAAGTTTTGGTAAACATTTTTAAATTAACAAAATAATAAAAATAACAATTATAATCTGGGAAGTATTCAATAACAAAAATATACATGCAAATAAAATAGACAATATAGTAAACTATGTCTGCAAACATACAATAATTTAAATTTTTGAAATTAAATCTTTTCCTACAAATATATCAATTTCAAATCTCTCATCAGAATAATTCATCATATGAGAGTTGAGCAATGCTTTTTTCTTTTATGAAAAGCCTATTTTATGCAGAAAAATTAATTAAAAATGTTATCTAATAAATGTTAAAAATAAGATTATTGATACAAGTCAAGAATGACAATAAGTAACCATCAAATATATGATTATGAGATAAAAGAATTCGACTCTCAAGTAGATTTAAATTCTTCACAATATCCAAAATTTATGTAAAACTAAATACAAAAATTAATCTAGCATTTGGGCAATGTATGTTTAGTTAGGGATATATGACATCCTGCAAGTCCCCCCAAAAAGAGCCAATTTTTTTTATGATCAATGAGGATTTATTTGCTATATGCCAGACACAATCAATATGCTTCTGATGAAAAATAGGAGATTCTACCATACTAATGATATACAGTAACATCTTTATTTCGCATTTCTTAGTACATGAATTTTATGAGTGTGTACGATGGTGTTGTTTTAAGTGTTCTGTACGCTTAAATCTGCTTCCACAAATGTCACATTTGAAGGGTCGTTCAGTTGAATGTTTAGACATGTGTCTCTTCAGGTTCCCACTTTGACCAAAATGTTTCCCACAAACAGAACACATGTAAGGACGTTCTCCAGTGTGTGTCATAAGGTGACGCTGAATATCAGTAGGGCGTGGTGTTGAGTAATTACACAAAGGGCATTCATTATATTTATAACTATATTCCAAGCATGAAAGATCCTGGACACCTAGAAAGAAAAAAAAAAAGCTAATATTTAGACAAAGAAGTTTATATTAAAATAAAACAAAATTCGCATATTGATCTTCTTGTTATTCTGATAAATTTCAAAAATTATTAAATATTTTTATAACTGAGCATAAAGTAAATTACTAATATAATAGCCCAGATCATCCAGTAACGCTCTGATGTCACCAACAATAAAACTCACGCCATAGAACTGTGAGATGTTAAACAGCATTATTTCATTGTTAGAGAACCTAAATTTCAGTAATATTTAATTTAAAAGAGTAATTGTCGTCCTAATTTCAAATTTAATAGCTCTAAAATGGTGAAATAAATTTGCTATCGATTGATATAAAATTTATCTCGCTATGATCAACAGTTCCCGAGAAATTTTAAATTATATTAATCCCATATTTCAAATTAATTTCCGTCATTTCATAGAAAGTAGTAAATTATGTCAGTGGTATATCATGCGCGTGATATAGTTTGGACACCAAATTGTATCTGAATGCAATCATGGCAATGTTGTTTTCTTGCCAAGAATTAAATTAGCCACCAGTGAGGTGAATCTACCATTTGTTCTCAACCGCCGCCAGTTCCCGTTAATTCCAGCTTACATGATGACTATCAACAAATCGATTATGTTGGAATTTACCTCGATGAGCCTGTCTTTTCACATGGACAGCTCTATGTTGCACTTTCAAGGTCTAGGATTCCCAATCACATTAAAATTTACACAAAGACATCTGAAGTACAAGGAAAATTATTAAACAACGAAAAATACTTCACACCAAGAGGTTTTTTGAATAAAGAAATATTTAAATATGTAAATAAAAAAAATATTTCCTGTTATAAAACATATATTTATTTTATTTGTTCTCAATCAATGTTAAACATTTCCCTCGCATATATATCTATTTAAGCACGTCAAATTTGAAGGGAAATCTCTCGAATGAAGAGGCAATTTGCACTCGTCAAACCATGATGGGTGATTTTCTAGTTAATAATAAAAGTTAACAAGTGAAATAAATTTAAAAATATAAAGATTGGGTATGAATTAACAACTATGAAATGAATTTAAAACAGTAAATTCAAAGATTATTCTGAAAATGGAAAGTCGGAAGATTTACTTTCTTTTATAAATATAATGTTGTTTTAAACAAAGTTTCCTGAAACAGATACATAAGGGAAAAAGAACAATACTAAATGTGGCATACAATTCTACAAAAGAAAATGAAAACAAGAAGAAACCAAAAAAGATACCATAACAAAATTATTTTTAAAGCTTAAAATAAAATGCTTTAAATTATTTTTTTGCTTAAAATACATATTTTCCCAAATATACTTTAGAAGTTTCTCATAATATGGTACTGACATATCATGCTTTAAATACATACTCAAGTAAAACTTTTCCACATACAAATCATCTCAATAAAATTAATACATCAGAAGCAGATGAATATCAGAATGGATCAAGAAGATGGTTCTCAGTTGCTTTCCCATTAAAACATTGAGTTTTTACAGAACACTTGAAAGATAGCTGTCTTGTAGGTATGATACATTTCATGCTATATAAAAAAATGAGGAATAAAAAAATAAATGTATTGCAGAGTTTGCATTAAAGCCACTTAAAGCTAATAATATTTCATACCTACAAAAAAAACCATAAAAGAATACAAATTCAAGATTAATATGAAACAAAATAAAGCTAGAGACATGTATTTTTTTTTTCCATTCCAAGCAATTCAAATTATTATAAACCAAATATAATAGAAATCAGTAAAAATCTCTTACATTGAATTTTAAAATGTGGTAAATAAGTTATTATGAAATTAAAAATGTAGATTGACTTCTTGTTGCATTGTTAGGAAGTAGAGAACTACTAATCAAGTGCTGAATTTAAATACATAATATTTTATGTATTTAAATTCAGCAATTTAAATACATAATATTTGATGCATTTAAATTCAGCACAAATTAAAATAAGCATGAAATATTTATTATATTATGTTTATTTGTATAAATGTTTTGTTATAGAATCATGATGAAAAACAAATTATGATAGTAAAAAAAAGAATGAAAAATGTTTTTTATGATAGTTATAGATAAATAGAAAGAAATTATTTAATGATTAAAATAAAAAAGGTAATTTAAAAAATTTTCTGAAGATAAAAATATTAGGCTTCAAAAGTATCCACTTTAAAAGGAAATTTTATTAAATGAGGGGCAAACAAACAAGTATTTCAGGGTTATAGAGTAATAAAAGCATATGCAGTGACTAGTTTGGAACTAGGGGATTACAGCCTTTGTTGCTTCAAATCCCATAACTCCTTTCATTCAAGATTCAAGCATATGCAGTTACATAAAGAAAATACAGTTAATTATTTTGACATACATCCAATCACTTCAGTTTTTAGCCCAATTCGGAATTTAACAATAAACATTTCAACAGTTCATGGATAAAGTAAAATTGCAAGTGGAAAATGGTAATTTTTGCAGTCATGACAGGTTAATAATAAATGTTTCGATACAAACATATCATTTAAATCTCTCATCAGAATATTTCATCAGTTGAAAGCAATGATGCTTTTAAGAAAGTATTTTTCACACAAATAAATAATAAGATATTCTCTGTAAATGCTAAAAATATGATTCTCCATACAAGTCAAGAATGTAATAAGCAACTATTAAATATAAATCGAGGGGATAAACCTGTGCTGTACAAACATTTTTACCAGCAACCCCATTTTATACAAGAAAAATTTTGCCATAACCCCAAAATAGATTTAGGTGTAAATAAACAAGAAAATGAAATACTAATTAAAGATAACTAAAACAAATTTTCAGTAAAAATATCAATTCAACTTTGATAAAAAAAAAAAAACAATTTTATTTTTAAGACTATTTATTCAACTATCTATCCACCAAATTTTAATGATCTAAGGATACTGAGCTACAAGCTCTTACAGAAGAAATCAATGTCCAACAATGCAATACTGCCTTCTCATATCATACTAATATAAAATATATAGTTATAAAATAAGTTATGTACAAGATAAACTTTTCTGGAATTCTAATAAAGAATCTTCTTCCACCAAATGTCTTCAAGAACTAATGAATTAAAAATTAATTCTGTAAGCAGTTTTTAAACCAAACAGTCAATTTCTCTTAATTTAATGCTGTTGTCTTCCACTACAATGAAAAACTAAAGGATTTCATTTGCACATAATCCAGAATTTTCTTTTAAATCATTTTCCCACAAATGTTACATGTGCAAAATTATTCCTGGAATAAACTGTAATATGATACCTCAGGATTTCTTTGAAAACAAAATCTCATCCACAAACACAACAGTTAAAAAGATGAGCCAGAATGAATCCATATGTGCTTTTTCAAATTTGTTTTCTGAGTAAATCTTTTGCCACATACCGAACAGATGAAAGGACGTTCCCCAGTATGTACAAAAATGTGTTTCTTCACATTAGTCAAGAATAATGACGAATAATTACAATAAAGGCATTCATGAAGCTTTCTCCTGCCTGTCTTCCCTTTGGAATTGTTCTTCTGAATATCTGGAGAAAAATTAAAATAATTAGAAAGCAAAACCATTAACATAAAAAGAAAAGTAGATAATGTAAATTTCTCAGTTTATTACTTTTCAAGTAAAGTTAAGCTTCCAACCAAGTTGCAAAAATTCCATCTTAGAAAAATTTAAAGATCAACAATGAAAAATGTTCAAATAATAATAAAAAAAAATGAATTAATAAACGGAAAAGATCTCAGTGGTCTGACAGATATGTGATTTCATAAAAAAAATTATTAATTAAGGAATGGAAACAATTTGAATGTCTTTTAGATCAAAGCACTATTTAATGATCAAGAATTTGGATTGCAGATAAGATCAAATCCTTAGAACACATAATGATAAAATTAACTACAAATGATATAAAGAAATGCCAAATAAGAAGGAAAAAAAAGATGCTGTCTGGACACATAAACACTAGATTTTGTTTTTTCTGATTAAGGGAAATATTTCTGACAATTTACTCTTGGATATTTGGTAAGTGATTCTTCAGGCACTTTTCATTATATTACCTAAAGAAAGCAAGAAAACATGGTAAACTTTCTTAAATGAGTATAAAATAACAGTAAATTTATTTTAGGGAAAATATTTAGAAATAAAAATGTATTCATAAATAAAATGGATAAAATAGCTTAAATTGTTAAACCATTTTTGAATTGAATCTTTTCTTTTTGAAATACCATTTACAAGCTCTCTCATCAGAATACATCATCATAAGAGAATTTAGTGATGAGGTTTTTAAGGAAGGTCTCTTTCCTACAAAAAATAAAAAATAAGCTGATAAACGTAGAAACTATGATGCTTCATACAAGTCAAGAATGGAAATGAGCAACCAAAAAACGTTCATTTAATGACAAAGAATTCTTTCATTCTCATGTAGAATTATATTCGAAATCTCTAGAATTCAAAATTTACCATAGCTACAAATAATAACTGCATGCAAAGATTTATGTGCTAATTTTTGAACTATTTGTTTTTCAGAGACAAATGAAATCAGATAACCAAAGAAAGAGCCAACATTCGATGATAAAAGAGGATATACTAGCAATGTATGAGGCACTGTCACTAATAATCAATCAGTGAACATGATGTCTTCATAACAGAGACAAGATTCCTGGCAGCAATATCTTATTAATGTATTTTTGACTATTCATAATGACCAGAATTCACATAAGGTAAAACTGAATATTAAATATAATACTTCTAACTAAAATGGCTATGTTAAGACCAGTATCTCTTCAACAAAACATTCAAAACATAGTTTTCAACAGTGATGGCAAATGAAGGTTTGGCCATAAAAATGCCAACGACAGCATCTGGATTCAACAAAACATGTAAACTGCTCCAGAATTTCACCATCTTGGCTCACTGCAAAAATTCAATGATAATCACAGCAAAGAACACTGAGGTGCAAATTCTTGCTGTAGCAATCACTACCCAATAGCAATACTGCATTCCATTACTAATATAGCAAACTTACACTATATGCCCAAAAGTATTCACACACTTTCAGATTTCAAATTTTTTAGAATTTCTCCAGAAAGGTTTAACTGACTGCCTTTAAACTCCGGCCATGTGAAGAATAGACAGTAACTCACATTTTACATTGAAGATTCGGTCCTGAGGGCAATTAGGTGACCGTCTACAAACTGATGAAGACAAAAACTTTTTTGGCCCACCCTGCTTCACAGAATACTGATAACAAGATGGAACTTTCAGAAATGGTTATGTTTAATGTGCATAATATTTACAGGAATTTTCGTAAACTCAGCACAAATATTTGGGAAGATATAAAGGTTTTCTTAAAAAATCCCAAATCTTCCCACCTGTTTTTTGATTATAACATGCAGAATTTTCTGTTATATTATACGAAACATACAGAAAAAATGACAATATGTTAGAGAAGCATTTTGTAAAAATTTGGAAATTTTTTTTTAATATTACAGAAAATATGAGCATTTTTAGTAAATAATGTTTTACTGTGCATGTGCAAAACATACCATAATCTTTCTTTCACAACTTCAAAGCCAGATATATAGGGCAACTTATATAAAAAATTCAGTTCAATATCATTAGTATTCAGCAAGTTATCATCATTACAATAAGCAGAATTTTAGTTCCTATCAAACAAAAGCTAAAAGATACGGGGTTGCACACAAATTGATATTTTTTAAACTTATATCTTTGAATAGTTATGTTGAATTGTATAGTGGTTGAAATTCGCTGAATACCCATGAACACTTATCAATAACATGCATAACTTAAATTCCAGCTAATTAGGAACTATAAATAACAAAACTTTTAATACTTTAATCATATTATTTACATGCTTATTAACAAGTTACATATTGTTACAATTTTACGGCCAAACGATATTCTTAAATATACCTCTTTTATGGCCAAACGATTTTCTAATCTAATTAATTTCTTTTCTTAAAATATTTAAATAATTCTACAAATATATTGTTTTTATTCGTTACAAATATTATAAGTGTTCATGGGTATTCAGCAAATTCTAACCACTATACAATTCAATATAACTATTCAAAGATATAAGTTTAAAAAATATCAATTTGTGTACAACCCCTCATCTTTTAGCCTCTCTTCGACAGGAGCTAAAATTCAGCTCATTATAATGTCGATATCTTTCTGAATACTAATGATATTGAACTGAAATTTTTTATATAAGTTGCCCTACATATCTGGCTTTATAGTTGTGAAAGAAAAATTACACTATGTTTCGCGCATGCGCGGTAAAACATTATTTACTTAAAATACTCATAATTCCTTGTAATATTCAACAATTATTTTCCAAAGTTTGACACAAATGCTTCTCTAACATATTGTCATCTTTTCTGTAAGTTTCGTATAACAGAAAACTCTGCATGTTATAAGTGTGAAAGAAGCAAAAAACAGGTGGAAAAATTTGAGATTTTTTAAGAAAACCTTTTTATCTTCCCAAATATTTGAGCTGTGTTTACGAAAATTTCTGTAAATATTATGTACATTAAACATTACCAATTCTGAAAGTTTCATCTTGTCATCAGTATTCTGTAAAGCGGGGTGGGTCAAAAACGTTTTTGTCTTCATCAGCTTGTAGACAGCCCCCTAATTGCCCTCAGAACCAAATCTTCAATGTAAAATGTGAGTTACAGTCTATTCTTCACATGGTCGAAGTTTAAAGACAGTCAGTTAAGCCTTTCTGGAGAAATTCTAAAAAAAATATGAAAATCTGGAAGTGTCCAGATACTTTTGGGCATATAGTGTAGTTACAGAATCAGTTACTATTGTCAATAAATTTTACATTTATTCTTTTACAATTTTGTCTTACATTTGAACACAGGGCCTTCTACCATCCATTGCATTCAGATAGAAATTATAAAAATTTAAATAATTTAATTAGATTTTTAAAAACATGTATCCAACTTTTCTTATACAGTTGTGTCTTTCTTCACACCGAGAATGCTTAGTTATTTGGAATGCAAAAGTAATTGATTTTACTGACACACTGCTCAAATCTTTCTTTTAACTCATTTTCCCACAAATGTACAGTCGTTCCTGTTATGAACTGCAATATGAGAGACCAGAATAAGTTTGAAAACAAAATGTAATCTGCAAATACAAAATTTAAAAAGACGTTCCAGCATAACTCCACATGTGCCTTTTTAAATTGTTTTTCTGGGTGAATCTGCTCCACATATTGAACAAAAGCACGTTCTCCAGTGTGTACCAAGTTGTGTTTTTTCAGATTAGTTGAGATTAATGATGAATAATTACAATACGGGCATTTATGAAGTTTACTCCTCATTGTCTTCCGTTTGAAATGGTTTTGCATATCTGGAGAAAAAAATAGTAATTAGTATACAAAACTAACACATAATAAGAAGAGAAATTATCTAAGCAGTTCAGTGGATTTTTTAAAAAAAAAATAAAACTTTAAACCAAATTACAAAATGTCCAGCATAGTAAGTTCTGAACGCAGGAAATGTAGAATGCTTTAATCATTAGAAAATAAAATTTAAAAAAAAAAAATGAAAATGAAATAGTCTTTCCCTCTAAATGAAATATCAAGAGTATACAAAAATAAAAGAAAAATATCATTAATTAGGGGATGAAAAAATTTGTTCCCTTATTAAGGAGAAATACAAGGAAAAGGAATGTGAAAGTAATGATGTCTTTTGGATAAAAGTTGTTTACACTTTTTAATAATAAATAATTTTGATTTCAGATGGATATTCACTCATCATGATCAGCTAGAATAAGAATAATGTTAATTATACTAAATTTCAAAATAGATGATGTCTAGATACATAAACACTACCTTTTATATTTCAGTGCGGCAAATATTCTTCACATTTGCCTCTAATAGATGAAAAACATGATACACCATTAATTTTTGCAGGCAAATGTTTAACAGCAGTAAAATTCTTGAAATTGTAATTTTAAAAGTAGAAATTCTTTCAAATTTTCAAATACACTTTTTATTCATTTCTGCAATAAAAATATTTTATTCTACATACATCATATCTTGTTCTAAAAGAAGAATAACAATGTAACAATAATAGTATGTTAAAAGTTAATGAAAGATATCTGTAAATTTCATTTAAAACTCACATTATTACCATCAGATTTCACTTGACAAATAAAAGTCCTTTTAGCAAACAAATACAATGAATTAAAAATGCAACAGTCCTTTCAGTTGTACATAAAAAAAGGAAAAAACCTTTCAATACAGGATATCCATGCTTGCTTTTTGGTGGTTTACTTATTTGTTATATACAATATTTTTCTAGATAAAAGAAACTCTCAGAGCGACAAAATAAAAAGCAGAAATTATGACTAAATTTGCTTCAGAGTTTATATATTTATACAGTGTAAATATTTTGAAACATTCTACCATGCATATGATATAAAGCAAGATCTTTTAACTAAACCGTTCAACAATAATAAAGCAAGCAGATAAAATGCATATTGAAGTACAGTCCATCAAAAAGTATTTGAATGCTGCTCATTACTTAGGAATTAATTTGCACATTAAAACCAAAAATTCCGTTGACTTAAAAAAGTGGTTCCTATATGGGTATGTAATTTTTATTTATGCAAGAGGTCATATTTACTTGCACTAACTTTTTTTTTTTTTTCAAATGACATTACAAATTCTCTCAAACTTAACTTAAATGAACTCAAATAGCAATAAAATTCAACCATTTTAAAGAAACAATCAACAAATTATAAGCAGTTAATTGTGGACCTCTTAACGTTAAATGAAGAATTTTTTTCCAATATACCCTTGAATATAAACAGTTGGTGAAAAGAATTGCTTGGCATAACAAAAAGAAAGTGCACCTATTTCAATTTAAAGTACTTAATAAAATTACTTTAAAAATATCTTTAATTTTATCTTTAAAAAACTATTAAATGTTTATCCTAAAAAATTGTGAAAAGAAAAACAAAATTTTAAAGTATTAAGCAAAGCAGAAAAACTTCTGTGCAAAATTTCAGACATTTCAGTACAGTAGTTTGGAATATAAACAGTGAAATTCCAAAGCATTCAGAATACTGCTATTTTCACTTTTTCTTTCAGTGGGGGCAGGGGGAGGAGGGTCATCTCAACTTAACATATAGATTAGCAGGCAGTAAAATATCATTAAAATAAAACAGAAAACAATGGATGTCTATGGATGCTATTTAAGATTAATAAGGAATTAGTATAAAATTTTTCTTTTCAAAATAGTTTAAAAGCAAAAAGTAGAGAAGTTAGCAATCATTTCAGCATGCAGATATTCAATTTAGATAGAATTCAAATCCAATTATTTTCATGCAAAACATATTTAAACAATAGGAATCCATTACGATTGCAGAAAGTTTCATGAAATTGTTCCATTATAAAATAAAATAATGAAAAAAAAAATTGATGTTTCTGAAAAGTTGGTTTAATAAAGCTTGAATATGTGCAGTAATAAAAATATGATTGAATAAAAACATGAATGAAGAAAGAAAAATTAATAAATTTATGAATGTATTAAACAATGGTTATACACAATGATATAGAGCTATGTTTAAAAATGAAATAGAAATTTAAAAGATATATGAATTCTTTTTTTATTATTATTTATGATTATTTCTTGCCAAAAAACCCCAACTGAATGTTAATGCAACATCAAAAATATTGCAACTTATGTTAATTATCATTTAGTGCAGGCTTCATCATATTTCAAAATAAACACTTCATTATCCTTTTCCTAATTATAAAAGAATTCTGATGATATACTTTGCTGAATAATATTAGCTGTTTGAGTTTTAGGTCTATTCAGTTACTTTTTCATCTAAACGACAAGCAACAAATGACATAATGAAATGCCAAAACATTAGTCTTAATAAATCTGGTTTTATATATTAACAAATTAGTATTAAAATTCAAATTAATATATCCAGTGTTTATTAAGGGATAAAAATACAGTATAAAATACTTTTTTTAATATTATATTGAAGATATATCTGCATGTAATTCATGAATTGATTGCTTTAGTATTGTTAATTTTTATAATTAAAAAATACTCCAGAAAGAGGAATGCTAAATGCTGTTGCACATTAAGAAATGCTGATAAAGCTCATATAGTGTGGTAACCATGACTGCATTGTAAACTTTTTAAATAGGCCAAGATAATCAACTGTGTTGTTGCATTTGATTGGCCCAAATCCAAATCACACAGAGAACATTCAAGAATATGAAAATAAATATGAAGCCAGCCCCTTATGCATATGTGATATACATTAATTAAAGAAGAGGGAAAATCAATAACATATTTTGCTCGATTTTAACATTTATAGACAGCAATGCTAGACTGCAAGCAACAAGAAGTATTAAGATACTTTTTGACAGACTCCAAATGAATTTTATAAATGAGTACACATGTGTTGTTTTAAGTGCTCTGCACGTTTAAATCTCTTGCCACAAATGCTGCATTTGTAGGGCCGCTCAGTACAGTGTTTGGACATGTGTCTTTTCAGATGTGCATTTTGACTAAAACCTTGGTCACATATAGAACAAATATAAGGACGTTCTCCAGTATGTGTCATAATGTGGTGCTTCAAATTAGTTGAGAGTGGCGTTGAGTAATCACAAAAAGGGCATTCATGAAATTTATAACCAATTTCCTTGCATATGGAAAGGTCCTGTAAACCTGCAAAGAAAAGATGAGCTAATAATTAGGGAAAAGTTTATAATTAAATAAAATATATTTACCTTTTAAAAATGCAAGTAATTTTCAAAAATTATGATGTGTAATAATAATTGAACATAAAGTGAATAAAGAACAGATGCAGAAAATTTGACTAGCAAAATACATTAAAGATGTATACAGAGGGTAACTAGGCCGATTGTCAGAACTTTAAGGGATGAAAGAACTTGTCAAAACAAACAACTTTCACCACACAATGTGGGGTCAGAAAGAAAGGGGAGAGCCACAAGAGAGTGTTTGTCTGGAGTGGATGAAACATCACCTTTTGCAGAACCTGCCCTTTAGCTCAGATTTGTTGGCAGAAATACAGCAATATCTGAATGTGAAGAATGCCGATATGCACCTAATATACAAGGCAGCAAACAGTAATGCCATTGAAGCAGCGAGACTTTACCAAGAGCGATTTCCAAACAAGGCAGCAGCACATTTCCTAAGGACTGTGCAGAACTACATGGATATTGCCTTTCCAAACAGAGAGATTGGCCTCGGTGAGCCTGTCGTTTGGTCTCCCAGATCTCCCAATCTGTCCAGCCTGGATTTTTTCTCTTGGTACAGCTAAAAAGAGTTGTTTATGAGACATCCATTCCACTGAGTCCTCGTCATGTAAATAACGGCCACAAAGGTTCATGAAATGTCAGGAATCTTACAATATGTATGCAATTCACTCCATTGCCAATGTGACGCCTGTATTGCAGCTGGTAGTTACTCATTTAAGTATTGTTTGTAAAGTTTTGATAGTATAGACTCTATGTCCTTTATTACTCTTCTTTACTGTGTTCTCCATTTTCACTGCACAGGCGCCCTCTAGCAGCTTGTTTTCTGACTCCACACTGTATGTTGAAAGTTGCTTGTTTTGGTGAGTTTTATCACCCTTTACATCTCTGACCAACAGTTTAATTATACTCTGTAAAATGAATATGAAGCAACAACAAAGGAGGAAAATAGCAGAAAATAAAAGGGAAGGGAATACTTGTTAGACAAAGGTAAACAACAAACAACGACAAAGGTAATGAAATATAAAATTTAAAGAGACATAAAATATATTCCACAAAAAATTTCAACGCACTGTAAATATAAACTAATAAAAAGAAAAATAATAAGATATATGAATAACATCGAAAGTAGACAGTAGTGGCAATTTTCAAATATTTCATTTCAGGTATATTCATTTACATATATATTTTGGTACAAAAACATGAGACAAAGAAATAATTGTAGCAAAAAGCTTATCAATGGCTCTTTTTAACTCAAACTTACAAATTATTAAAAAGAATTCTTCTGATGGTTAAAATATGATAGTTTAACAAGTTTATAGAAAAAATTATAATTAATTTGAAGTTAATTTTCTATTTAATATAAAATGCATAATGTAACAAGAAATGCCACAGGTATTTCTTTTAAAATAATTTTGTTGTCTTTTATGCGAGAAAGAATATTCTTACATCAAATTAACGATTCTACAAGCCTTATAACCAAACAGACACATTTACTATAAACTGCTTGAAATTAAATACAATAAGCAAAGTGGTGGTTTTTTTCACTTTTTTATTTGTAAAAAAACATTCTGCTATATATAAATAATAAAATAGGAAACAGTCCAGATGAAGAAATGAAGTTTAGCACAACTACATTTGTTCTGTTTATATTAAAAATCATTGTCCTTTCTCATTGAAACACTGTTAAACTGAAAAAGCAAAAAGATAAAAAACAAAAAAAAATGTAAATATCTAAAGTTGTAAAATGATGCAGAAATGTTCATAAATGAAATTTCTTGTCAGATAAATAGAATGTATCATTAAGTCTAAAAAAAAATAATTAGTTGCATACTTAGAAATCATCAATTCCATTTCCACTGTCTGTTTTGCCATACAGTAAAAATTTACAGGAAATACAAAAAGTGTACTTTAACAAATGCACACAATGCATAAATAACATTCCATATAAAAAATAATAGACACCACTCTCTACTTAAAGGGAAAGTAATATTTAGGACCAATATGTGTCTTATTTAGATTTATAATAATAAACATATTAATGGTGAAAAATATGAACACCTGAAGAGTTCATAAAATATTTCCAAATTTGAGCTTCTCTTGGAAATAAAATCAAAAATAAAAATCAATAAAAATAAAAATCTCTATGTATAAATTTAATTACTTTCCTTTTGTCTGCTTTCAGAGTAGAAATATTACATTTGCCTGAGAAAAGAGAAGCAAACATTTCCATTCACTCAGATAATTTAAATTAGTCATATTACACACTAGAGAAATGCAGAACCTATAATCCAGACTGATATTAATTTTTGTAGCAGACATTTACAATCACATTTCTGTATATATATATAATCAGCTCTAGTAACCTCAAAAATTTCCCTGGTAAACTCTTACAGCATTTTTTATATTAAATCATTAAGTATATTTGTTTCTATGAAGCGACAATATTTTCACCCAGTGGTCTAAGTTCAATGACAATATTGATTTTCAATTGTAAAATTTTCAAAACTGTTGACAAATAAATGTAAATAGATTACTCAGTCTCATGGCAAACAATATAATATTTTTACTGCCATTTCAATCCAGACAGCTTGCTTCTTCATGACTAATATAGCCAAACTTCCAAAAATTACAACCTTTATAATAAACAAATAATTGCAATCAATAGTAAAATATACAAAAACATCCTTGCATTGTTATATAGACTTTTGCATTAATTTGTAATGATATGCAGAGGAAACCATAGGCAAAGAACTAAATAATGAAAATGGAATAAAACTCAAATGAAAAGGAATGAATAGAATGACAAAACATAATGCCACTTTATATCCCTAATACCTATAACCACTTTGGTTATCAAACCAATCAAAATGCAGACATGACACAGCTTGGAACAAAAAAAAAGCTGAACTTCATAAATACGGTCGTGTCAAACCTAAACACCGAGAAGTAAAATAAGTATGATTAATTGAACAATAAATGAATATATTTACACAAAAAGTGCTCGAGATATTAAAAATACTGAAATTCGCACAAATGTGCCATGTCTGTGTTGACAGACAAACTTTAGGGAATGAAAACTAACAAAAATGAAATGGAAAAAACTAACAAAAATGAAGAAAAGAATGTTAAAAAGAACGCAAAAATAAAATAGCTTCCTTCACGGAGAGCTAACAATCTTTTTTTCTCGCGAAATTCGAATCGGAAGAAATTTGTGGGTGATTTTCTTTCATCCAATCAAGAATTTGGAATGAATTCTGATTGGATGAAATGAAAAAGAAAAGAATACAACCTTCAGCCATTCCTCCTAATGCTAAACTTTGACCCCAAAGCGCGACAGAACGCCGATAAATAACTCAGACGATATATAACTTTCGCCAGGATTACACAATATCTTATGAATTCGAAACTCTTTCGCATTAGAGCCCTACGCAAAATTTTCACATGATGCACAGTTTTTGTTTGCATGAGCAACCCCCCCACCAACACATTAACAAAAATTTTAATGCAGATTTGCATCAATCCCAAGAATGATTAAATTCGATGCTGAAAAAGTGGAAATCCGCGTTTCCGCGGAAATGTGTCATGTCTGAAACTGACAAGACAGAAAGGTGTCAACAAATTTCAAAAATATATAAAATTATTAGCTTACCATAAATGTCAAAATGATAAAAAAAATATGCATCACAGTACATATAAAATTATATATACCGTGATAAATTTTCAATTTTCATACCAACCGCATTTTTCAGCAAATTTCTTTTTTTTTTAAATGCATTTTTTAAAAATGTATGATGAACATCAACCACATAACAGACTTATTTCTAAATATACACTCAGTGCTGAAAAAAGTAAAAAGAAATAAAATCATAAATTAGTCTTGCATATGTACAAACATATGAGTTTTTAAATACTCTCTTCGTTTGAAGCCCTTTCCACAAATATTACAGTAATGAGGTCTCTCATCAGAATGGGTGGTCATATGATTCTTAAGATGTGCTTTCTGCGCAAAGTCTTGCCCACATACAGAGCAGCTGAAAGGTCTTTCTCCAGTATGCTTCAGGATATGACGTTTCAGATTAGTTGATACTGGGGAAGAGTACTCACAATAAGGACATTTCTGAAACTTGTTTTTTAATGTCTCCAACTTGGAACAGTTCTCTGAAATTAAGAAAAATATTTAAAAAAATCATGTGAATTACTGGCTTAATATATATATATATAATGAAGATAAATATATTAAGTTATAATTCACTGAAACTTTTACACTGCTGTAGGATTTTGATATTTTTCATGTGTATACAAACTACATAAAAGCAACAGCATAAAATAATGACTCAATAATTAATACTAATCTGTTAGCAGGGCCACATTCACTGCCTAGTTTGAATATTGACACTTTTTTGCTAACATCAACATCTATATTTGGCAAGTTTTTATCTGGGGCTCCACTAACCAAATTATAAACAACAATAGTTTGGAGGGAAAATATGTACTTAGTGGTTAAGATTTTTTTTAAAAAACTATAAGTATTTCAATTTTGGAAATTTTAGAATTGGAATTTACATTTTATTTTTGGAATTTTTATAATTAAATAAAAATTTCTCATGCACTAAAAGAAGATAAAAATGGAATATGTACAAACAAGCATTTATTTCAAGTATAAATGACTGTACAAAGCACACTACACTTTTAAAACGGTAAACAATTTTTTTAAAAAAAGAAAATTTATTCATTACAAAAAGTATGTCATTTGAACTTTCAAATGGAAAATAAAAATTTATACACAGAATCTTTTAAGGCATACATTCTTAAAACAATAATGCACACAAGTTTAAACAGCTACTGATTACGAATATCAAAATGTGCAGCTCTCAAAGCCAAGTCAGATTTCACAGCAATTTAATATTTAATTAAACTCTACTACTAATAAAAGTGAATGTGTCTGTCAATGCTCTACAGGACAGATCATTAGAGTTCAGCAACCTAATTTGCACAGATATACTGAGGAGGGTGGGAATGTGCACCTTGGAGCATTTTTTTTTTTTGAAATCTTAATTAGAATTTTAATTAATTAAGAATTAAGCAAAACTTAGGTGTTTTTCATTTAAAACTCCCAAAAATATTATCACAGAAAAATTATTTTTGTACCATCTTAAAATTCAAGAAAATTATCTTTTTAATGATACCAATTTAGTTCTACACTTTTTTCCCTAATTTTAATAAAAGTTTCAAAAATATGCTTATACATAATAGTTTTCATTGTTGCAATGAAATTCAATCTGTTTCTATTATTTATACAAATACTTAATTGTGTGTTTCTCGATATCCTCATGGATTTTACATTCTTATTTTATTTCATCAATTTTTCCATGAAATCTGTAAATAAAGTAAGTATATAATATATTAGGATAATAAGTATATCCAAGTAAGCTCAAATATTACAGTTGCTAATTTTTAATTATTTTTATCCGCATCTTTTAATTAAGCTAATATACGGCTGGACGTAAAATGCGCAGCAGCATTTTAATATTGAAATCACATGAATATTTTGCACGAAGAATAAGAAAGTGAAGTTGGCACTGACAACGTGCAATTGGATGTTAGATGACATAAACAGTCACTTGACTCCATTAGGAATATTTATGTTAATAATAAACAGATCAGGTGCAAGTATATTGAAAAAATATGGGTTAAATATCTATCATAATTTGAAGTTTAAAATTACTTTGCTAAGGGAACTAAGAATATCAAACTATGCATAAGAGATTTAATTAAAATTAAATAAAATCAGTATTCCCAGCAAACAAGTTGGTTGCTGAAGCCGGTTAGTTATCAATAAAAATGTCATCAACATGTGATAAGTATTTTATATCAAATTTCTTAAATGAAAAAAAAAAAAACTTGATTGCAAATATATTCCAGGAAATGGTGCTCAGCAGTTTGGATTGACAAGCTCAAAGTAATTTGTTTAAGAGAGTACTGGAAAGAATACTTAAGCAATAAATGTTAGATTAATACAAAGAATATTTTTAATAAATATATTGCAAGACAATGTCAAATGTTTTCAATCAATTCATACTGTCTTCTATGGTTAAAGAAAAAAAAATTCTTTCTACAAATAACTTCTTTAAATTATAACAATTATTTCTTTTAAAATATATACTTTTATTTATCTTAAGCATTAATTTTTATATTTATTTCAACCAGCCAGTTGGTGGACTACATAGGTGGAGAGGCAATGGCAATGAAACAAAGTTTGAAAAAACCCTCACAACAAGTAAACATAAAAATCAACTGAATAAAAGTTATACAATTTCTTATGACATAATTTTTATATTCACAATTTTAGGGGAATAATGCTTTAATTATATTAATAACATAATAAAATAAAGGTGTTACACTTGAGAATTTCTGTTATTCAAGGCAAAAAAGAAACATATCTTTAATTTCTCTGTAATTTGCTTCCATTTCTCATGAATAACATGAAACAATAAATAATACAAGTATAACCTCTTCAAAATATTCATGCAATCCTCAAATTCATATCTAAAAAATGACAGATTTTCACCACTTCTTTGGCATCGTCATGCTCTGGAAGTAGAAAGCAGATATTCTTCTCACTAAAATTTCTACCATAAGGTGTGATTTTAAAAATGCCTTTGGTGTTTCTAAATGAGAACAATTGCATTAAATTATGATTAAATAACTCTTATGAGGGAAAAAAAAATATGCATATATATTATGAAAGTCTTTGACAATATCCTTAAAGTTGCTTGATTTCTTTTTACTATCAAAATGACAAATTGGACAATTAACTAATTCTGTAAATGAATTATCATGTGAGTTTTCAAGCAATCTTTTCGTTTAAATCCTTTTCCACAAAAGTGACATCTATGTGGGCGTTCCTCAGAATGCGTAGTCATGTGACTCTTCAAATGAGCTTTCCGCATAAAGTCTTGGCCACACACAAGGCAGTTAAAAGGACGTTCTCCAGTGTGTGTTACAATATGGTTCTTCACAAAAGAAGGATATGGAGATGAGTAATTACAGTAAGGACATTTGTGAATCTCAGGATTTCCTGTCTTCAGATCTGAAAAAAAAATTAAAAGATGCCGTAGAATTTTTAAAAAAATTAGAATAAAACATGTTAAAATGTCAGCAAAATAAACACCATTCTGCTCAACCAGATAAACATAGTATGCATTTTTCAATAATTAAAATGAAATAATACAAATCTTTACTCTAAATAGAATATCCTTAAACAAAGCCCAAAAGTTATGATGAAACAAAATTATGACATGAAATAAAGAATTTTTTACAAATATATTCCCATGATAAATTTCAAGGTTATAAATAACAAAAACTGAAAATAGCAGTAAAAAAAATAATAATTCTTCCATAACAATGATAAGTTTGCAAATTCTATAATGATATAGATTTTCAATTGTTTGTTTTTTTGCTTTATTTAACCACATTTATTTTTTTAGCTATGCAAGTATACACACAGAAGGAGAATATATAAACATTTTGTGAAGAGGTAAGCATTTACTTAACACTATATCTATCAAACATTGCCAGGTGATTATGACCAAAAATAATAATTAACCATGCATTTCAACAATAAAAGTCACAAAATGAAATGGAGATCAATGAAGATTTTTCCAATTGTGCAATCTTAAAGCTTTTCATACTAAATTAAACAAATTTCCAAAAACAATCCAACATTTGTAGCAGTTTTACATTATAATGTGAATAGAGATTTCCCCCCATACAATCTACAAGCAAAGCTGTTCTCTATAAGTAATAAATATATCATTCACAAAGAATTTCCTATAATAGAAACCTTAACCAAACAGTCTGAAATTATAAAGACTGTGTATCAAAATATGAAATTTTTGTCAAAAATAGCACAGAATTAACACAATGGAGACTCTGTTAAGAACTTAATATTTCATTTGGGATAGTCAACATTAGACAAATATCAGTGGCAATTAATGTGTTAATCTCTTTTCTAAAAATACAGCATTTAATGCTCTGTTCATCAAAGAGCATTTCAATGTGCCTCTTTAGAACTACTTTATGAATTTTGGTCACACACAAAATTAGATTACTAGGAACTTTCAGTCTATGTTGCAAGATGCAACTTTACATGAATAATAAGATATAATAGAGGTAAGGAGCTCTGATGAAATTTGCAACTCACTTCTTTGCATCTCAAATAATCAATAATACTTCCAAAAACAAAAGGAAATATGAATCAGCTATAAAAATTTTAAAAGGATTTGCAAGAACCTAATCAAAATAGGATTTTTGACTTCATAAAGTTTTTATAGTTGTTTTCTACATAATTTTTAACTACATAACCATTACCAGCATGTATTAATTCTCAACAGCTTTACTGCTGCATCCAGCATTACCATTTTTATAATAATAAGAAGAAGAGTTCAGATATAGAATTTCTAACAGCCAAATATCATGCAAAAAATCAGAACTATGAAAATGAAAAAAAATCTATACATGCATATTAAATGGAATAAAACATAATAGATATTTAAAAAATTAAATTTCATATCCCCTGATTTAAACTACTTTATCTTTAGACAATCACAAATTCGAAAAAATTAGAACATTTGTCAAATAAAATAATCCTAAATAATATATTTTATTGTGATCAATGTTATTATTATTATTATTTTTTTTTTTTTTTTTTAAAACTATGTGCCATGAATATGACAAAAAAACTAATGTTTAACCCTCTGAGCGACGCAAACGTCTTTTTACGTTTTTCATGTTCAGTTCAAAAGCGGATAGCTCGTATTTATATGTATATTTTCTTAAACAATCATGTATAAAGTATTCTTAAGATTTCAGAGATATAATTAAATACTAAAAAAATCGATTCATTTACTTCAAAAGCTAAGTTTTCTAACCTGATAGCTAAAAGTTCAAAATAATTGTTCGCTCAGAGGGTTAAATTACTTTCAGGAATAAAACAAAAGAGAAATGAAAAAGAATTATTCTATACCATTGACATATGACTTTCTGTCAAAAAAACTGTTTGGTAATTTTCTGTTGAAAGCATATAAATTAATATATCAAATCAAGAAATTTGGGTGGAAGGTGATTTTGATTAAAAACTGATGGATAACATATTAATTAAAATATTGCAGAAAAGCAATTGTTTAATTATACAAAAGAAATTGACATTCATTAGGTAATTTCAGAATGCAAAATCTAATCAGCATTCAAAACAACTTTTCATCTAGATTCTTTACTAAAATGCTATATTGGTAGGAGATAACATGCATAATTTAGAGCAAGTACATAGTTTATTTCAACAAAACAACTTTTGCCAAAATGAAACAGACAAAATGGCATTTACTGGAGTCAGTCAGTGCACAAGACTACAAAATACCTTTTCATCAGAAACTCTTATCATACAACATGCAATTGCATAACTAAAAGGTGGAAGAACTGGCAAAATGCCAAGGCCCATGTTCTTATGGGGCCAGATTGGAGGTGTTAGAATTACATAGAGACTGCAAATGTTCGACTCTCAAGAACTGAAAAATAAATAAATAGGTTAATAAAACCCATGTCATGTCGAATAACAAAACATTAAATTATAGCCCTCTAACGGCATGCCTACAGTCAGTTGTATTAAATAAAAATGTAAATTAATGCTGAATTATTTCCTTACTCCTTCTACATATAAGAATCCATAACTCATTAACAAACAACGTCCTATTTACAGAACTTTTGTGGCTATACTGAATGCATTCCATTGCTTCTTTTTTGCTTTGTCTAGCAGTGAATATGTATTCCCAAACTCCTAAATAATTTTCAACTTGCATATAACACCCATTAACCAGATATTGAAGTCAAAATGCCATCATTTTGAAAATTTTTTGTTTTCACTTTGATTTAATTTTCTTTTTTTGAGGTAATGCAGAAAATTCAAAATTTATCTTTATTTTTTCATATTTTACGATATTTTAAAAATATGTCAATATATATTTATAAAAAAGTATATTAGATGACTTTTTACAAATTCTTCAATATTTTTCAAAATAAAATAAATAAATGAAAATTTTCAGAATTTCACTTTACAATTACCTTAATTTTAGTGTTTTTAATATAACTTAATAGTAATTTACTGAAATCTAAGCTTTAAATTATGTTAAGCATTAATAGATTAAAATCAACAAACAATATTATAAACAGTGATTAAGCATCTCAAAAAACGAAGCAAATTTAAGATTAGTGCTACTGGCGAGTTTAATTTTACATATTTGACAGGGCTCCCTCATAATGTCCAGTTAAACCATTAGTTACATGAACATTTTTGTATGCATGTAAAAATGTGAAGCTTGACATGATTTCAGGAATAATCATAATCATGAAATTATATATGACGCTCAGGAGTTGTTCCTTCCATCTGCATAAAAGACATTGAAAAATTTATTAATAAAGTAAAATTAACATTTCATTTGACTCATAATAAGCATAATCTAATAAGAAATTTTAATTTAATTTTTTAAGCATTATTTTGAGGTAGATTTTCCTGAAACAAAAATACCAAGTAACAATTAAAAATTCTTTTTAATGAAGTTTAAAATTAGAATATAATCTACAATCATCATTAAAATATATATTGCATATTTCACTAAAAAATGAAAATATAGGATAGAAAGCTAATTTTGTATGTCAAAGAACACTACGAAATTCTGAAGTAGAAATAAATTTAGGCTCATTATTAATGGTTAATATTTCCCAACAGACCTAATGCATGTTTAAGCTATATTTCACAAATATCAGCATATACTGAGTAAGTATTTATAGTTTCTTAATTTTATGTCACATATCCAAATAAGAAAGATTTGATTTTCCACTAAAAGTTAAATGGCATTTGCAGAAATAAAGAAATGAAGTCAGTTAATACAAAATATCATAAAATATCTTAAGTAATAAATATGCAAACTGAATATTTTTTTAAGCAGTATAAGCATAAAGAAATTTTCCAAAAGATATGAAAACTCATGAACATTTTAACACAAAGCAATAATTTTTAAATAAAAAATTAGTGAAATAAAAATAGAAGATACTTTATCATTCTAATGAAACAAAATGACACCAAGTTTTTTATCTGTTTATTTGTAAAATGAATGCTTCAAAGTAATTTTCAATTATTATAATTTTTAAACACTAGATAAGTGAAAATATAAATTATAACTAAATTTCTAGACAACAAACTTCAAAACAGCAGGCATTTATATATAAGTAAAATGGTCAGTGCTAGTAAGGGGAGAGGGGATGTATACATGATTACTAATAAAACTTCAAATTTTCAAATACTGCTTCATCATTGTGATGTAAATATGATTATTCATATCATAATATAATAAAAAAATATAAAAGAATAAAGATATGATACACTTTTTGAAAATTAATAATGATTTGAGAATTTAATTATTGTTTTCACATAAAGACCTTCCAAATAAAAATAATAATAAAAAAAAAAGTTGACTTAAATGGAGTCCTTAAAGAAAATAAGGCATTTTCCTATTTTTCAGATGTTTTCATGACGACTTAGCCATACTTTAAAAAAGGCATCACAAATATAATCTATTAGAGTATGTGAAAACCTGATTCCACAAAATAAAACCTGCAGAATAAGAAAATTAAAAATCGAAATAAAAAAGAATTTATTGACTAAAATTTCAATAAATATTGCACATTCTGGTACAATAAAATATTTTTAACTGCAGGTATGTAACATATAAGTACAATTAATTGCAATAAATTCTTAAAAGGCACTCAAAAATATCGAAACAAATATAAAATTAATAGGAGTGAAATTCAGTAGAGTATGAAATTAATTACATACAAAAACACAACTAACCATAACTGGTCATGTTTTTATTTTTATAATATTCAACCCAAATTTTCTGGAATGAAAATATTTGTGTAAAAAAGAAATAAAAATTTTATGAGATTCAAAAAATTTTTCATACAAGTGAAATTTATACACATATAAATAAATTGGTGAAAACAACAGTACTAGTCCAAAAGTCTCAATTCAAGATAATCAAGTTTTAAGTTTGGACAGGGATAGTTGTTCTGTATTCATTCAAATTTAAAATATGGTTGGAATCAATGAAGGAAGGCTGATATAATACTGTTCTTGCATTTAGTGTTGAGATCTATATTCAACAAAACTATATAAAAAGAAGTCAGAATTTGGACTTGTACTGTTTTTCTTCTCAGTGATTCAAATATATCATATACGAAATGCCATTAACATTTCAAATGATACTTTTCAACTAAATGAAGAAAGAAATGAAATCACTTCACCTATCACGAAAAAAACATTGAGCTTGAAGGAAAATTAGCCAGAAAAAAATTGTAAAGTATTGCTCCCAAGAAACATTTTCAATTTAAGCAATGACTGAAACTGACAGATAAAAGACATTTTTTAAAAATCAAGCTTGAGAAATATTCTTTCAAAAAACAAAGAAATATAAAAAAAGATAACTTAAAAAAAATTATATTATTTAAAAATTCCTAAGTAACAAGCACCATTTAATCCGAGTAAAAATATCTATAACATATAACAAAGCAGTTACAATAAATCAATTTGGTAGATGCACAATCATGTGTGTTTTCATAATATCTTTTCGTTTAAATCCTTTTCCACATATATGACATTTATGGGGTCGCTCATCCGAGTGTATGATCATGTGGCTCTTCAGATGTGATTTTCGCATAAAGTTTTGGCTACACACAGGACAATTGAAAGGACGCTCTCCTGTGTGTGTGAGAATGTGTTGTTTCACATTAGTTAAAAATGGAGAGGAATAATCACAAAAATGGCACTTATGTTCTTTATATTGCCCAGTTTCATACTTGGAATCATAACTTGAATCTACAAAAGAAGAAATGCAACCAGTCAATGCAAGATAGGAAAATATCTTCCTGAGAAAATGATAGATACCACATATATTACTATTTTCGTCTTTATAGGCAATTTTTAATTTATCACGGGCTATCAAAATTTTTATAACTAAATTTAATAAATTACCTCATATGTATAGGTTTTAACTCTTAAGTTTTATTTATTTTTCATTTATATTGAATAAAAATTTGCAGTTTCTTTATTTTGTGATTCTTTTATTTTGATAATGTATAGTAAGAAATGAATTTTTTTTTATTCTTACCTTAAATTTATTAGTTCAAAAAGGATGCACATATAGACGGCAATCAAAAACACGAGTACTTTTCCAAGTAGAGATAAACAGAAAATGAAAATTTTTTAAAGCAAATGAATGCGTGGAATTATATTCTTTCAGAACAATACTTCTGGTAAAAATTACATATTTAGAGGGCAAAAAAGGAAGTAACAATAATGCAAGACAAGATGAAAAAATAAAAACCTAAAGTATAATTTTAAGCCATTTTTTTATGATGCTATAACATACAAAATGTATCTTCACAATTTTAAAAAATAAAATCTTTATTTTTTAAAAGTATAAAAATGTGTGTCCGAAATGCATCTTTACACTTTTAAAAAATAATTAAAAATAAACAATGATATGCACTTACGGTTTTTTATTTTCTATAAAGAAAATATCAAAGTTTTTTTTAAATGAAGTGTAAACTGAATGGCGCTACATCAATGTTTTGCAACATTCTCGTTTCAAAATGGCTTCACAGCGAGAACAAGCACAAGTTGTAGAATGATTTATCGAAATTAAATCTGCAACACAGGTACAGAGTAAATTTCGGACTACTTACAATTGAAGTCCACCTTCATGACCCAGAATTTAAGAATGGCATAAAAGATTTATGACAACAGGTAGCGTATTGCCAAAATCAAAATCTGGCTACCTTAGCAGAAGCTTCGATGATGTTAAACGAATTCAAGAAACTTTTAGTCATAAACCTCGTAAATCGATTTGCAACATGGCCCAGAATTTACAAATAGCGAGATCAACTGTGCATGATGGTAGTGCATACAAAATTATGGCTTTATGAGTATAAACTTCAATTGTTGCATGAGTTAAAGCTTGATGATAAGCCTCGACATTGAACATTTGCAAAAGAAATATTACAAAAAATGGAGGAGGATGATGAAAATTTTCTGCAATGTGTAATATTTTCAGATGAGGCAACATTTCACGTATCAGGTATTGTTAACCAACACAATACTCTATGGGGATTAGAAAATCCTTATGCCATACTGGAGCAAGCAAGAGAAGTCCTAAAGAAAATGTGTGGTGTGGTTTACTGCATGATCAAATTATAGGGCCTTTTTTTTCCAAAGACAATTCCTTGACAATTACCTTGATATGCTTGAAACTTTAGCATTTCCTCAAATAGAGGACTTGCAATCCAATATCATTTTCCAGCAGGATGGGAAACCGCCACACTGGAGTTTGGAAATGCGAAAGGTTTTAGATGAAAAATTCCCCAGGCACTGGATTGGAAGAGCAGGTCCAATACCGTGGCCACTTAAATCTCCAGACATAACACCTATGGACTTCTTTTTATGGCGATACATAAAAAACATTGTTTACCAATCTCCAATTGGTGACACTGATGAACTGAAAAGTCAAATTACAGCGGCCATCCAGACCGTTGATTCTGCATTGCTTCATGGTTAGAAATCTCATATAGACTTGAAGTGTTGGGCTAATAGAGTGGACATAGAAATCGTGGAATAACACATTACAAAAAAAAACTTTGATATTTTCTTTATGGAACATAAAAAAACCATAAGTGCAAATCATTGTTTGTTTATTTTTAATTATTTTTTTTAAAGTGTACAGATATTATATATGCTGCATATTTACAAACATCCTATTGTATTCTCTTGTATTTATGATTTGATGATAACATTCTTTCCTTTGAAACACATTTCCAAATGCATATTGTAACTATAATTAAATGAAATATTACACACAATTTATCCAAGATATATTTTTCATTCAAATTTTGCCTTTAAAAACCTTTTCTCATATTCAAGTTTATTAACATAATATAAAACAGTTTAGATCTTATAAGTGGTTATAATGAATGAGAGAGCTGGTAGGCAGAGGAAAAGAATAACTTTGAAAAATGTATGCATTATATTAGCATTACCTTTTTGTATGATGCAAGGTCAAGGTATGGACATCATGCATATGGATAACAATATAACGATGTTATATTTTGTGTAGAATTTCATAAATTCAGCAAACATATATCCAAAATATTAAACTAAAAGGAAATTTACAAACAGAGACATATTTCATTCATTTATTTTCAAGGAAAATAAATTACAGAATTTATCAACAAGAACACAAAAAAACAACCACAAGAGTAAAATGAAAAAATAAAAACTCTTAACAGAAAGAGGAAGAAATCTTAAAAAATACTGCTATGGGAAAAGACACTCATATAAGATAAAAACAACTACATGAATACGAATGAATACATACATATAATAACCACCAATTTATATCTGTAAATATTTATGAAATTCTTTGCATATTCTGATAAAGTACAATAAGATGTAAAGCATAACAATACAGTGGTACCTCGAGATACGAGTGCCCTGACATACGAGTTATTTAAGATACGAGCGCTGTCGAGCAGCGAAGTTTTGTTTTAAAATACGAGCGACATTTGAGATATGAGGAACGGCCAGCTACAACGCTGCACACGGCCCACCCAGTTTACTGCGCCTGCGCCTCGTGCATTATCCCACGTATTCCCCCAGTGTGCTTGTTTACCTGGTTGTCGAATCATCTTTGCTAAGTTTTTCTAGGGCTTTGCGCTTTTTGTACATTTACATACTTTATCACATTTCTTTCTATAACCATGGGTCTGAAGAAAGTGAGTGGAAAGGTCAGTGCTCAGAAGAAGATTATGTGTATTGAATTAAAGCATGAAATCATAGAAAAAAATGAGCAAGGTGTGCGAGTAGCTGACTTGGTGAGGCAGTACGAGCGTAGTACTTCAACGATATGCACTGTGCTTAAACAGAAGGAGTCGATAAAGGGTATAACGCCAGCTAAGGGCGTTACAATAATTTCTAAGCTCTGGAGCTCTCTCCATGAAAAGATGGAGAAACTGCTGATGGTTTAGGTGACGGAGAAGCAGCTTAAAGGCGATACCTTAACACAGGACATCATATCCGAGAAGGCACGAGCGATTTACGGTGACTTGCTGAATCAGACCCCGCGCACTTCCACGGATGAGGCATCAGAAGACTCGTTTAAAGCCAGTCGAGGCTGGTTTGACAACTTTAGAAAAAGGACCAGCATTCACTCCGTTATCAGGCATGGTGAGACAGCAAGTTCGGATGTGAAAGCAGCTGAGGATTATCTCAAAACTTTTTCCGAACTGATAGAAGCCAATGGATACATCCCCCAGCAAGTCTTCAATTGTGACGAAACAGGGCTTACATTTATGTGACCAAAATACAAATGCATATGCATGTACACTTTACAAAACCAGTTTTTTTTTTGCTTTACATTCTCTTTTATTATGTTTTTATACAATATTTGTCATTTATAAATACATTTTTCTTATTCAAAAACATGTAACAAAAACTATTAGAGGTAGCATTTTTGGGGCTGGAACGGATTAACATAATTTCAATGGGGAAAATTGCTTTGAGATACAAGCAAATTGACATACGAGCAAGGTTACGGAACGAATTAAACTCGTATCTCAAGGTATCACTATATTAGATAAAATACCTTTACACTCCAGAAATAAAAGGAGATAAACGAGGGAAATTAATTTAATTAAGGAATATTTTTTTAAAAATACATTTTTATTAGTGTGCTTATAAAGCAGACTTTTTTATTTAAATTATTTTCCACTTTTTAGTCTTTCATTTATAATTCATTATTATAAATGCAATAAAATCTTGAAATCATTTTTTTTTCTCAAATTCACAACCAGGTGGCATCACACATATAGAATCAAAATTTAATTAAATTAATTCATTAACTGATAAAAGTGTGTAAAACTTATCATTCTTAAAATATACTTCAGGCTATATATCCCTCACAGATGATACTTATTAGAATCATCATCAACAAGGATACTTTATAATTTACCAAATTTCCCTGCTGAAGAACAATTATAGCGGGAGAAAAATGTTAAGATATTAATTTATTTATTGGCATAATTAATGCCTCTCCAATTTCCCCAGGTTTATAAGTCTTTTGCATTATGAGTTAACATGTGATTCTTCACATGGGCTTTCCGGCTGAAGTTCTTACCACAAACAGAACAAGAGAAAGGGCGTTTTCCAGTATGAGTCAACATGTGAGTTATCAGGTGGTGTTTCCGATTAAAGTCTTTGTCACAGTAAGAACAAGCAAAGGGACGCTCTCCAGTGTGTGTCAAAATATGGTTTTTCACATTAGTAGAAACTGGAGAAGAATAGTTACAGTAATGACATTTGTAAAATTTGACATTTCCAACCTTGACTTCAGAATAATCAGCATTGCCTACAAAAAATAAATTAATTAATAAGGTTTTGGAATAAAAAACATTATTTTACATCATTTAATACTTTCGTGAATTTCCAATTATTATCCCTAAATACAAACGCAGATAAGATTTCAGAAGTTGTATAGAAAATGCTGAGAAGAATCATATAAATTCTAAGATTTTATAGTCACTAAATCAATTGAAACCAGCATTGATATATCATGACAATGAGAACAAAAATATTATCAGTATAAAAAAGTACCCTTTCTATCAACAAAAATTTTGATTCACATTTCTATCCATACTTTTCAGAAATATGCAATCACAATTTTACTTTATGATCACACAGAATAATTTTCACCAGCAGAATAGCTCACTATAACAAAATTTTCATCAAAGAAATGTAGAACAGAACATCAGTTTATGAACCCAAATAAAAGTACTTATAAATATACAAAATCTTTAAAAAACAAGTCTTTAGTAAATATTAATGTAATATGTAACGGATTATTTGCTCTTGATATACACTATTTGAAATAAAACATTTTTATTTAATATTTTTATTCTGATACAAAAGGATATTTGAAAATAAATATATTTACTTATCACTCTTAAATAAAATATCACTCTTAAATAAATTTACTTAATATCACTCTTAAAATAAACTTCAGACTATATATCCCTCACAGATGACATTTATAGAATCCTCATCAACAAGGATACTTTCTAATTTGCCAAATTTCCCTGCTGAAGAACAATTATTGCAGGAGAAGAATGTTAAGATATTAATTTACTTATTGACATAATGCCTCTCCAATTTCCCCAGGTTTATAAGTCTTTTGTAATATGAGTTAACATGTGACTCTTTACATGGGCTTTCTGGCTGAAGTTCTTACCACAAACAGAACAAGAGAAAGGGCGTTTTCCAGTATGAGTCAACGTGTGAGTTATCAGGTGGTGTTTCCGATTAAAGTCTTTGTCACAGTAAGAACAAGCAAAGGGACGCTCCCCAGTGTGTGTCAAAATATGGTTTTTCACATTAGTAGAAACTTGAGAAGAATAGTTACAGTAATGACATTTGTAAAATTTGACATTTCCAATCTTGACTTCAGAATAATCAGCATTGCCTACAAAAAATAAATTAATTAATAAGTTTTTGGAATAGAAAACATAATTTTACATCATTTAATACTTTCGTGAATTTCCAATTATTATCCCTAAATACAACCGCAGATAAGATTTCAGAAGTTGTATAGAAAATGCCAAGAAGAATCATACAAATTCTAAGAATTTATAGTCACTAAATCAATTGAAACCAGCATTGATATATCATGACGATGACAGCAAAAATGTTATCAGTATAAAAAAGTACCCTTTCCATCAATGAAAATTTAATTAATAATTTTAATTAATACATAATTTTCAGAAATATGCAATCATAAATTTACATTATGATCGCATAGAAAAATTTTCACCAGCAAAACAACTCACTATAATAATATTTTCGTCAAAGAAATGTAGAACAGGACATCAGTTTATGAACCCAAATAAAGGCACTTATAATATACAAAATCTTTAAAAGCCAAGTTTTTACAAAATATTAATGTAAAATGTAACTGATTATTTGCTCTTGATATACAATATTCAAAATAAAACATTTTTATTTAATATTTCTATTCTGATACAAAAGGATATTTGAAAATAAAGATAAAATAAATGGTACAAACAACACAGGATGATTAAACCAGTTTACACAACTCCTTAAAATGATTTTTTTTAAAAAGAGGATAAAATTATACGCATTCTTAACATTTTTCAAGTATATATACATACACTTTCCATTTCAACTAATGTTGATGGAAATACAAAGTACATCACAAGATCATTCAACTTTATTAAAAAGTTCATAAATAGTTCAGTTTTAGTCACAGAACTTTTTTAGTTCACAATGTTAGTGTGTCCTCAATATTTTACTAAATACAGTAAACTCTCGATTATTAGGCATTCAAGTATCCGGAAAGCTGAACTAACCGGAAAAATTAGAAAATGTATTTTTCTAAAAATTTTACGTCTGCACGCCATTCCATTCACGCGGACAATTTATTTCTGGATCAGCTTGTTTACGGAGGGCTAGAGAGGAAAAAAAAATAAAAATATACAGTCTGTGATTTACACGAACTTGTTTTATGGGGGGTCAAAAGCAAAGTGAAATTCAGTTATTTATTTACTCTCCGAATACTGGCAGATGTTGATTCTGATTACATAATATCAAGTGCAGGAGAATTGGAGGCGCACTTATTGCGCAATAACCCTTGCGATCTTCTAAAAGATAATTAGTTTTGATATTCAATCTGGGATTTGTTTATTATCACTTAAAAGAGTTTTATTATGCTTGCTGAGTAGAATATTTTTCAGTTTCGTCGGCTAATTTTATATGTTTACAATCTATATATTTACGGTAAAAATTCGGCTACAGATCATATATATATTTTAATTCATCAATGCTAAATTAAAATCTTCATAATATGTTTTATAAATACGTTATGGAAGATACAGAAATATTCTTTAAAATTATATTTAATGCACATTTCAAAATGACAAAAACAAATTATTTGGCTGAAAAAATCTTTCGAAAAAAGGCTAGAATCTACCCGCCGCCCCCCCCCCCCATTTTCATGTCACACTCAACTATACGGACTTTTCAGGTATCCGGAAATCGGAGTTTCCCGAGCATTCCGGTTAGTTAAGCTTTTACTGTATGACTTATAGGACTCTGGGACTGAATAAAAATTTCGATTTTGTACTTCTTTCAGCAGTACATTTATTGACTCAGACAACGTAAAATATAATTATTTATGTCATTTAAAGCATTTTTCCAAAAAACCAGCAGGGATGGTCTCCCTAAACTCTCTTGTATACTCCCTAACACATGTGGAGAAAAAATAAGCTAAAAGGCAATAAAGTGCATCAAGCGTCTCTAGCACAGTTGGAGAAAAAAGTTGCAATAGAAAATCTCATGCACATTGCCAGAGTGCTTAAGAAATAAAAAAAAAGCATGAAAAACAGAACAGATGAATCAATTGGCACTAACTTTCGTTTTGTTAATAACAATTACTTTCATTTTGTCCGAGTGAAAATAATACAAAATCCACAAAAGAAGAAAATGCATTACCAATTGCAAAATAAAACTAACCGTAAATTAAATATAAAATTCCTTTCAAGAAAATGTTTCTTTATGATTCACCGGAATGAAAGCAACAGATCAAAATTATAACAAAAACACTCCAAGAGTTGAAACAGAAATTGGCGGTGAGCCAAGACAGAACATGCACATTGGTCGAGCCATTTTTTTTTTTAACTGATTGACACACAAATTGGACACAAATCTGCAATTAAGGTTAGAAGGCCAGATACAAAATTTCATTTATCTAAGTAATTTTGTTAAAAAGTCATGACATTCAAAAGTATGCGATTATACAGACGGTCAACCCTTTAACGGATTTGGCCCAAAATTTTATTTGGACTTACATTTCTGATGACAAAACTGTGTACCAAATTTTATTCATCTAGCTATTTAAGTTTTTGTGTTATAGAGTTTACTTGAACGAGGACAAACAGACTTCTCGTAGACGGATTGTGTCTAAACTTTGATAGAAAACTAAAAATTATGTGTAAAGATCACATACCAAATTTCATCCCTGTAGCGCTAATAGTTTTCGAATTATCATGTTCACAGCATACAAACATAATTCCAAAATTGCGTTTTTTGGACTCAAGGTGGTCTAAAGCATGGAGATTCATTAAAATCTTGAGTCCGAATTTTTTGACAATTACAATACTTTCTCTTTGTATACGAGAAACTTAAAATACATGCCCATTTCTAATGGTTCAGATATTAGCTATTTGGCTACAATTAGAGTGGACACCCTGTATATTGCTTAGAAAGGATATTATTTTGTACTTAGCATGGATTAATTAGTTTTTCCCCCATAAACACTTAAAGAAGTACAAAGAACACTTGGCTAGAAACTTAAATTCTAGCTCAAGCTTAAATTCTTGCTCAGAAATTACATCGTAGTATACATTTTAGGTACAGGTACATGCTGCATAAATTTTAAAAAAGTGACCTTTGAAGTTTAATTTCAAATTTTTAACACACTTTTAAAATAATTTTATAGCAAGTACAGTGCGATGACAATTATTTAATGTTTACATCGTTGTAGTTTATAAGAATATTAAATCACATCAATAAAATTATCATCACTTTGGCATAAAAACATACAGTTGTAGATAAGATGATGTGTTTTAGTAATATTCATATATTTTATAATCAGTGAAATCCTCACAATATTAGAAGCAAACAGTAGTTTTCTAGTAATAGAAAACTGTTAAGCACAATTGAAGATACTCTGAAGAAGCTCTTGGCATAATTTAGTTTCATCAAAAGTTATGTATAAAAACATTTCTATTGAGACTAACATAGAAAAATTTGCTTCATGAAATTCATTCGAGTAAAGATAATAATCAGCACAGTAAGAAAAAAGTACAAAGCTTTCACAATACTTTCATAATATGCTTTTTTCCTCATAATATATTGTCAAAGTAATCGACAGCATTCCAATAGCATCATATCACTAATAGTAGAAATAGCATTCCAATCAGTGGTATATTCCGCTATTAAGCATGGAGAGTGTCATACCTAACAGAAAAGGAATCATTTAAAAATATTTTTATGATTGAAAAATAATGAAAGTTAGTTTTGGAGAACATGACTTCTGAGAGAAGTCGTTTGGCTGATAAATAAACACAATGTAAAGAGCAGCAAACAATATTCAAATAAACCAACTCCTTTAATTAATTTTTTTTCCATATTTTAGATCAAATTATTACTTAATTTTGCCATATAAGTCTTTAAGAGTAATATGGCACTTTCAAGTTTGTTAAGTAACATTATTTGCAATGCCACTTTCCTTCGGCAATAGCAATGTTCAGAGGCGAAACACCTTTGAGTTCAACAACTCCACCAACCCACTGCACAATAGTAATTTTTGGGAGATGTTGAAAAAAAATTCTGCTTTAAAAATGTTTTACAAGAAACACAGGTATTAGGAAAGTTCATGACAAAAGAAACTAATAATTTTCATAATAACAAATTAATAAAAAATATCTGACAATTAACAAAGATCCATCATTCAAAAATTTGGGTTTTCAGTTACTTATTTTATGAGTAATGCCTATGTTCGTTTGACTGAAAGAGCAGTGCTGCTTAAGCAAAATAGAATGCTCTTTGAAACATATAAATGAGTTATATAAATATTGTAAAATGGATACAAATTTCTACTCAGATACTCAAAAATTATCTTGTAAATGTTCGAGTTAATGAAATGGAGACTTCTAAATTAAAACTATTATTTGTCATCAAAGCTTTCTTAAATATTAATTCATATGTTTGTTTTTTTTAATTCCACTACCTTAATTTTATTATTCTTTCTCATAATAACAAGTTTCACTTCATTTTGTTTATGCAAGAAATTTAAAAAGCATACAATAAACAAATGTGCAGAAAAAATAACCTTAGTTTTCATTGTCCATTCTTTATTGAGAAATATTAGGGAACTTTAAAAATAATTATCCACAAGCCATCACTAATTCCAATATGTCCTAAATACACTTAACTTCCAAGATAAATATTGCAGAAAAATGAAAGATATATCTTTAACTTGCAGGGGAAAAAATATATTTCAAAAAATATAATGGAAACATTTGAGGAAATATACAAAAGCATCCGAGTTCAAATATTATCCAGACAAAAAGAAAAAAACCAGCATTTTAAGATGTTTTTTTTTTTTTTCAGAAAATTACCAGGAATATTAAAATACATTTCAGAATAATGAATAAAAACCATGGTGATAAAAAATTCGAGCATAATTTTTAATCATTAAGCATATGAACTTTAGAAATTGTGTTAGTTCCATAAAATGTTATTTGACAATTCATCTCCTCCCCCTATACAGCACAGAATAAAAACTAATAATAACAAAAGTATTTTGTCATCATTACTTATGAAAAAATGCACAATTCTCATTCAAAAATAATAACTACTATAGAAGATCACAAATGTTTTATGCAAGTAGTTTTGCAAAATGAAGAATTTATTTTACACATCTGAGACTGACATTTCAAAACAAAACTCCATTCAGAGATTTGTGCAGTTTTCATTAAAGCCAAATGAGTATTATCCACAATATAAATTTTCAAACTCAACTGTATTAAAATGAAACAAATAAAAAAAATTTGTCAACATAATCAATGAAACTGAAGAATATCCATTACTTACCAAACAAAACACAAAATACTTCCGTTATTTATCCTTCATGAAACAAACAAGTAGTGCTCTCAGTAAATAAAAACATTACCTTTGTAACAGCTTTGTTATGAAACAGATTCAATTAAATCCATGGATTTTGAAAATTCTATTGAGAATACATAGATCATTATCATCAAGTCAGTACAGCATCATTTCTTTTGCTGTTCATCAATATGTCTTTTAACATGAGTCTTTAGATTGCCTTTCAGAGCAAACTGCTTGCCACAATGGAAACACTTAAATGGTCGCTTTCCTGTATGAATAAACAAGTGACTTCGTAGGTTGGTTTTCTGATTCAAATCTTTGCCACAGACATAACATTTGAATGGACGTTCACCAGTGTGAATTAGAACATGGTCTTTCACATGAGTCACTTTTGATGATGAATAATCGCAAAAAGGACACTGATGCAGCTTTCTATACTTTCTTTTAGACACAGAATTGTTGACACCTGTAAGATAGGGAAAATATCTATGAACAGCAAAGACAATTCACAGAAAGTACCTTTTGAAATGTTCTATATATAACTAGATGATGTACCTAGCCTTATAAGAGAAGTGAAGAGAAAACCACGAATTGCATTTTACCAAACAATACTATAAAAACATTTTTTTTTTTAAGGAAAAATGTCCAGTCCACAGTAATAACTGTAACACAATAACATTTTATTTTCTCCCCAATTGGGTGAATTCATGCTGCTACATGAAACACTTCAAGTGCAACAGACCAATTTTGGAATTCAATGAGCTTCTTATTGGAGAAAAGCAGAGACAATGTCATGGAGCAGAGTAATGCTTTATGCTTTTAGAAGGCAGGTGCAATGATATTTACCATGCAACTGTGATGTCATGTGAAATTATTCCATATTTAGAGGAAACTTAATCAGGACTTTTGCACATGGGAATAATAAGTAATGTTTTTTTTAATTTAAAATTTAGAACATAAATTATTAATTAGCACCATATAACCTTCTAAGTCTATTTAAATATCACTAATATCTTAAATGCATTTTAAATCGAATTCAGCTGTAATCAAATTCTCTAAATTTAGTACTCAGTAAAGAATTTTTTAACACTATTACAGAACTTTCAAACAGAATCTATTCTCAAGGATATTAACATATCCTTGAGAACAGATTGACAAAATGTTTTGAAAATTAATATAAAATAAATTATTTGATGCAGTGCTTTAAAAAACAGCCAAGGTTTTCCTTGAGTTCTGCAAGATTATGCAAGTAAAATTTCAAGGAAATCTATTGAGCAGCATGGCTTCCTATAATAAATTAAAGACATTTATATTGTAAAAATATACAATACATCAGTGTAATAAATATTCTGCACTTTCAAAAAAATTGTTACAATTGTTTTTAATGATATTGGTTGTCCAATAAAATACTTAGATAAATATAAAAAAATTTTGCATCAGTCATGAAAAAATATCTGCCTCTATTCATTACATTTGATTATTGAAAATACAGAGACATTTAACTCTGAGCTGCAAATTTTAATCAAAGTTGCTTTAATCTTACTAAACAATACAAATAAGCCCAAGATGAAATAAAAGAAGTTGAACAAAGATGAATAACCCTCAATAACTGAACTTAAGCCAATGTTACTATGAAGGTATACAGCACTTGATAAGTTTTTTTTTACCTTCTCGTATACGAAGTATACAGAGAGAAAGTATTGTAATCGTCAAAAAATCCGAACTCGAGATTTTGACGAATCTCCACGTTTTAGACCTCCCTGAGTCCCAAAAACACAATTTTGGAATTATGTCTGTCTGTGTGTGTGTCTGTCTGTGAACACGATAACTCGAAAACTATTAGAGCTACGGGGATGAAATTTGGTATGTGGTCTTTAAACATAATTTGTAGGTTTCTATCAAATTTTGGACAAAATCCGTCAGTGGGAAGTCTGTCTATTTGTATGTCCGCGGTCATGTGAACGCTATAACTCAAAAACTTGATTAGCTAAATGGATAAAATTTGGTACACAGTTTTATCATTATGAATGTAAGTCCGTATAAAAGTTTGGGCCAAATCCGTCAAAAAGAGGCGTTCAAATTGCATATTCAATTTCTTTTAATCCGATTCTCATGCGCATGCGTATTGGCAGCAATCTGTTATTGTTGTAAATTTTATTTACAACAATAAATAATGTTTTCAAACATCAATTGTTAACAATTTTTTTATTGTTGTAAATCAAACCGATCTCATTATTTCAGCAAATCTTTCATTCACACACTTTTGCAATTGTTACGGTTGTGGTAGTATAAATTGTTTTCTTGGGAATTCAATTCCAAAGCAGAATTTTTGCTTTAGTATTCATTGCATTGCCTATTTTATCGCACCTGCTTCAAAGTAATATTTTTTTGAAACGTGGCAACAGATATTTGATTTCAGGTTTGTTTGTTTTTTTGTTTTACTTTCTCGTATACGAAGTATACAAAGAGAAAGTATTGTAATCGTCAAAAAAATTCAAGCTCGAGATTTTGACAAATCTCCACTTAGAAAGTATACGAGAAAGTTTAGGGGAGACCACTCCCGCTGGTTTCCTCACCTTGTCATGTTTGCCTGTTTAAAAGATAAGAATACTTCTGCAATGTCAACATGGATTAGTGCCTGGGGCAAAAATTACCCTTCTACTATGCCATAGATTTAAAAAAAAAGCATAAAACTAAATAATAAGCATAAACTAAATAAGAATAATAATAAGCATAAAGCTAAATAATAATTCTAAATTTTATAAATGGATTCTAATAATATTAAACACTAAAAATATAAGCAGCAAAATCCTACAATCTACTCAAATTTATGATTACTATCTGAATGAAGAAAAAAATGTTATTAATTGTAAAAACACAGAAAAACTAATAAAATTTAATATTCTCCAATGAAAGTGAGATTATAATGCACCAAGTTTAGATAGATGTATCGATTCATTTAAAAAATATTCACTGAAGAGCAAAGACATTTTACTAAATAACACAAATTAGAATCATGCTCAGAGATATCATCATAGCAAGTGTTATAAATTCTGTGAATATTAAATGAAAGAGTTTGAACAAAAATACTCTTTAAAAAAAATCTTCTAACACAAGCAGTCAATTTTTAAAAGTAAACATGGTGTGGCTTATTATATATTATTCAGTAAATAAAACAAATAATTTATTCAGAATTTATTAAGCCAGGTTGATCACTAATATACCCTGATGCAAGAGAAAATGTACACATACTTACAAAACTATTGTTTTAATCATTAATCAGATCATTCTGATATTAAAAGAAACTTTGATTTAAGACTGAAATGTATTTTTTGCAGCAAAATGACATTTAAAACAGCCACATCTGAAAGTTTGAAAGTTCTCTACTTCACAGCTAAATACTCATCCGTCATAAAAAGGTGAGAATACACTGTGAAATTTGTTTCAATTATAATCGAAACAAAGAAAAATCACTAAATGAAAGTGAAAAACAGAAAAGTGAAACACTGCATGCTATTGAAATCAAGCAAATCAACATTTTTATTCTAATTCATTTCATAGCCAGTACAGTGATCTGAAAACTATCTTATAAATATTCACATAGCATAGTTCAAAATAACAGCAAAAAGTATCAATGAAATTTTCATTGCTGTGGGATGGAAACACACAACTCAAGACATGTTGTGATTGATCAATGAAAATGCGCATAGTATTAAAAGTAAAAAGAAAGTTTTCTAGTCATAACAGAGCCGTGTAAATTTCTTTATAGCTTAAAAAATTCAAATTCGGATTCTATATCTTTAAAAAATATGAACAAGAAAATTCTATCTTTCAAAGCATGTATGCAAGAATCAGTTGCATGAAAATTCAAGTAACAACAGATTTCACAGCAAAAAAAAAAAAAAAGACCTTACAACAAAATGCTCTCAGAGATTTGTGTTATGCAGTTATCAAAAAAACATAATGAATATGCCTCTTAAAGTAAGCCTTTGGTGTCAAATTTATTCAAATGTAAGCAAAAGCAAAGAATAAAAGAATTTGTTTGTTTAACTAAACAATTTCTTATTTTCTGTAACAAAATTAATACAGATGCACAATAATGCCCATTATTAACAGAAAAAACAAATAGTGTACCAGTTATTGATTGTTCCTTCACAAAACAAAAGGAGACGGTGCTTGTAAACATAATCTTTACATCAGCTTTATTAATGAAATAGACTCGACTAAATCTATGTATTTCCTAAATCTACTAATGATGAATTACAACATCATGAAGTCAAAGACAACAACACATTTGCTGCTATTCACCATGGTGTCTTAACAGATGAGTCTTTAGATTGCCTTTCTGATTGAACTGCTTGCCACACTTAGGACAGTTAAAACGCCATTCTCCTGAATGAATTAATAAGTGAGTCCGTAAGTTGGTTTTCTGATTAAAACCTTTGCCACAGATATCACATATAAATGGACGTTCACCAGTATGTATTAGAATATGATCTTTCAGATGAGTCGCATTTAAAGATGAATAATCACAAAAAGGACACTGTTTTCTTGTCCTGATAAACTTTTTTTTACATGTGGAATCATTTATAAAATCTGTAAAAAAAAAAGGCAGGAAAACATTAGTAATTAGTCATAATTCACCAGAAAGTATCTTTTTGAATGTTTTATATATAATTACATGATTAATCTGTCATTGTAAGAGAAGAGAGAAAACTATCAATTCCATTTACTGAACAATACTGATAATATTTTAAGCACACTTTCTGTTGAATAATATTTTGATACATTCAATTTTTTGTATTTTAAATTCTTAAAGGAACTTTGAATGGAACAGGAAAATAAAAACTAATGGATTTTAAAATTGAATTTCAGAACATATATAATCATCGATTTAAACCAGATATAACTTTCTAAATCTATTATAAATACTCCTAAAACTTCAGATATATCCTATATCTAATCAACTTTAATAAAAAAAAAACATTTAATTTGCATTTTAATCTTTTTTTTATTTTTTGCTGTGATCAAGTATTTTAAATTTTCCTCTTAACAAAACAAGAGATTTTCTTAACTCTATAAAAGAACTGTTATTCGGATTTCATTAATAAAGATATTACACTATTAAATATTTTGCAAAGTAGAATAAATAAATAAATTAAATTTAGCTCTGCAAAAAAATATTCTACATTTTTATTCAGTTCTTAAGGATTTTGTGTGTAAAATTTCATGAAAATCCATTGAACAGGGTGATTTCCAAACAAGAAACAACAAAAATATATGACAGACTTTTGTATTGGAAAAATATGCTAAAAAATATATATTGTTATTTCTCAGCAATTATATATTATCCACACTCTTGGAAAATTAAGATAATAAAGATTATTCAACTATCTAATGATAACAGCAGGTCAAATAAAATACTTAGATTAAAATAAAATTTCTGAAAAAAATATTTAAAAAAATATTTCAGTTCAATTTATTTGATTACTTACTGTTATGCCCGGCATTGCTCGGGATTAAAACACAGTTATGTTTACTATTTTTAATGCAAAAACTTTTTTTGTATAGAAAATTATAATACAAAAATTCCTTTATCATCTGAAACGTTTTTACTTCAAATTTCGTTCATAAATAGTGAAGTATAAGGATTTTGACTAATGTTTTGGGTCAATTAATTAAATTTTCATTAATAAAAAGCGTCAAATAAACTAGATCAATAGTTGTTCCAGATATAAATTATTACTCATCTGCTTTTAAACTTTTCTTTAGTATTCTTCCAGAATTTTGTTTTATATATTCTAGCAACAGCTCTTCAAGTATTCTTGTTCTTTAACAATAAAAAGTACATTGCTGCAAATTGCAAATTTTATACACAATTGAATTTTTTAAAAAAAATTATTAAAATGAGAGCAACAATTTTGAACGCAAATGAAATTTGTGTCACTGAAAAACTACTTTTTAAACTTTAATATAGTAAAAAAATAGTTATTGTAACATAACACTTTCAAAATATATCACAAAAAAAAACAAAATCTTGCTTGATTTTTAATTTTAAAAAATTTAATTAACTTTGGGGCCTTTTAAAGTTCACAGTGATCTTTCATTTATTTTAAAAATATTTACAGAAATAAAAAGAAATTTGTTCAAAGTCTCACCATTGCCTAGCAACGAAGTATCACTAAATTTGCTTTATTTAAGAATCATCTGCTGTAATTTATTTATTAAATTTTGAAAAATTAATAAAAATTGAAGGAAACATTTCACAGATATAAAATTGGTATCATTGAAAAGGTAAAATTTTAACGTTTAAAATGGTATAATTTTTTTTGGGGGAGGGGGGGATAATTTGCACTGAAGTTAATACGGAAAAACAGTTTCAGTTAATTTCTAATTAACTGACTGTTTAATTAACTTTCAGATTTCGTAAAGTTGACAATAATCTTCCTCTTGTCTTAAATAATATGTGTGCGAAGTTTGGTTGAAATTGCTGCAGTAATTTAGGAGGAGATGTGGCTCATACACACATTGACTTTTATTTATATTAAAGATTGAAAATACATCAACCCTATTAACTTTTAGATAACAGTTAAATGAAAAGAAAGATAACCTCTTAAAACAGAGATTTTGGTAGATAAACAGAAAACTTGTTTCCTCTTTTTTCAAGTCTGTTGTCCCTTTCAACTGTTTGTGGAGACATTTATTCTTTCATTAGCAACATAATTGTCATGCATGCCACAATACAATATAGAACAGGGCGATGAAACCATCTACAGCATGATTCGAAACTGCGATTAGCTCCACAAGAGGTTCAAAATTCAAACACTTTAGTGGAATGACATATGTATCAGACCAAATGCACTAGAAAGAAAATTGATGGTTGAGCATTTGTATCCTCGCTAAGAAAGTGGTTAATTCTCTGATCACTGATTTAAATAAAAGTTACTTGAAACTTAAAATGGAATACAAATAAATTTTAAATGAATGAAATAAAAAAAAATTGAATAACAGAATTTTAAGGAATATAAAATTTATAAAAAAGAAGAAAAAACAAATTTATAAATGAATTCCAAAAATCTTCAATAATGTATATCACTGAAAAATATAGATAGCGAAAGGAAAAAATCTTTTCAAATTTAATTTATCGAATGGACATAAGGAGGAAAGGGGGAAAAAAATGCTTGACATTTCCTTTTTTTGCAGTTACACAAAGAAATTTTGAAAATTAAATATTCTCTGTTCCAGAGTGCATTGCACATAGCATAGTTTAATAAATGTTTATTAAAGTATAAAGACATTTTGCTAGATAACTGGATTCAATAATACCTGGAATTAAAATCTCACTCAGAAATAACATCACAGCAAGTTAGCATCGTCTACATGGAAAAGAATCAACCAAAAATATTTGAACAAAAGTGAAGAATTTCGGAAAGAAAATTTGGTAATTGTTTATTATATAGTAATCTAACTAGTCACTCTAATCACGGCTCAATAGCTAACTTCTAATCCGTTAAAGATAGGCATCTACTTTCTAATTGGGAAAATGCTTTTAACAAAGCTAAGAATTATATTTATGTTGTTTGGATCACTAGAAGCAAGGCTGAAAAAATTAGAAAGTCTAAATTTTTATATAGTCTCCCAGTCCTATTAATCATATTTAATAAGTATTTTTCACATACTAACATTTTAAACAAAAAAAAAATTACACTCTTCTGTGCCTAAAACTGAACAAGTCATGAAGATTTGAAAATCACTACATAAGATTATTTCAATGACCACTTTGAGGAAACAGAGACCGTTAGTTGGTCTAAAATGATGAAACTCAAAACTATGTCAGTTTTGTTTGCAGGAGAGTGGAACATTTTTTTCTTTCTTTTTGTTTAAAAAGTTAGCATGTCAAGCATATTTTTTAAATATGACTAATAGAACTGGGAGAATTGTATAAAATTTTAGACTTTATAAATTTTTTCAGCAGAACATTTATTGACTCAAACAACATAATATATAATTCATTTAAAGCATTTTGCATCCAGTATTTTTCCAACTGGAAGTACACGCGTCTATCTCTAATGGTTTAGAAGGCAGCTACTGGGCCAGTGTGTAGGGGAAAGTGGGGTAAAATTGGGTACCTAAGACTCGAAGGCCTGTTGGAGCTAAACTATTCAACATGCAGATTGTCAAATTTACAAAAATATTCATTATTTATCAGAGTATAATATATCTTTCAGGGAAAGTCTTAGTTTTACTACTTTTTTTTTTTTTAAAGAAAAAGTCAAACCACCCGGTTTTATCCAATTAGTGTGGTAAAACTGGGTACACATGTTAACTCTATGAGAAATTAGGAAAAATTAGATTTTCAGTGGAAAAGTCGCATATTTTTTTATTTTATGTGACAATTTAAGAATAAAACAATTTTTAAGATTTAACAATAGTTATAATAGTTGACAATTTAAGAAAAAAGATTTTTTAAAATTTACAATAATTACAATAGTTGACAATTTAAGAGTAAAGACAGTTTTTCTTAGGATTTATCAATGGTTACATTAGTTGATAATTTAAGAATAAAGACAATCAATTTAAAAATATTTGCGAAATTCGTATATAAATTAGTGATAAAAGCTGTAGGAATGAAATAGGGAACCTAGTAATGTCACTAGAGCATTGATAGACGCATACAATAGAAGAGAATATATCATCATTACCTTTGTGCTTTTTTTTGTTAGATCTTCTTTATTATTAAATACCACAAAACATTTAAAATATTTATGCTCCACTGCACTTGATTCTGACATATGTATTATTAGTTTGTAATGTCCCAAGAAAAGAAAGATTTACATCATACAAAAATGTGTAATATGGTATCAACTTGCAAAAAAGAAGAAATCACCAAAAAATCTAATAAAATCATCTCAGAAAAAAAATCACAAAATTATATGTATGAAAGAATAAATTATCAAAAAGGGAAAAAAAGGTCTTACAATTTAAAGTGTTTGTTGTAATAATCTTGAGGTTATAAGAATACATACTTAAGATAACAAAAACCATTCTAAAAATAAAAAGATCAAGGCATATTTTTTTTAATGATCAAGCATAACATGGATTAAAGACTGTACCAGAACTATAAAAATTTATGTGAACCACCACTGGCCCCTTTCATAAGTACTTTAATCAGGGATGAGATTGGCAAAAAAGCAAAAAGACTGAAATCATACGCGAGCAAAACATTTCTACCATAATTTATATGCGAAAGATGTTTTAAGAAGTAAAACATCAGAACATGCAATATGATGAAAATATTACACTATAATAATTAATAACTCAATTATTTATAATTCAGTATGTATAAATAAGAAAAAGAATATTAAATTATTATTAAATCATTCACATTAAAAGTTAAGAAACAAGTTTAACACATCATCAGGTGCATCAGAAAATACAAAATTAGATATTAAAACATATTTACCAACTGTACATCACTGCAAGTTTATTTCTTTATATTGGAACGCCCTACAAGATGACCTTAAGTTTCCAACTAATTTTTTTTTTCAACATGTTCATGCAATTTTTTTTTTTTTTTTTTTTGCAAAATATGCCACAGAGGTTTTGTTTTCAGCAAAAAGGTGGTATTTAATAATTGAATGGCACTGAATGTTGGAATGTTCATCCTTGTAGAGCTTGCTGATATAATGTTGATTCGTCAGTAGAAGATGAATCAGCTAGTTTCCTAGCCGGTGGAGTTAAGCCGCACGGTCAAGCATATTTTCCCATAATTTTCTTTCGAAAACGGAAGATAGGAAGGTTTCTTTTCTTTGTGTGAAAGTGGAATTTTCGGAAGAAAAAAAAAACGGAATTTTGAGAGAAAAAAGAAAAGCGGAATTTCTTCAAAATAACAAAAAAGCGGAAATTCGCGAAAAAGCGGAAGAATCTCATCCCTTTTTCATAAAATACACTATTACAATATCCTTCATTAATGATGACAGAATACACTATATAATATTTCCAGGAAAATAATGGTCCCACATAAGATTACAAATCTAAGTGGGATTTTTTTTAATCACATAATGAAAACATATTTTTAAAAGCACTATGTGATTTCCTTCAATCAAATAGTGACATAAACATTTATAATAGATACAGAGTTTTGAACTACACATCTGAGACCCACATCTTAAAACGAAATTCACACCACAGATTTGTACAGTTATTATAAAATGCAAATGAACATAATTCACTGCATGAGTTGTACATCTCTCAAGTGTATTACAATATGGAAAGAAAGAATTTGTCTTTTAAAATAGTTTCTCTTACTCTGAAGCATGCTCAATAAAAGTGTACAATAATGCCAATCTTTTGTAGAAAATCCAAACAATGCACTTATAAATCTTCCTTCATTAAACAAAAAAAAAACAGACAATATTCTTCATAAATATAAATATCTTGTTTATAACAGCTTTGATTATGAATCAGCCTCAATAAAATCTATGAACTTCTACAATTCCGCAGATAACTTATCCTTATCATCTTGATCAACATTAGCAAGTTGAACACTACATCACTTTTTGCTATTCACCAATATGTCTTGACAGATGAGCCTTCAGGTTACCCTTCTGAGCAAATTTCCTGCCACAAAGCGAACAACTGAAAGGACGCTCTCCTGTATGAACCATTAAATGAGCTCTCAGGTTGGTTTTATGATTGAAGTCTTTCCCACAAAAATTACAAACAAATGGACGTTCACCAGTATGTGTTATAACATGCTGTTTCACATGAGACAATATAGTTGATGAATAAGCACAATAAGGACATTGGTGGCATTTTGGGGCCTTTCTTTTACTTACAGAAGCATTCACACTGCCTATCAAACAGAAGTAAAAACATCATTAATAAATTAAAGTAATGAGAGTACAATTAATCATAATTACACCCAATGGCAATGTAATTTTACAAAAAAAATATATTATACAAAAAGTAATAATAGTTACAAGTTTGAATTCTTCTAAATAATAAGTTGAATAATGAAGTTGAAACATCCAGCTTAACTATTCGCTTTTATAAAAACATTTCTAAATATAGCTGGTTGCTAACATGTATCACCAGACAAGGACCAGAGAGGCATATAAGAGGCATTCAGTTTACTCAATTAAAAAAATAAACTGAAGTATTCAAAAAATTTATGGAAAACATTTTTAAAATTAAAAGATAAAATATGTCAAGAGATTATAAATAATTCTTAAATAAGAATTCTTTTAGAATTTGTGAGAATTTTAAAACAAAATTTTGATGATTTTTCATAATCCTCTTTTATAATTATTGTCTCCATATATTAAATAAATAAATAATTAAATATATGAGATTACTTATTTTTAAATGAAACATAATAGTTGAATCCTCATTTCTGATATCTTCATATCTGATATCTTTGCTTTGTTTTTTGTGAGCCATTCTGTCAAAGATAACAAGTTCTCTGAATTGGAGAAATAATCAATCAATTAAGACACTTTAATAAAATCTGCTACTGAATTCTACAGTTAAATCAAAGGCTCACCTGTTTCTCTCTCCAGAACAATATATATATATATATATATATATATATATATATATATATATATATATATATCCATTACCTATTTAGTAAACCCTCAATTTAACAGTCCATACAAATAATGTCCCACCTTTATTATAGTTCACAAAATAGAAACTATGTGAAATCGGAAATTGCGTTAGTTAAAAGAGGATTTTGTACTTGAAATTATATTGTATAATGTAAATGTAAAATATTTAATGAACATACCATATTAGTTAAGCTCATTAGATGGATGAAAAACTACTCAAGAACATTAGACAAATTCTGTTCATTAAATCTGAAATTTTCTTTTTAGATTTAGAAACTGAAGACTTAGTAATTCTATATTGAACAAACTGCAAATTGGGGAGGTTTATTTTGAAATTGAATGACCAATTATTTTCATGCAACTTTGTGTGGTTGACATTCTCACATCTACTTCCCCACTAGTCTGATGTGTTGAATATTCTTATTTGTAGGAGATTAGGGTCAACATATATAAGAGAAGTCAGCCACAAATTTTGTTTACAGAATGACACCATTTAGTTACAGATAGTCATCTCCACACATGCATTTCTCACTTTAAAATAACCCCCGACATGCTCTTTGAATCAATATAATTTACCTTCATTTTCAACATAAAATTCTGCCAGTATGAATCTGTTCATGATATATTCCCCTAGTTTCTACTTCTTAAATCTGAAAAAAGAAGTAATTAACTAAGATATAAGTTAATAGGTTTTACATTTACCAAGGAACTTATATGGCTCTGTATAACATCACATAAGTTTCTTCATTTTTCTTGCAAGAAGTAACTTTTTGGCCACTTTGCACAGAAAGGAATAAAAAAGATACACAAAGGTCACAAAAATTAATAAATTTATTTTTCAAAAATCTGAAAATGCAAAAAAAAAAAAAGACATGTGTCTAAAGAAGCAAGTAAAGACATATTATTAAGCATAAAAATAACAGTTTTCTTTGAAGTGTTTAATGCAATCATTACATAATTATGTCCTTTTTTAACCTAAATTGATATAAGACTTGTTCTTAAGAAATAAAGAAAAAATCCAGTCACAATGCAATACAAATACAAATAATTGAAATATTTAAAAAATTAAATAAATTAGGAAAAATATTGTTTAATATTATAACTTATAATGCAAAATGAAAAAAGATGTGCTGATTGAAATAAAATAAAAGCAATGAATTTTGATAAAGATACTAATCTTCATTTCAAAAGTATATTTATTTATAAAACAGACTTTCCCATTTAAAAAAATAATTTTTTATATGAAAATAGGTTTAATTCAAATAAATGTAAATTGCTTCAATTTCATTATTTTGAATTTTATTTTCATTATTCCTTTTAAAAGTAAATTTAAATAACTTTTATATTGGCATGCATTTAATAATACAGGATGTCTAAAAAAAATACCTGTTGGCAAGCCGGAAGGCAAAGGTCCTTTAGTCCGGAGATATAAGGAAAAGGATTAGAGCAGCAAGAATGAAAGAGAGTGGAAGAGACTGCAAATGACGAGAGCTTTCAAACAAGGGGTAACATGCATAGGTTGAAAGGTGCTTTAAGGTAGAGGGGAAAGGAGGGAAAATCACTTCCCAGCTCATAATTTCTAAGCAATTACAACTATCAAAAAAGTTTAAAAACAAAAATTGTTCGCTATGATAATGCGATAATTATCCTAATTTGAATTTTCTTTCTATTTTAAATTGTAAAGGAATTATGGGGAAATGAAAATTTCAACCATCCACCATTTCCACCCCCTTTGAACTCGATAGTCCATTTATGAATTCGACTGAGATTTTCACTATCCTTGCAACATATCCCACACTGGTTAAAATCAAATCAAAATTACTCCAATTATCATGTTCACAAGATAACCTGGGCAAAAACGTTATACATATAATATACATATATATATATAGAAAACAGTCAAAAAACTATCACAAAGATCAAAGATTCTTTTGTTAATATATATATATATATATATGTAATAATCTCACTTAATTTTATTCCAAATTCTAATATTATATGTTTTAAAGTCTTAATCTATTCCAAAATCACTTTTCTTAAACTCCAGTTTCATTCTATTTCCTGCTCTGGAGGTATATTAAATCTCTCGTTTTGACATATTTATTACTAAAAGAATATTTTAATCGTTTCCACGCGCACACAACTCGCGAAATCAGCGACTTATTGCTGCCATGCATTTTCCCTAAAACCCTTACGTAATATACTAAAAATAGCTATTATTCCCTTCACTTTGATCACATGTCTATCTGTTAAATCCCTACCTGAGAAAAGCAGGAATCTTCTGTTCTCTTTTGGCTTGAAACCTTATGCTAAGATGTACGTACATTCTGTCACTCTCTCATAATAAAATGAAAAATTAGAATTTAACTTGGCCTGTTTAATCATTTAACGATTACAATAACGAATACATTTTATATATATATTAACAATCTTTTGAACAAAGGGTGGTTTTGGGTTCTAGTGGTCATGATCGGTGAAGATCTACAGAAATTTTCCGGAAGTTGTGTCATAAGAACCATTGCAATACGTAGACTTCCTATAAGGAATCTACCTAAAATGTATACACTGTTTAATGAGTCATACTTCCCAATTTTTCTTTCTTTTGAGGGTGTAATTAGTAAGTGGACAAGATTAACTTTTAAAAAAAGAAAATTTATTTTAAAATGCTATAGGAAGTATGAAAATGTAGCAGAAATACAAAGACAATATTGCAGGGAGTTTCAGAAAGATCCACCACACGACTTGCAACTGATCGGTTAAAAGACGAATTTGAAACGAATGAAAGTGTTCTGGATGTTCATAGACAATGTTCTGAAAGACCAAGAACATCAACAAGCTTTACCAGCCAAGAAAGAGTACTGGAAAGTTATCGTGAAACAACCAAAAAATCTGTAAGACAAACAAGTTTTGAGATTGGCATCAGCAAATCAAGTGTCCAATGCATTTTAAGATGTTGTAAATGGAAAAGTTACAATTCAACAATGGTACATGCTATCAATGAAAATGATCCGGACTGAAGAAAACAATTTTGCAAATGGTACTTGGGAAAATGCAAACAGGATGGGGAAAATTGTTTGGAGTGATGAAGCTATGTTCAAATTAAATGTCACAATTAATCCACATAATTGCAGTTACTGGGCAACTGCAAATCCACATGTTATGCAGGAATTAATAGCTGCAATTGATCAAGAATGCACTGCAATACCAAATGAAATGTTTGTTGATGTTTGTGAATCAATAGCCCAACATTGTCAGCAGTGTATTGACCAGAATGGTAATAATTTTGAATATCTGCAGTAAGAGGAAAAGTCATACATTTTACGTAGATTCTTTGGCAATTTAAATATTAATTATATGAAACAAAAACTGAGTTGTAATCATTTAAACTATGTATACATTTTTGAAACACCCTGTATATGAAAACACAACTTCACAATTGTTCAAATAGTATATAAATAGTAATAATAATTACTGCAAATAGTATCATAATGTGAAGATCTATATCAAATTTTTCAGGTATCAAATGCATAAAATTTGAATCATTAAAATAAAGTCTCACTATCAAATACAGATAAACCTACCATGTGGCTGGATCAGATTATTCCAATTTTTACAGTGAGCTCCAGTTCAGTTAATTCATATTTATTTGTATATCTTCTTAATAAAATTCAGGTAAAAAATTCGTTAGATTACTATGTTGCAATTGTTTATTGAAAAACATGTTTTATGCACTTTAAAAGCTCATTCTTCAGAGCTTAAAGTAAGTAATCAATGGGAGGGTTAAACTTTCAAATATCTACTCCAGCCCTTGTACAAGTAATGTTTCAACATTAATATTAAAATCACTGAAATAAATAAATTAAAATCACTGAATTTTTATAACAACATTATATTAACTAGACAGAATATGACAACAGGAAAGATAAATACTCAAAATTTTCTTTCAAGAATTATTTTTTTACCCAAAAGAATTTATATACCTTTATTTCTATTATAATAACTATGTAGAAAGATAATTAGAAAAAAATATCTACTTTAACATTAGTTACAAGAATTAAATTAGCAAGAGAAACAAGAGTTTTAAAATAATTGTCATAAAAGTAATGCATATTCACACAGATTTTGAATTAGGAGTAGTCATCCAATGTATTTCCTCTATTAAAATATCTAAAATAAGAAAAAAAAAACTGCCCCTCTTATAATCTGCAATAGACACTTCAAAACATTATATCTGAAATAAAAAAAAAGAAGGTAAATAGACTGTTTTTTTTGAAAAAGAAGTGAAAAAGAGAAGGGAAAAAAAATATAAAACTTTTTAAAAAGGGATAAGGGGTTTCTTGCATTTCATGCAAAAAATTTTGAACTCATAAATAGTCATGCATTAATATACCTTTAGAAATCTATTAACAATAAATTACAATTAAATCAAATTGCTCATATATTTTACAGAGCTTCTACAATTAATTCCACACTTAGCCAAATGCTATACAGAAGAGCGATTTTTCAAAAATGCTCTGTAAATTGATATCATGCATTTCAAATCCCCATTTCACTTTGAAAATAGATACACAATAAATTTAACAATTCCATGTAGAACATTATGAAGTCTGTTTGCTTAATCAGAAAGCATATCTTTAAAATTACAATAGTCATTATTTCAAACATGACTGTATGTATATTATAATTAATAATTTTTTTTAAAAAAATAATGTTTCTCCTTTACTACCTGTTTGGTGACTCAAGTCCCAAATCTTAAAACATACTGAAATGAATTAGAATAGAAATAAAGATAAATTTCCTTTATTGTAAAATTTTGTTTTTCTTTTCATTCTTACACTTTTATGTTTGCAGTTGTTTCATTGTGTTAAACTGGAAGCATTATGTTTTTCACTTTTAGTTAAGCATATGAAACTGATAACATACAATGCAAACACTATATAAATCAAAGTTAAATGTACAAAACACAACCAAAAAACAAATTCTTCTGATTGTGGATGAATGGTACAAAATTGCAGGAAGTGGATCCTGCATTCAAGACAAAGAATGAGCAGTTATTAAATTATGATGCATATAGCTTTTATAATATACAAGTAAAAATGTTTTCAGTTATTTCCTTTATCAATACTATTGTCCAAATGCAATAAGCAAACAATACGAGTGACCATGATCCAATTTTTATTTTTTACTTTTTTTTAAAAAAAAGGGGGAACTGCAATGAGTAAAAAATCTGACAAAATTTTAAATAATTTAGTATATTTATGTGATATACATACATAAATACAAACACAAATTTTGAAACAATTTCACTGACAAACCAAAAAGCCTATTTAAAAAAAATAGTGAAAATTAATTTTATGTTTTAGAGTGTCATTTTGTAGAGTTTCTTACGTTTTCAGTTACTTAACCTTTTTTAAAAATTGAATTTGCTTTTTTTTCTTCCCCAGGAGTTGAGTTTAAGTTTCACTAATTGATGTCCTTATATTTTTCTTAGTGAATAATAGAAAGTGCAATATAATTAGCAAGACACTTTGATGTATACAGTGGCTTTTATGTATTAGAATCGAGTCCGAAGTATGTATATTAACATGGGTAGGAGACGAAGAACTGCAAAAAGAAAGAGAATGGCTCATGGAATGTAAAGAATTTTAGTAAGCTGTCCAGTATTCAAGAAATTATATCTAAAATCTGTGTCAATCAAGTCTTAAGAGAAACTTTCTCACCCCAAAACTTAATGTGTATTTTATTTAATGATAATAAAAAATATTTCACAGTATTAGGACCATTACTATTCAAGGTTATTCCATCCTTAATATGCATATAATTAATCTTTAAATGTATTATTTGCACTACAATGAAATTTGAAAAAAGAAAACGAGTCTACATTTTCATCAATTTAGAAATTCTAGGTTTGAGAAGTAAAAAATCCAGAATTCCAGATATATCTGGATCACAATCACCATTGTCAAAAAATCAATTTCAACCACTTATTTGTGAAGTTTAACAACAGCTTTACATAAATTGATTTATCATTCAAAGACACCTTTTTGTTTCTTTAAAACCATAACTCAAAACAAAGGGAAAGGAGATTGTTTCCTGTATACTCTTCGCCTGATTCTTTCAAAGTACGAAATCTTACAAACTGCAAGAAAAAAAATCGATTCATCTGAACTTGTTACCATAGATGACAGATACATTCTCTGATGAAAGTCTTGATCCCAAACAATGCAGACAAATGGATGCTATGTGAAGTGAACGATCATGTGCTTTTTGAGATTATTTTTCTGGGTAAATCCTCTGCCACAAATATTGCACTTAAAAGGACGCTCCCCAGTGTGTGTTAAAATATGTCTTCTCACATGCCCAGAATTGAGAGATGAGTAGTCACAAAACTGGCAATTATACTTTTTGATACTTCCTTGTGAACAAATGAAACCATTTTCTGCAACTGAAAGTGAAAAAAAAAAAGGTTTATCAATATAAAAAATAAATTTAAAAGCACTACAATCTTTAAATTCTACTGTGTCATGAAGGGATATATTTAACTTTAAGTTTCACTAGTCACAAGGAAATCATTAAACACAATACAGTAATAAGGAAATATTATTCACAATATTTGTGATATCATTACACTTAGCATGCTTTCTGCTGATAGTACATGCAAAAAAAAATCGACATGTTAATTAATGCAAATTTTATTTATAAATTTAATACAATTTGTATTAGTTATTTTTGGCTGTCTCACTCTTTAACTATCTCTCTTAACAGAGGTATTTGATTAAGTTTTGTTCATTGCTTTTTATTTAAAAATATGGTATTGTTAAAAATCTATATATTCAATTTGTACACACAAGGATATAGGTTGTTGTGTTTTTTTTCTAAATTTACAATACATTCTTCTTCACAACCTAACAGCATTAATAATCAACCTGCCTTGAGCACAAAATGCTAGATCATTTTCATTTTGGGATATATTTTTGGACCGAGACGTACTTGAATATTGAAATGTCCACAACCCATATCCACCGACTCACCCATAGGGAAACAGGGATGGACGGGTGAATATTGAAATGTGTCGTACTTCACATTTCTATTGTATGTGATTATTTCTGACTAGAAATTTATTTTGAGTACAACTTTTACCAGATGCACTAATTTGCCCGGAACATTTTAGCAAACAGATTAATTTTTTAAAGTAGCTTTTGTGTGAAAAGAATATATGACAACATATTTACCAGAACAGGTTTCTTTCATACTAATCACATGTAACTACAGAACAATACAAAAAATGTGAATAACATTTTACCTTGCATTTTTTGGATTCCTGACCCAAATTTTAAAACAGCTCATGATTTGTGTTCAATTGAATACATATTATTTTAATACAAAAAGAATGAGAAGATATAAGCCTGAATAAATTTTAAAAATGAGAAATGGTTACTTATAATTTCTTTTATTTAGAAAAAAAAGCATCGCAAAATATGCAGCAATTTATATGTAATAATCACAAACTGGCTTGAATTAATAATGTTTTTATTTCAACGTCTGATCATAATCAGTTGCTTTTGCAAACAAAATCCGAACAAACTTTTTAATAAGCTATGGCTTCATGCTATCATAGTTATTAACAGCAAGAATAATGTTATTTTCATTAACAAATTTTATAATGAAAATAAATCAAAAATTGTAAATTTTAAGCCACTAATGCTATTCATAGTAAAAGAAAATTCAAATAACTTATACAATGAAATTCTTTTTTTTTTTCTGCAATAAAAACAAGCAAAAGTCAAATACATTTAGCTAGCATATTGCCAGATTTTATACAAACCAAGAATATTCCTTTTAATCCATCATTAAAAAAATATTAATAACACACATTTATATTTTTAAAAATGACAAAAATATCGAAAAAATATTTTTGCATTTTTCGATGGCGCATACAGTTAGGAAACTCGACTCCAAATTTTAGAACTGATATCCAAATAATTTGAAAGATATTTGAAGTTTTCTGAGTGTTGTCAGCCTCAAAATTTGACAGCTGAGGCGGCGTTTAATTTTGTTTTCATTTTGAAGCATTTTCCCATTCTTAAAATTAATTAATTAAAAATATTTTGTGAAAAAATCAATTCCTTAGGTAAAATCGTTTGTTTGTTTATATTCTGTGCTCTTTTTGAGTTCTCATTACTACCTAACTGACATTCATAAAAAGGTCTTTTCAAGGCCAATATTAATTTTTATACAAAGTTTTTTTTATTTAGAAGCTATGCGTGTAATGTTATTGTTTTTTATTCATTTTTCTGTTCAGAAAATGCCATGACCAAAACGTTCTCAAATTTCTAAAAGACAATGTTTTGAAGAGCTGGAAGACTAATTATATAATATTTCAAATAAGAAAAAATATATTCCATCATATTGAGTTAAAATAGTGTTTTAGTGCATTTTATAAGTTAGAAAATAACATATTAAAAAATTAGAGCTCTACAAGTATTATTAGTTTTTGTTTTATGCCTTTACAAACTTTAAATGCATTTTTCTCAGACTTTTATTTTTTGTGATGCAGATGTTTTCTATTCCCTAAGGATTTTTTTCTGTTCAAGATAGAGTCTTGAAATTTTTTGTAGATACTTTCATACATATGTACTATACATATAAGAATTATATGTACTATACTATAAGAATTAGCATGGATTTAGACCTGAGAGTTCTAGTTTTTTAATTTTTTTTAAATCTCAAAGTTGGTATTTTTAGAATTTTCATGATTTTTTATAAAAAATAATTATTAAAAATTAAAAAAGAGAGTCAGATCATCAATCCCACTCTAACTTTTGGTCATAAGAATCCAAGAAATATAAATCACTTGAAATAACTAAAAAATATAAAACATTAAGTATTTTATAAGAGTTTAAAAAAACTTTAAAATTTTCAATTTTTTAAATTTTAAAATAATAATTCTCACTAAAATGACTTTTTAAATCAGAATCTATTTATTAATATGATCTAGAAAAAAGTCATTAATTTATTTTATTATTACTGTCCCCCCAAAAAAAATTTTGAAAAAGGGTACTGATAAGACCTAAGGGTACCTTAAGATGAGTAAACACAACAAAAATAATCTGAATGTTGCAACAAATAATCTATTCTCAAGGCTACTCTTTACAAGGCAATAATTTATTCAAACATCTTATTTCATTCAGACTATTCTAGCTAAAAACATAAATTTCTTATAACTGAAATCTCCCAAAACTATCAGATCGTTATTGATAGTTTGCAGAATAAAATTTGAGTAAAATATATATTTCCCCATCATTGAGTATCTTCACATCTCCTATTTCATACTTAAGTCATTACTTAAAGGAAGAAGGGGGGGGGGCAACTTTTAAGTTGTTTTACTGTCCATGGTTTTATTTATTTATTTATTTTTTTTTTTTGTTTATTTCAGTATTATCATTATCTTTGACAGAAAACAACAATGCTCAACTTATTTCATTTATATGTATATTTATCAAAAACTTTTTTAAGAAGAATTCTGAAGTTTTGAAAGTACTGCACACAAATTATTGTAACTTTCATTTAATTTGAAGTATACATGTTTCTTTCACCATAACTTTAAAATATCCTTAATCATTACTGACAAAATTATCAGATTACATTTTTTTTAATTCCATATATTAGATATGCATTTCAAGAAAATTATTTAAGTATAATAAGTTAATTCATTAGTTACATTAAGTTAAATAATTTGTTAATTTGCTTAAAAACAAATACTCATATCACTGCCAATATTTCAGAATTTTTATTTGCTTTATGTAAGTGCATGTAAAATAAAAATCACCCTATTTCCATACTACAAACATTAAACATTTTTTTTTTACACCCAAAATATGAAATTTGTTATCACTTAGCTGCTTTTACAAACTATGCTATGGGATGAGAGAATATTTGATTCTAGTCATTTTTTTAAATGGCTAATGAAGAAAACAGTGAAACAAGATTCCAATTCTTGAAAAATACATTTACAAGATAAAAAAAATAAACATATGTGCTATTCATTATGACAACCAAAAAAATCATTTCTTTAGAAAAAAAAGATTTAAAAACATTAACTTAATCTTTTAAATTAAACATCTTAATATTGAAAATAATGAAAACAAGAAGTTAAAATAAATTAATTGAAAACTATTTTTAATAGAGGTCTATAAAGGTACTGAAAACAATGTGATGCTGTACTTAGCAGCAAAAAAGAAAATGAAAAAAAGTATAGATGTACACATAACAAAACAGAAAGAAATATAAAAAAAAGGAAAATAAATTTGATCAAAATAACATCAACATTTAAGTTAACTAAAAGAAAGATATCACTTGAAATTCACTTTCAAGGATATATGTTATTAGCATTTACATATTGTCATTTATTTATGTGTTATTGGCATTTACAATGCATTTGAAGAGTATCAAATTCAAGCAAATTTTTTAAATGCGATTCACCCAATAAATTTTAAAATTTTGCGACACAATATTTTCGGTTTTTAACTTATAACATCAAAACATAATTTCTTCAATATAACCAAAGAACTTTATAAATGTTAATTTAGAAAAGTATCTAGGTATAACATCATTAAAGCAGAAATATTCTAGTACCATCCAAAATACAACAAATAAATTACCATTAGTTCACTTATCAATCTTTTCACATAAAATAACTTTGTCATTTTTATTTATATTGAAATGTCATTTAAATTTAGGACATTTCTTTTGTTTCTGAAAGAACATTTTCAAAATATAATTAATAAATTCAAACAACAGAACTTTTCATTTATTAATTACACAGATCACTTTGCAGCAGCATGGTTCAAAGTGTGAGCTAACAAACTTCTTTTTTCAATGAATCCTTTGCCACAGATAGAACAGTTAAAAGGACGCTCTCCAGTGTGATTGCACATATGTGCCACAAGTCCACCTTTCTGAATGAATCCTTTACCACAAAATGAACAAAGGAATGGACGCTCCCCAGTGTGAATTCGAATGTGCCGTTTCAAATTAGCCAAAAGGGAAGAAGAATAATTACAGAAAGAACAATAATGACGCTTGGAAGTTACGCTCATGAAAGAGTAATCACTCCTAGCATCTGTAGAGAAAAGATAGTTTAACAGATTAGAATTTAAATACTATTAGAAGTGATTTTTTGTAAAAACATAATATCAGATTAAAAAAACATGTTTTGACATAACACACACAATCTAATTTGTTTTTGACTATCTGTAAGAAATGTCTTGAAACTACTTTTAAAACAAGAATTTTTTTTTTGCAAATCATTCAGTTAAGGAACACTTCCTAATAAATCAAGAGATAATACAAAACACAATAAATAATCAGAGAAAGATTTTTTAAAAAACTTCAATCAAAATATGTGGTTGACATGAAAATAGAATTCAAGGAAAATTTATTTTAATTTAAGCTTAAGGGGGGGGGGGGCGCCAATACCTGAAAATATTTTCTCTAAAGAATAAATTATTCTTATATCTGATGCAAAAGCACATAGATCAAGTAAGAATAGAATAATAAGTTAGAATACTAAAAAAATGAATAAAAATGCAAGAGAAAATGCATGTAGAAGTACCTAAGTATTATATCAGTACAGAATCAAATATATCTGAGAAAGTTTAGAGAACACTGTAACAGAACACAAGTGTCAGCATGAAAAACTCAGTGTTCAATAACCCATCAAAAGAACATGTATATAAGTTATACATGTAAATTTGTAAAAAAACAATAATTGCATCTGTTTAGAAGTTACCATAAAGCTATAATTTATCAATAAACACCAATGAAGGGAAAAACTTTTTATTAAAGCTGTTCAGTGACTCATTAATTACACATTAACAATGTAGCAAGTTTAATGACTTCAAAAATCAACACCAAATTCGAAAAGAAAATTAAAAGATAAGCCTTAGAATTTCATTCATTCAATACTCATTTGAAATTTCAACATGCTACAACAAAGATATCACTATAAAATTTATCTTGAGAACAGATAACCATCACACATAGATAGATAGATATATACAAAATCTGAAATTTATTGAAATAAATATTTTTAATACTGGTATTCTCTTTTATGTCCCTGTGTCAACCATTTCTAAAAATTTGAAATTAATAATTTTAAGCTTCCACACTATCACAAAAATATGCAGCATTTCTGAACTTCAGGCTTCAATTATCAATGTAATTTTGTGTATATGTTATCATTAGCACTCTGGACTATTTCAGAAGTTAAAACCCAACAAAATACAAAATAATCACTTATAAAATAGGTTGTTCGGCATGGAATTGGAAATCCAAGTACTGGTCCTGGCTTCCAAGCTTCTTTTTCAAGAAGCCACTCCTGCCGAGTAACAGAAATTTTTAAAAGTGAAGTTAAGAGATATACATAATTAATTTTGTTTAACTTTTCTCTCATATCAAATAAATATATAGCAAAAGAAGGAAAAATTCTTCCCAGAATACACATTTTTATTTTTAAAAATATATTCATTCTACTTTTTACCAATTACAGTTGAAACAGTAAATCCAAAATTTAAATATGTTGCATAAATTTTTTAAAAAATAGGAAAAGTTTTTTTATATAAAGACCTAATATCAAAACTACATAAAATCTTTTAGCTATATTACACTAAACAATTTATTTAGTATAACCTAAATTCCAACAGAAAAATAAATAACTAGGCACTGATGTACGTGAAACTTATTATCAAAAGGAACTGCCATAAAGATTACCATTCTGCCAAAAAAGCAATACTTAATAAAAATTAATGATTATCAAAGTATGGTCAAACAGATCAATATAAATTTTTGTGAAATTATAAAAGCAACGGAAGACTTTGCAAAGAAAAAAATTGTTTATTTATTATTTTATCAGTTAATATTATATTTACATGTTATTTTCTTTTTACATAAAATAATAACTAAAACAGTGTACGCTTCTGCACATACAAAATTAGTTTAATCAAAACAAACAAGGTAAATTCTAAAAACTCCTGTTAAATGGAATTTATAATCATCATGAAAGAAATATTCTAGATTATAAAAGTATAACATACATTTGTTAAATTACATTTCAAATCCATTATTTAAGACAAAATGTTTTTTTTTTTTTTTAATCACAAGATGTACATTATCCAAAATTGAAATTCAAACAAAAACCAATTAGCACACAATTTAACTTTATTTTATTAAAAATGAAACATATAATTTTCTAAAAAATGTAAGTGATAAATGTGGAATATAACCAAAGTTGGCTTCAGGAGTGTGCAGCCTGCATTGCGGCACAGGGCGCAGAGTGTAGGGGTACCAATTCCTAAACATAAATTTGAAAATTCGCGCATATTATACGGCTGCCAACCTGAACACAGTAGAAAGGAAAGCCAATAGAATAATAATCTAAAAAGCCAATGGCTAATAATTATAGTTAAATCTTTTAGCATATGTACCAATATACGATATATACAACAGAGGGACGTCATAATAATTTCGCACAGGGTGCCGAATACTTTGGAGCTGGCCCAGAATATTACTAATAACAAAACAATATAAAAAGATAAAATGCATAACAGTATTATTACCATCAGAACTATCTTTAATAAAAAAATATGTGACTGCATCCTTCCTTCTTAATTTTCATCATCATCTAATTTTTAAAAGTTTATTTTTTTCCTAAATCCAAAATATACCAGCTCCATCATAGTTTATAATAGCATCAACCACATTACTGATCATAGAAAAAAGCAAAAATAATTTAAAAAATCCTTAAAATATGAAGGTTATAGGAAAGCATTTGATATAAAAGTATCAAAAAGAAATACAAATAAATTGAAAAATGCAAAATATCAAACATTTCAAACTCAATAATTGCTTAATTTGATATTGATCTTGTAATGGAATAATATAATTTGGGGAGGTATGATTAACTGTCACTTTTTAAATAAAGCTAACACACACACACACAAAAATGAATGGCATTTTTCTCCCTGGAAACCAAATGACAATAAATTTAGAGTGATCTAACAATCTGTGGATGTTATTATTTAAGCCTAAGATCCAAATAATAAAAATAGCAAATATCTGAAGAAACAGCAAAAGTATAAACTGAATAAATAACAAACCTTTGTAAGTATATAAAACATTTCTTAAAAAATACACAAAAGGGCAGTTTACACATTTCTAAAAAAAATTTTTTTTTTTAATCAGAATTCAAAAAAAAAGTGGAGAACTCAATTTTCAGTTATTGAATGAAAGAGTTGTAACTTAAGTATATTGTGCATGATATGGCTTCATATTAAATCTGAAAAAAATTACTTTGACTACAAAACAGACCAAATGTTACTTTCAAAAACAAAATAGTTCTTTCTCAAGAGATTAATTTGCCAAATGAAAAAACTTGTGGCAATATTAAAAGTTGTATTGTTCAGAAGAGTGTGTCAAAATGTGTCGTTTCACATTAGTCATCACCAGTGAAGAATAACTGCAATAAGGACATCGATGACGTTTAGCTGGAGTTCTAGAAGATTTTGTGTGCTCTCTGGTACCTGCACAAAAACAGAGAAATAACCACAGGCTTGCCATATATATGCAAACAATGAGATGCAAGAAAAAAATTATGTTGATTGTTAACACAAAAATAACAGCTAATGTTGATTTCAGTTAAATAAAGAGATTTGCATCACACTGATATTGCAGAATTAATACAAATTAGTGCACTATTTCACTGCTTTGTTCTTAACAATGGCAAATTTATTAATATTCTAAATTTAAAATGTCATTAACCTAGCTAAGCTTTTCTTGTACAAAAAAATATAGCTTATATTGTTTAATTTGTTTGATACCTAACTTTTCACTGCAAGCAGCTGAACAAATAGGTACACTTCACAGGATATATAAAATGGCTTCAAATATGATGCTCAACAGTTAAGATATAATGCTATCTACAAATAATTAAACTAATAAATCCTAAATATATATATACAATATTTCATTTCATTTAATAATCTGTGAAATTATGCTTTTATCGATACAAGTTTGCAAACTGATATTTAAACTTCATTAAAAAATCGAAATTGTACAATAATGCTATAAAAATGTTTTTGTTTTTTTTTACTTAAAACATTGATAACTTAATAAATACATCAAAACAGATAAATTATTTTAAACTAATATATTAAATAAAGCAGAAGCTAAATCATAAAAAATTATATCAAGATATATTACAAAACTTGAAACTTATTATCATCAAACATAGCAACTGTTAAAAAATAAGATTCAAATGTATCAATATATAAATAAGCAATTTAAGTTGCACAATAATGCTACACTACAAAACTAACACTTCTAAATATTTAGTATTGAATTTTGACAAAATAAATATTCCAAACATAAATAAACATTAAAATGGTTGCATGGCATAAGTTACATGCATTTTACATCCGATTTCTCACATTTCTTGATTTCCAAATTTTATTTAACAGCTTTCAATGTAAAGTTTAGTTTCATCTAGTTTTGAATGAAAACTATACAAAAAAATAAATGTATTAAATAATTTTATATACTCTATTCACAATACAACAAGATGAAATTTCCATTGGAAGTATAATTTAAAGCAGCTTTTTCCAGGACGAAAACAAAGAGAAGGAAAATTTAAAAAAAAAAGTGTCTCTATGTAACCATGCGCTATTACCAAGAGGGAGATACCCTAAATTAAATAATTAAAAGCTCAATGAAAGAGCAAGTTCAGAAATTCAAAATCCACAAGCACATATAATGCTTTAAATACAAAGTCAATAAACTTAAAGATAATTCAGTTAGAAGACTGAAAAAAGAACATTTATTTTAGGATAATGTATACAAGTAATTTTAATTTATAGCAATCCTTTCTCTTCATTTAACAAAAAATGAAACAGTATAACATGAAAATTGAAACTTCAAGGGTATATTTTCAAAACATTTCATAAACTGCTGCCTGTAATTCTGAAATTCATTTTACCTAAGAATTTTCTACGGTAGAAAACCTAAATAGTTTATGAAACATCTCTAAAATATGCAGTGCAGTAACTACTCAATAATAAATACTTTGAATGATCCTTATTTCTTAGACATGTAAACAAATTAATTACTGTCAAATAAATATCTTCTATGTAAACAAATATCTATTAAATAAAGAAGGAAAAGGTTATAAAATAATCCTCTTTTTTTCTCCTCTTGCAAGTTTTTAAATTAGATAAAAAAATAATATTAATAGCATAAAAAGCATTCAAACATTTTAATATATTATAGGCTGTAAACAATATTAAATTATTTAGATTACATAAACAATCAGCTGTTTCATCTGTTTAATTTGAAACTGTTTTTCTAATTAAATCTAAAAAAATTTTTAAAAACTTATTTTTATTTTTAAATTATAAATTTTCCAAATTCAAGTAAAAAAAAAAAAGATTCATTTTAGATAATAAAAAAAAAAACTAGCTTCACTGTTTAACCTATTTTGAACTTTCAAATAAGGAAAAAAGTTTTAATAACAATGCCTGTGGTGGCGATTGGGGTGGAAAAAGTGAGGGGGGCAAAAAAATTTATAGACATCTTAAAAGACCCGGGGGTATGGGGGTAGACCGTAAAATTTAAATATTTAGTTAAAAAATTGGCTATTTTTTCCTGAATAACATTGCTTTTTTTTTATAATTCCTAGTTTTAGGCAGCTAAAATAAAATAAAAATTTCCCTAAAAAAGTAGGGGCGTTCACTCAAGCTCAATTATTTTCAAAAACTTTAGTCTTTAACAAGTTCAAAATGTTCTGAAATTCAAACATGAACAAAATTGTTTCTTAATAAAACCCAAATTCTTAAAAACGATTTTGTAGCAACAATAATCTAACTGTAAGAATGTTTTCACGCACACATAATAAACTAAATTTCCTTATCAAATAAATCACACTCCAAAATAAAATGTATTTGCCAATAACACGAAAATTCAAATAGTGCAATGCTTACAAGAATTCACCAAGTAAAAGATGATTCACAATTATAGCAGAATATATGAATTAAAAAAGATCATTTATTCTCAAAGAAACTGAGAAATATTTTCAAAAATCAAGTATTTGTACTTATTCTCTCGACAAACTTATTCAAATTTTAAAAAACTTATTCTCTCGACAAACTTATTCAAATTTTAAAAAACTTATTCCAAAGAGTTAAAATATCATTTCACAGATTTTAAAACAAGATATATTTTTGGAATTCACATTTTATATATAGGAATAAGAAGGATAAGATAGGAATAGAAGGGAATAAGAAATTCAAGGATAAGAAAGAAATATAGGAATAAGAATATAGGAATAAGAAATATATATATATAGGAATAAGAAATTCAAAAATATGAATGAATAACAACAGAATATTAAAAGGTTTATATAAAACATTAGATAAAGAATTATGAAAAACAAACATCAGGCTACATATATAAAAAATATATAGAGAGAGAAAATACTTCAGTAAAAATTATATTAAAAAATGATAACTGCAAGGTATATCAAACAATTTTTTATTAATTTATTTACTTATATTTGGATAAAGCATCAGCACCAAACACAAAGAAGTGACAGAAGATTTCTTTCATTAAACTGATAGGTTATGATAAAACATTATCACCAAAACAAATTTAGTTATAACATACCACATAAAAACCGAAAATTCTTAAGTCCAATATTTTTTTTCATCATTTGTTAATAAATCAGTGCACAAGAAGAATTAAAACAAAATTTTAAGTTCTTACACTGAAAAGAGTACTATGCATATCTACAGATATTTATTTTTAAAGTGGAAATGATGTGGAATACACATCAAATGATCTTAATTTTGAAGTAAGATAGAGATCTGCAGACTCTCAAGGGATGGCATTCAGAAAGATTTAGAGATGAATGCAAAATCATCCTCTTAAGATATTGAAAGAACAACTATAAACTGTTTTATCCTTCTATATGATACAGGTTTACAAACTTTTTTTATCCCTTTCATTCGCATTGCTCCATTCTTTCCCAAGTTTTAGGGTTCACTTACAAGATGATATATCTCAATTACCCATATCTTTCAGGATTTTCCAAACTAATTATTTGTGTGAAAAAACTTTATCACTCTACACCACTTTAATAATAAGTTCAGAAACCATTTGGGAAATGTACAATCAAAATTTATAATGAAACTGAAAATACAAGTTTCAAACATTACACCTAATATTCCAAAGCATTCCATTCTAAGTGAACTCCAACATAATCAATTTCACTAAGAATCTTAATTTTGTAAAACAGTCTCTATATATTTAAAACCATTCATTTGTAAGCAATTTTTCTTGTTGTTATTGTTGCTAAATTTATTTTAAATCAGCTACTTATTGTGAAAAACGAATGTGAAAAAATTAGTGTAAAAATAAATAGTTGAACATTCATCACCACATTCTATCTCCTGAAGAATATCAAGAATTCCACCCATATATTTTGGAGGCAGGAGGAGGGAGAATCTATGATATGGAGGAGACATGTAAATAAGATACTAAGAACCACTATAAAATAAACACTCATAAAAAAATAATTTTATATAACTGCTTTCAAGGTCCTTGTAAAGTTAAAAGATGGCCTGTCAATCTCTGCAGTAAAACATTAAATTGCTCTTTGCAAAACATTTGTAAATAAATTTTTCTTTTCTGTAGACCAACAAAAAAAGTATAAGAAATTGATGCTATGTCCTGAAGTTCTTGAAACTCTGACTATTACAACATATTCATATTTAAGTGAAAATGATAAAATACAGAATTGAAAATATAACTGACATTTTCTTTGCCTTACTCATGAATACAGAGATTGACATAAAAATTTAAAAATCATAGCTAAAAAGATGTAAGGCTTTGTGTAAGTAAGATATTACTTACTAGACCACTGTTCCTACAGACTTCTAAGATAACAAGGTAATAATCCCAGTTGATGAAATATGCATAGCTAAAAACTAGTACAAACATTCTCATAAAAATATTGGCTTCAAAAAGTCAAAAAATTTTTCTTCTGAGCCAAAGCCTTTTTTTTTTTATCTCACTAATAATAATAAAGGAGAATGTGTGTGTATGTCTGTCTGTGTATGTTGGTGCTCTACAGGTTAGACCGCTGCACCTAGAGCTACGAAATTTGGCATAAACATACTTTGAAGGGTGGGAATGTGCACCTCAAAGCCCTTTTTTTGAAATTCTAATTAAAAATTAATTGAAATTTTGGCATTTTTCCTTAATAACTCCCAACCTAATTACAGCAAAGAAATCATTTTTACACTATTTGAAAGCGCAAAAAATTAACTTTTCAATGATATCAATTAAGTTGCCGTACAATGTTTTCTAGAATTTAATAAATTTAAAAATATTATTTTTTTTGCATAATTTACAATACTTTTCATTGTTGCAATGCAACTCAAACCATTTACATTGTTTAAACAAATATTTATTTGCATATTTGTCTTCCATTGTTGTAATCTGAGATAATATCCTAATACATTTTGCTTTCATGTTTTATTTCTTCAAAATTTTTGTGAAATCTGTAAACCAAGCTCTCCGAGACATTGCTTTGCTTACATTAACCTTTAGGCTAAGGGGACTTAAACCAGAAGAACTGTGTTGAAAGCGGGGAATGAAATTCTCAATGGTGTCTGGTACAGCAGTTGTACCGACCCACATACAAAGACAAAAAATTTTCTGGTACAACAGTTCGTAAGGAAAAAGGTTAAGAAATATATACAGTTAGCTGAATAGTTATGGTTGCTATGTTTTCATTCTTTTCTCAGCTTATTTTATACCACCTAACATGCCGCTGGCCATAAAATGTGCCATGTCATTTTAATGTTGAAATCAAATGCATAATTTATAAGAGGAATAAGAAAGTGACAACAAAATGGAATTAGAGGTTACATGACATGGTCAGTTATTTGACTCCATTACGAACATTTATGTAGACAATGAACAGAAGAGTTCCAACAGTGGCAGACTGGCGAGGCTGCCAGCTTGCCCGATGGCAAGTGGGCCCCCTTAAACAGAAGACAATTTGGGGCCCCCAGGAAGTCTGGGAGAGAAAAAAGAAGTTTTTCTCTATAGTAAGGTTTTCTAAAGCAAATAAATAAAATAGCTCTGTACCCAAGATCCATGTTTCGGCGTTTCAAAATCATTGGAGATTCATTGCCATCGTAATTCGACCAGCCGAATAGAGGGTGGTCGAATACCGACTCAAGACGCATACGAAATTACAACTGCCCGTAGGAACTGTACTGAGGTCTCTGTCCACTTCCTTTGACCTTCCGATTATTTACAGATGTTTCTCCAGAATGTTGCAGCCATCCCGCAAACCCTCAGGCCATTGGAACAGGGTACCTCTTTTGTGCAAAGTCGAGCCACAATACTCATTAAGATATTTTGTTGCTTTCGGAAGCTCCCGGAAAGAGGGAGGCCTCCCTTTGTGCAAAAAGGATTCCGGTTCTTGTGAGAGATGGCTATAAGAGGTGCTTTTTCCATTCTTTTTCGTAGTTTCATTTTACTGTCGTAAATCTGACAAACAAGGGAACTCGCCTGTAGGAAAAGGTTTTCTTGGCTAAAACTGTGACTAGGACACCAAATGACATCTATGAAAAGACGACACTCACGCTTTTCTTAATGCGTTTAGGGAAGTTTGCGTTTGGAAGAGTAAATGAGTCTTAGTGTTCTGTCTTTCATGGAAAATAATTGGTGAGAAAAGTGTTATTTCCGTTTTTAGTCAGAAGAAAGTAACGACACACACACATACGTAGCTTATTTTTCAAAAGGAAAGAAAAAAAATTTTTTGATTGGTAAGCTGAAATTATCATTTCTCTATTTTTACTTTGCTTTTGTAGTATTAAACATTCGGCTACAAACCGACTCGTCCATCTTTTTGTCTTGATTTGATTATATTAACAAACTTTAAATTCGCAAATTTATTTAATTTTTATTAAGTTGAAAGTATTAATTGCTACAAAAGACCGAGAAATAAATTAGTTGTGCAAAGAAAAAAAGAAAAGAACACTAGATAGGAAATGTATTAGCATTTGAGATAAATTTTCATGCAGTATGTTTTTGTGTCTAATGAAACAAGTGGCATAAGTCTTTACATTCAACTGTTAAAAAAGTCTAACAAATATGAGATTCAATGAAGATTATTTTTTAAATTTTGCATAATTATTACTCATTATTAAGCTTATTATAAAGTTAAAATTTAACCTAATCATAACAAATAAATGAATTACATAATCTCCAAGAAGATTATTTTGCCTTAAGTGAAAAGACGAGCTTAAGGTCATTGCTAAAAAGTAAATTTATCAAAATAACATAGAAATCAATCAAAAACTACATTTTTCTGAAGTAACGAAGAAAGAATGAAAAAGACTGGGCATAAGGAAAAGAAAGAAAGAAAGAAAGAAAGAAAAAAAAAACTGGCGAAACAATGAAAATGGACTGCATTTTAATACAACAAAAGAAATTTTTTACTTTATAAGAATGTATTATGAACAAATCTATAGTTTTGCTCGATCTTTATAAAATTTGGCACACATCCTCTTCAAAAAAAGATGAAAATAATTGTCAACTTTTTAAAGCATAAAAGTAAATTAACATTTCAGTTACTTAAGAATTATGCAAGATTTTGGCATTTTTTTGCAATATTTTCAAAAAATACTATCTAATTAAATGATTTTTGAATTATTTATAATTAAAAAATATCTTTTTAATGATACCAGTTTAATTACAAATTACTGAAACATTACCAGTACAAATTACTAAACTCTAAATCATCCAAAAAAGTTTGTTTTAAAGGTTCCTTGCTCTTTCAACAGATGCCCTAATAAAGGCAGCATTTCTCCTTCATACTTTGTTCCTAAAACCGTATACGAAATATTTAACTTAAAATTTAAAAGAACTTATAACAAATAACTTTAATCATTATTTTGTTATTTTAAACGTAGAAAATTAAGGGGTGTTAAAAGGGATTTATTTTAAAAACGCGGAAAAGTTAAATATATATTAAAAATGAAATTAAGTATATATTTTAAAAATGAAATTAAATATATAATTATTGAATATTATAGATTTAAATTAATAAAATTAAATATAAAAAATTAAATATAAAATTAAATATATATAGGAAATAATCTTATGATTATAGATATGTATGGGCCCTCACTGTCTCCCGGCAACCATTATTTTCAGACCCAGTCCGCCACTGAGTTCCAAGGTCACTAATAAAACATGTGTTGAATATCTACTACAATCTGAAGTTTAAAATTACATCGTTAAAGGAACCATGAATATAAAATGATGCAAGATTAAATTAAATCATATTCCCAGCGAACAAGCTGGTCGCTGAAAGCGGCTAGTAAATGAATAAAAGAGAAGGTGCAGATTTTCTGAATAAATTTTCACTTTTTTCCCTTTTGAACAACATTTTACGCAACATATTCACAAAACTACTAATTACAAATCTTTAAAAAAATTCCTTAAAAATTAAAAACAAACATAAACTGTAACGCAATGAGCAGTCATATTTTTATTCCAAATATATCCACAAGGAAATGTTTTTGTTTCAAAACAAAACTTATTTTGTGCTCCTAATAAAAATTTTGATAAAGGTATTTTTCCTAGTTTTTATTTAATGTCCTTTTCCATTCAGCCAATTGTAACATAAAAGTCTCATGTTATGTGTAAAAGATAAAAACTGAAAAGATGTATTTATTTTAGTACATGATCCTCATTTGATGGAAATTTTCAGCTGAATTGACTCAAAACACTTTAAATAAATGATCGCATAATATATCATTAAAATGAATCATAGATCTGTTTTGCTTATGAAGTTTTTAAAGAAATAATAATCTTAACTATACTATACTGACGATACAGATAACACAGAGAATCTGGATCAAAGCATGTACACATAGTTTAAGTCTAAACTGTTTTGTTCCATTCTCTAACGACTCATGTTTAAGGAGAGAGGTACAATAACACAATAAGGATACACTAGAAATAAATAATTAATCATGAATATGTTTGCAAACAGGATTACAGTAGAAAATCTTCCACCAAGCCCAGATATTTTACAATTATTATATTCTGTCTGAGAATAACCCACATCTTTGTGATGCTAATCTTAGGTGAGATAATCAAAATGTTAAATGTATGTGATAAATGGGAATGTACATAAAACAGTATGTAATTAATGCATTCTCTCACTTAATAAGCTCATTTTGCTTTTTCAAGAAGTATTGAAATAAAAAGTATTTCACAATACAAAGTATTCACATACAAAAAAAATATGCTTTAATAATCAGATGCAGCTTACTGATGATTTATAAGGGTTTAATAAACATTTTTCAATTAAATTGAGTGGAACTTTCAAATACTAACAAGTACAACAGAGGAATGGCTTCATCAGGCCTGATTGCATTAAACTTTTCTTTATGGGCAATACGATAATGTATCAGTAGAATTTTTAGATCTTTTATTTTTGCTCATGGGCTGGTGCAACTGCTGTACCAATGAATGATTAAACTTTCAGTCCCCCATTTAACTAACCTGTCTCTGTCCAATAACTTAGTTGATTGTTTTACACTCCAGGCTAGTTCAGTCACCACAAGTTTGATAGATAATTTGAATGCTAATGAGGGAAAATAAGAATGGGAACTCCATAGCAGACCAGGAAAATTGCAGACCTTATCTCCTAACCACCTGAAAACAAAGGAAAGCAATTTTCTGTTTCTTTGTCAAATCTCCATATCAAAAGGTTTTTGAATTTTCCCCCTAGCCTGTAAGCAAAAGATTGGTGAAAATTAAGCTTATGTTTCATCAAATCAATTTTCTAAATGATACTTATTCTACTTCTGTAATAATAAGATGAAGTTATCAGATTTTTTAAATTTCCATCTAGGAAACAGGGATATGGGGGTAAGGATATAAAGTGGTAGGCTAAGTTCAAAAACACAGGTAGAGATAAAGTAGTATAAATTATTATATTTTTCAATAAATTTTGTTATTTTCCTTCAAGCAGATTCTTCTACACTGATCATATATTTTACATACAATAAAAGTTGGTAAAGATAATTCTTCAGAAGGCAACTTTTTTAAAATTAAATCTAGATTATCTTTCTATGCATACACTGGACTCCAAGTTATATTACAACCTGTTTTTTGAAGCTCCCCATTAAATGAATGCAAATAAAGGTAACAAATTTGGTTTATTTGAAAGATGTTGAGTAAAATTAATAAAATTAAATGAAGGCCACTAATTTTCTACAGAAAATGATATTTTTATAGAAGCCAGAGGAAAACTACTAATATCTTACATTCATAATTTCTTATCTATTTCTATGAATGCTGGCTAGTATTCAATTTTATTTATGAAAATGTTTTTGGTAATGTCCCAGAGAAGTCTAATTTGTTAAGATGGTGGATGATTGGTGGATGGAAATAGGTTTGACACAAGCTGATGCTGATAGAAGGATTAATGTGTCTACAAGACTGGTCCAAATGCATTGGGATCAGTTTCTATTAAAAAAAATTCAAGAAGACCCATTCCAGGTCAGCCACATATTTACAATCCCAGCAGAAGATTGCTTTCTAGCACTTTTGGCCTAAAGAAGGAGGATCACTACTGTGCTTCAACTTCTTTCATATCACTTCAATGCAACATTGATGAGAATATCGGCAACTACAGTGTAAAGCCATCTTCACGATCAAGGACTGTAAGCAAGAAAACTACATGTGAGTGTCCCTCTTAATCAAAGACAGGAAAGAACCTGTTTATGGTGGACAAGAAAGCAAGCTATCAGGTCCAGACAGTAATAGATCTCTGTACTCTTCACAGATGAGTTTAGATTTACTCTGGAGAGTAATTCAGATCATGAGCTGACATGAAAAGAACAAGGCTCCAGACACCATAGATCTAACATGACACAATTATAGAGGAGGTGGAATCATGGTTTGGGTTGGATTCTCTCTGCTCCATGAAGAAACTATCACTGATGTGAGATATAGAGATGAGATCTTCAATCCATAAGTCAGATCATATGCTGGTGCTATTGGCAAGGAATTCATCCTAATGGATGATAATACTTGACCTCACCAAGCTCGGTTTGTCAAGGAATATTTTGAGGACCAAGGTTTGGAGTGAATGGACTGGTCAGCTGGACCTTAATCCAATACAGCATCTTTGGGACTACCTTGGATGACAGGTGGCTGCTTCAAGAACTCCTCCAAGGTTGTTAAATGAGCTTGAACAAGTATTGCTCCATGAATAGTCTTTGCTTCTTGTTTCTGTGTCCAACAACTGAATTTAAAGTATGAAAAATAATGCATTACAGGTAAGGGAGGACACATTCCTTATTAAAACTCATTTATTTTTTCCAACATATGTCTTATCTTATTTTCTGCAACAGTGGCCTTTTGTAAAAAAAGATCTGTAAAAATTATTTAAATTTTAAAAATAATTTAATTGTAAATTATGCTTAATGTTAAAATTAAATAATCAACTGTTTAATACACAACTGTTCTAATTTTCATGTTCATTTGTTTGCAAATTAAATACAAAAAACAGATAACTTTTGGAGGCAAATGTATGTACAAAAATGAATTATTTATTTATACATTAACAACATTCAGGACATTTAATTCAAATTTAGGACAGAGTAAAAATCTGCACTGTATTGGGTAATCTAAGACATCTGGTCACATGAAATAAAAGAAAGGTTATCCACAGCATGAGTATGCATGTGTCGTAGCAAACTGGATTTATGGGAGAAACCTTTTTTACAAACAACACAAATGAAAGGATGTTTTCCACTATGAATTAACATGTGTACATTCAAGTTACTTTGTTGAGAGAAACACTTGCCACACAACTGGCATTTGAAAGGACGTTCTCCAGTATGTGTAATAATATGACGCTTTACATAACTTAGAAATGGTGAAGAATAATCACAGTGAGGACACTTGTGAAACTTGGACCATGAAAAATTCATTTCTGCATCTGAAAAAATATATATAAATAAATAATAACCAAAGACTTCACTTTCATTTAACATATTTTTTTTAATAATACACATGAAGCATGGGAACGATAATCATAGATGAAAGGAAAATATGATAATGAATTCTATTCTGTAAATTGTGATTAAAATGAAACAAAAATCCTGACCATTTTATAACATAATCTGAATTATGAATGCTAATTATTAAAGAATATCTGTAATATCCTTTTAAAATAATAAAAGAATGTGCAAAAAAAACCCACAAAAATGGGTACTTTTCCGTTAGCCGGGCACAAGCGAGAAATCACCAAATTTCTTACAACCATTCTCTTGGCAACTTGGCTCGCATTTGGTTCACAATTGGCAACATTTTTGCCCGGCTAACGGAAAATCGCTTCACTCTTGACGACTTGACTCGCGTTTGGTCCACTTGGCGACGCTTCGCTTGGCGACTTGGCTCAAATTTGGTTCACAATTGGCGACATTTGCGCCCGGGTAAAGGAAAAGTACCCAAAAATGAATAATTTGAACATTTGAAATAAATTTAAATACATATATATTACTACTTAGATTACAATAAACTTATTCACAACAAAGCACTGTCTACATTTATTAAAAACTCATTTTTGCACATGTTTTGAAATTAAAGCGCTGAACTAAATATGTTCATAGGGATATACGATGTAATGCAAGAAAAATCATGTACATATTGCTGTATTAAAAGTTGAAAATTACACAAAACAAATTACATTCATTTCTCAATAAAAGCATTTATAAAATATGCATCTTTAAAGAAATGCATATCAAATACGATTTGCCACACACCATGATGAATTGAAAATTTTGAAAAAGTATTTTTTAAAAAATCTCTTTTGGTATAATAAGAAATCCCAGTTATAAACTATTTTAGTATCAGGGTATCTACCAAGTTCTCAAACAATAATCTCATACAGTTTTCATGTTCTCATTTGTTCAACAATTTAGAGCTTCAAAGTTGAATAATTTTAAAATTCTTGAATAATTTCTATATATATATTGTGATAGTTATAAAATTATGTGAAGTACAAAAATTAAATTTACATGACAAAATAACATTTTTTTTTTTAAATTTAAATTATCTATTTTAATAAGAATAAGGGGAAAAAATATGTTGTTCACAAATGCTAGTCCTCGGATCTTTAAACATTTACCTCAAATTTTCAAGTGTTCAATTTCAAAATTTTTAAAAGCTGTAAGTGCATGCATATTTCTAAAAAATTTCATAACAAGGTATTCTAATACATCATTTCATTTCTTCAAGTGATTGGACCAAATATATAATCAAATTGCATTTTAAATTTAAACATAAAAATTTCATCTTCTATGAAAGCATCAATGAATACTAAAATCACGAGATATCATAATACAAAAACTAGTAAACAAATTAATTGTTTCAAGTAAAATTCATAAACTAAAATAATAATTTGCATTTCTTCCCAGTTTACTGTTTTTAAGAACCATTACATTTTTAGGAAAAAGGAGATTTTTTCTCCAGAATTCTTCCAGATTGAAATTTTTTTTAAACAATAGAAATTCTTTGCCTTTTTATGAATGAAATCAAATTTAGTGGCTTTGAAGTAGGATAATCTGAGTATGCATCATGTAGGGAAAAAATACCTATAATCTGTACAGAAGCAAAATACAACAAATAAAATACAATATTATTTGTGCTATTTTATTTAAATTAAGGTCTTTGGAAAAACACTTAAAACAATAACTTTTTTGTACAATAAAATATACTTACTGCAAACTTGATATTTCATATTAAATCACATCATGCATTAGAAGTGCTACAACTTCTAGTGCATGCATACGAAGTAATAAATACTTCACACATTAAAAAACATACAAGTTTCATAAGTAAAGCAATAAATGAGACAAAAAATTATGAAATGTGGATGATGCATAGTAAAAGCAGTTGGTCCTTAAGAATAAGCATTAAAATTACAAAACATTATCTCATTAAAAGAAGAAAAAACTAAATGCCCGTCATTTACATATATTATATTCTGGCACATCAGAGTAACCTTCCAAACAAACAATTGGTTTAATAAATAAAAAAATACATGAAACTCTGTTACTAATGTTAGTTACTAGCCATTATTAAAAACTGAACTGGGTTCCAATATAAATTACTTATAATATTAGACATAAAATTGGCAAATCAAAAATAAGATAATTAACTCAGACTTATTCAAACAAAATATCAGAATTCCAATAACAGTCCTAAATATAAAAAGTCTAGTTTTTACTCTGGCAATACTGCTAAAATTTAACATTTTAATGAAAGAAGTGCTTCAAATGTAATAAGACTTGATCACTTTCAAAGTGTCTATCACAATTTGAAGTTTAAAATTACTTTGTTACGGGAACCACGAATATCAAATTATGCATAATAGTCCAGCCATTAGGTAGTTTTTTTAAAACAAATTCTGGTGGAGTCGTAATTTTTTGCTCCTATATGTTTTATGGGATGCTGATTACGAATCGGGGGTTTCCCACCGAAAATTTTTGTTGGAATTTTAATTATAGCCAAAAAACATGAAAAAAATGGACTTTTCCACAGTTTTTTGTTTGTAACTCAAAAACTATGAACTTTTTAAAATTATCATCATACATCAAAATAATCAGCACAGAATTCCCTACAATTTATGTCCACACTAATTTTTCGTTACGCGTACCGTTTAGGCAATATAACTGGTTGAAGTTTGCCGAAAGTTTGACTTGCCTGCTAGAGCGGCTTGAACAATAACAAATCTTCCTATTTGTATGCACTAAAATTTACTATCTTACTATTAATACACTTTTTCTACCATAATGTTCCTTGTGCAAATAAATTTTTCATCTTTTATATGACACATGAAAGTAATTTAGTCCCAAGCAACGCTGAGCATAAGTTCTAGTTATGAATAAAATTCCTTGATTACCTCTAAAAAGGCTGATGTTGATGGAAATTTAGAGCCACTTTCACAATAAATGTTATTTACAAACAACTAAAAGTACCTAGTGTAGTTTTCAAACTTTATTAAATTCTATTAATTAATTTGAATAACTGGGTAATAATAGTAACCAAGAAAAAATAATGACATGAAAAAAATATAATATTCTAAACTTTAAAAGTCATAATAACTTAATAATAATACAACTATAGTCATAAATATGATCTTAGTATCTACATACATTACCCAGTCTCTTCCCTTTATCTTGCTCACTTCGAAGCTTATGGTCCAATATCTTTTGGAAGATAATCTGTGTCTTCCTCATCATGCAAAGATAAAGACGCCTCAACTAAATGATCAGGCAGTATTGGTTCAACATCATCATCATCATCACTATTAATTACTTGAATCTTCCTGTTATTGCAGTTGTCCCAACACTGAAGACACAACACTGAACAAAACAGTCTGGCCTTCCTACAGCTGCAATTTCCTGTGTATCCCTTCTTGCACTTGCAGGATATCTTGCGCAGGATAGAGTCAGGTGCGATTGGCCAGGAATTTTTCTTGTGAAACTGTTGGTATCATCGTTTCATCAAACATTCGCTTGATATTTGTTTCCGTATTTTTCTTACCTGTTCTGCACATTTTGTGTCTCCTATTGTTTCATTTTCAGGATACCCATCGAAAATGACTAGAGCAGTTGATTTGTACGAACATATATTACATAATTTTCACAAATTGATGAAAAAGTTGAACCTCTGTTCCAGGTGACTCTGTGCAGCAAGTAGCCTCCATCAATAATATACACAATGCTTTCAGCGTTAAAATCTTGTGAACATGGCTTGAAAGCTTTGTATAAAGAGGATTCCGTGCCTTTTTAGAGCTAGTGGTTGCACTCTGTCATTTATTCTGAATTTCACAGTATAAAAATTACTTCCTTCCATTCTTTTGATACCAAGAATACCTTCCTCCTTGGCCATGTGACAATTGATTCTTGAGTCTCCAACAACGCCAGTGCTTAGTGAAATCAAGTTAGAATTTGCTAGGAAAGGATTATAGTGCTTGAACCACTCCACCATTTTCTTGCAGTAATCATTATCTTGCTGAACTCTTGAGCCACTGATTGTCAAATGTTGATCAGAGCTGGTCAAATCAACACCACAGAATTTTTCAATTCCATCACAAATATGTTGGAGTGCTGTCATTCCCTGCGTCTACCTAGCCAGTACACTATCAGACACCACGGCCATGAGTGAGGTCCCCAAATGTTTTCACGTTTTTCATTAATGGCTGTTCAACAGGGCTGAACAGGGCTTCACACACACAAGTATATTTGCCAAGACGGGGAGAAATACGAAATGTAAAGCAGGTATATAACAGGGCTATGTTAAAGTCTCCTAACTTATAAAAAATTCTTGAGATTTACTCTGTTGTTTACTTCGTAACCGCGAAAGCGAAAGCCAGATAATACCAGGGATAGAAAGATTTAGAACGAATTTTGCGCAGATTATGTTAGTATATTCATAATATAACTGATAAAATCTTTATTTAGGCAAAGAACTTTTTGATACAAAAGTATACTAATTAAACATAAATTTATTTAGTAAGATAGATAATTTCGTGCATACAGATAGGATGGTTTGTTGTTGTTCAAGCCACGCTAGTATGCAAGTCAAACATCCGCCAAACTTCAACCAGTTATAGCACCTAAACCGTATGCATAACAAAAATATAGTTTGAACATAAATTGTAGGAAATTTTGTGCTGATTATTTTGATATATGAGGATAATATAAAAAGTTGATAGTTTTTGAATTATAAGCAAAAAACTAGAGGAAAGTCAATTTTTTTCATGTTTTTTTTACTATAACTAAAATTCCAATAAAAAATTTTGGTGGGAAACCTCAGATTCGTAATCAGCACCCCCAAAAAACATACAGGAGCAAAAAATTACGACTCCACCAGAATTTGTTTAAAGCCATCCCTTTTTAGCAACTAATGACTGGACTATAAGGGATAAAATTAAACCTATATTACTGGTGAACAAACTGATCGCCAAAGGCGTCTACTTTAAAATAAAATAGTAAAGTACAAAATTGGTATATAAAAATATTAAGAAAGAAGAATGTTTGCATGGAACCATACAGAGAATTAAGACAGAGATCTCAGAACTGCTTCTATCATAAGTCAAGGCAGTTAGAAGGAATCATCCCTTCTTGCATCACTGATCTCTTTTTTGTTTTTGTTTTTTATTTGAAACAAAATATACATACATTCACATAAATAGTTTATGCAGTGAAAAAATATACATATATAAGTATCAAATGAAAATACAATCTAAGCTATTTTACAGAAGTCCAATTAAAATATTTAAGACAAGAAAAGTAGTAACAAATAGTTGAAAAAATAAGGGTGAAAGTAAGAAATACTTCAGTTTCAATCTCGATCACTTTTTCCCTATTTCCTACTAAGGGTTTCCTTAATTCTATTAGATCTATACTGGGTAGTGGACATACTGCTTATATGTTTGACTTTTAAAGTTAATTTTTAATAACTTACCTATCTAATTTATTGATTAAAATTGTTTTGAAAAAATAAAAAATTTTAATAAAGAACTTCCAATAAACAATTATTAAAAACTAATTATTAAATGATGATAAATTATTAATTATGGTACTTTTCCGTTAGCCAGACGCAAATGTCGGCAATTGTTAACCAAACGCGAGCCAAGTCGCCAAGCGAAGGGATTTTCCGTCAGCCGGGCGCAAATACATTATTTGGCGATTTTTCGCTTGCGCCCAGCTAACGGAAAAGTACCTTAATTATTTTTCTATACTCCTAAAAACTCATTTATATTAATTTACACAGCTGTTTTTTTAAAAATAAAAAAACTATCTAGTATAAAGTTAGTGGTGCTTTTATTCTTTTCAAATTCACATCATATTTCCAGAATAAAGTTTCCCTTTATACCTGAATGCTTTAAGACTGTTCAATAATATAAAAGTAGACCTTGAAGGTAAATGAATATGAATTAATAGGTTTGAAAATTTGATAGTTTGAAAGCAACAGAAAAATCACTAGAATTTAAACAAGTCAAAAATAAACTAATTCATTTCAAAAATTCCGATAACAACTGAGAAATAAATTTCTGATAAGATTTCCTATAATTAAGAATATTAATATTATACATATATACAAACATTTTATAATAATTTCATTAGTGAAGCAAAAGTGCAATTTTTTAAAATTTATTAAAAAGTCATTTATCTTTCACGACATCATTTCACAAAGTTACTAGTCTTTTTTGCTTTCTCAACATTTTAAAAATATTTGCCAAGTTTTGAAAGTGTGCAAGTTCTGGGAATTGCTGCATTGATATTTTTCTTCGCTAGTAATTGATAACAAAATGTAAAAAGATAATGAGTCTTCATTTCATAAATAGGGAAATTCCGGATTTAAGAATTATAAAATTTGGAATTCAGCTATATTCAGACCACAGTCCCTACTGGACTTCAGTCATACTGAAGCTGAATTATGTTAATCATAGTTAATATCAAAGGATTTGTTAAGAAAAAAGATATTTTTGATAAATCTATTATTTATAAACAGCAACAGTTCACATCAGTCTTAAACATTCCTTTACTTTAGAAATAACACATCACTTGATTGTTTCAGTCAATGAAACAGTTAAAGAGTTTAGAATTAACCATGCTTTATTAATGTGACTGCTTAGACACAGAGACTGATGAATGATATTTACGTAAATGGTGAGTCAAACGATTTTTTAGAATGAAACTTTTTCCACAAATTGAGCAGCTGAAAGGGCATTCGCCAGTATGAGTGAATATATGGTTCTTTAAGGTGCTTTTCAAACTAAAGGATTTGCCGCATAGGTGGCAGCCAAATGGTTGTTCCCCAGTGTGAATCAAAGTATGCCGTTTCAAAGTTGAACGTCTATTTGTAGAGTAATTACAAAAAGGGCATCTGAAAGGTTGTTCTCTGGTATGAGTCAAAATGTGTTGCTTCATATAAGTTAATTTAAATGTAGAATATCCACAGTCTGGACATTGACCCATCAGTCTCCTTTTGTCTTTTGATTTCTTTCTATTATCTGAAAATAAATCCAAAAATTCTGTAAAGAATCTTTCTGTAACACATAAGATATGTAAACAGTTTTTCCAAATTTAGTTATTACAATGGAGAGTAGGTGCTTTAAAAATAAAAATATCAATTAATTCCATCTCTTTTAGTATAGCCTACAACAAACCACTATCAGATAAATATAAAAATTATTAAAATCCCATCTGTGTTTGGTACTTTTTAGTACTCTTTTAGGAACTTAGCATCATTAAAGACAGTACACAATCTGTTGTCATACCACTACATAGCATTATTTATTTTTTAAAACATCAAAATTATTCAATATTTCCAACTATAACTATTTTACAGAGTTTTTAATGTAATTTATATGTTTAATTACTAAAGCTATCTCATTTTTTACTTTTAAATAAAAAATCTTAAATCTTTTTCACGGATTTTCTAGGCACTAACAATCACAAATCAAAAAACAACCTTAATAAAAAAAAAAAATCAATATTTAAAAAATTGAACAGGGAGGTTAAAATTTCAGGTTATTATGAACCAAAATATTTTGTTGACAAGTATTCTGGTTATGAAGCTACTTATCACTTTATGCATAACAATCTAGTAATCTCAAAAATCTCCAGTAATTTGAAATCTGTAATTAAATGGTGATTGTTAAAATTGTAGAACTGAAGTATGTCTTTGAAAGGTATCTGTTTACCTGACTAACATCAAAATGTAGTCATAAAGCCTTCTTTTACCCAATTCTACTGTGTTTACAATTCTATATTTGTGGATGCTTCTTGCCTATGCAAACACTACCAATAGCACAGGTGATTATGCTGTTAAAACAGTATTATGATTGAGCGAGATTCCAGAGAAGTTTTCTAAGACTATACACTAAAAGAAATGTGATAATTTGTTAAGAAATAAGGTTTACACATGTTAATTTTAATAACTCTATTTTAAGTAAGGGAGAATGACCTAAACTGTATTCTCCCAAAACAAAAATTAGGAGAAACTATTAAAATAGCAATAGAAAGTATGCAATTATGCTTACTTTTAAAGGAGGGAAAAACCTGCAACAGATTAGCTGAAAATACAGTAAACTGTTATATATAAAACAAGAGATGGGTATTTTTTTTTCATAAGCGACTTAACTATTTAATTTTAATTATTTATTTGATTTTAAATTTTTTCAAAGTACATAAATTTTCAGCAACTTGCGCATTAATGACTAATATATAGTATTGCATAGTGGATGTTCCATTCATTTTTCGAGGACAATAATTATCCTATGTCAGAAATGGAAAGAAACAAAGAAATTCATTTAAATCACTATATATACTACATATAAAAGTTCCTCACAAATGAACAAACCAATAATTCAAAAGCAATATCATAAATTTGTTTAGTAGAAATTAGGTAAGCATAGAAATTCTTTGTCTGAAAGAGGAACTGAAATATCATTTCTCACAATTTCATATTTAATACAAAAATATTTGCATATTTAAAAATAAAACATTATAATGGATAAGATGCACTCATCTAAGTTACAAGAAATTAATACTACATTAATAATTAATTACAGGTACAAAGATGTCTATACTTTTTTTTACAGTAGACTTTTGTTGAAAATGCTGACAAAGGTGGATTTCTAAAAATTCAAAGAAAAATATACACTCTTTGTCTGATTCCCCTCCCTGTTCTGCTGGTATAAATAAGCACCTATTCAAAGAAAGATTATAATTTGAGTTTCCATGTCAAATTCTAATCTTTGATTTACTTTTAAAAAGAAATGAAGTGTCCTTATCATAGATCAAGGAGCATATACTTAATATTTCAACAAATTATACATATAGAAATATTTTTTTCGGATAGTTCAATTCTACACTGATAAAAAAAGTGCCTTCCAGAATTTTAATTTTCTATTTAACATGACAGCTATTGCACCTACTTATTGTTTATCTTGTGAATTGCTTTATCTAAATTAGATCCCCTCTGCAAATAATAAACAGGTTTCTTCCTACCCACTGGTAATCCCCTTATTTATTGATGCTTTTCCTAAAAGAAATTCTACTAAGAGGGGCAACCCATCTCCAGAAAGAAACCACAGAAACCATCGAATATTTGTGACTTCCCCAAGATATTTTTCTCACAGCAGTGAGGAAATATGAGAAGTTTATCTCAATTATTTTTGGGTGCAACTTTCGGTAAACAAGAATATGAAGCCTCATACTCTTTATGAACATAAATAAAATATTTCTTCTCATTAAACATATGTAATAAAATGATTTCAGAATATTGTTACAGATATATGGAAATTATCTTTGAAGCCAATGAGTACCCTCTTCTTGAAAAAAAAAACTGTATCTTTCATCATTTTATTAGATATGAGACATCCAAACTATTTTAATGCAATAACTTTCATACACATTAGAAAGGCATTCAAAAGTTTTACTTATAGAAATCAGAAGCAGCAAGAAGTCTGATGACTACTGACAAGAAATCAGTTATTTGACAGTAGCTTCATCATGAAGTATCTTTTTAATATTCCTCAAATTAAAAGAGAAATTTTGAAATAATAAAATAGTTGAATCAGTGATTTTATGATCAAATAGCAATAAAAGCTATATTTTGGAGAACAATAAAAAATTGTATGCCCTCATTATTTGTTTAAATGTGATAAAATTAGTTAATAGTGTCACATATACATATAAACAATGCACATTTTACAGGGTGTCCAACAAAGGTCTCCCTGATTTTAAAACTAAATATCCTTGCAGCGGAGATCGATAGAAGAATGGAACCAATGGTATGTTTATTTTGAAAGCCATAAAAATCTAATACCGAAGTTTCAGAATTATTACAAATGTTGCCAGCAGATGGCGCTGTAAGCTGTAGTCGTAGCACGAAGTCGGGAAAAAGGCTATAAACAGTTCTTCGCAAGCAATCGTTGCAATGCCATCACAATCAATTCAAAATCTGCATCTTTCGCAGCACAGATATGGCGCATACCAAGAATGCAATTTTCAGCCACCCTCTGCAGTGTGTCATAGGAAATGCAGGCACATGCACCACAGATCAACTTTTCAAGCTCGTGCAGTGTTGCAGGATTGTCTGGAAAACAGTATGTCACCCTGTCCCCTACAAGAAGTAATCACATGGAGTGAGATCGGGTGTTATGGAGGCCAATCAATATCTGTTCCAGTAAATGTGGAAAAGTTCAACGCAATTACTCTATTCTGGAAAGTTTCAAATTTAATTACCATTCGCTGCCACCGTTTCCGTTGACACACTACAGAGGGTGGCTGAAAATTGCATTCTTGGTATGCGCCATCTCTGTGCCCATTTTGAATCGATTGTGTTATGATTACAACGATTGCTTGCAAAAGACTGTTTATAGCTTTTTTTCTGACTCCGTGCTACGACTACAGCGTACAGCGCCACCTGCTGGCAACATTTGTAACTAATTCTGAAACATCTGTATCAGATTTTTATGGCTTTCAAAATACACATACCATTGGTTTCATTCTTCTATCTATCTCCGTTTCCGAGTTATTTAATTTTAAAATCAGGGAGTCCTTTGTTGGACACCCTGTATATCCCTTAAGTCTCTTTTATCTAAAATAAAGGCTTCATGCTTAGGTAAAGCAAAATCACAAATAACTAAAACTTTCTAAACCACTGATTCAATTTCTTTATTACTACTCAAAAACATTAATCATGTACAGTAACACTGATTACAGAATCTACAGTGCAGGTTAAAAACATCAAAAAATAAAAAGAACATCAAAACCTGTTAAATTGTTTTTTCTAAAACAGTTTAATATATAATTTTGTTCTTAATATATGGAAATGTGACAAATTAGAGTTAATGCTAAAATATTGATCACCAATTTTATTTCTGGAAAAAATTTCCTTCACTCCTTTTGCCTATATGAAAAGAAACAGGACACAGAAAAACTGTAAACTTTTTTTTAAACATTAATCAAAATACATGAAGAGTAATCATATAAATACTCAACAATAATGTCACCAAGCCCATTTGAAACTAGTTCAAAATTTAAACAATTTTTTTTTTTAAATGAAAAGCACCAAAAACCAATTTGAAATTTAAAGAAAAGTGTGATGCTGATTGAAAATAAATAATAATTTTCCTAATTTCAAAATAACAATAAAAATAAATTGTAAATCAAATTCTAAAAATATAAAATGCATACATAATATTCCTCAAAAAGGCTTTCATTGAATTTTTAGAAAATTCCTTGAGTTGACTTTCTTTTCATGAGCTACCATATGGTATCTTAAGGAAATCTTCTGATTGAAACGTTTACCACAAATAGGACAACCAAAAGGAAATTCTCCAGTATGAATACGCATGTGAATTTTTAAGACATCTTTCCGAGAAAAGCTTTTTGCACAAACGGAACAAATATGTGGTCGCTCTCCAGTATGGGTTAAAATATGTTTCTTAACGTCACTCAAATTATTTGAAGAATAATCACAGAAAGAACACTGATGACGTTTGGTGATATCCTTACAGCTGCTGAAATAGAGTTCACCATCTGTGGAAAAATAAAATTATAAATTAATAAATAATACTAAATAATACAATTCATGTATTTAATCAGATATGGTATGTATACTTCACATATGTCTATTTATATATCCTGTTTCACCACATTGATTGCATTTTAATTGTGAAGCAAAACTCACTCTAATAACCGATTTGAAAATTCAAACTGAGAAGAGCTTCAAGAAAGACAAACTTCAAAAATTATTTGAAAGTTTCTAAGATGTTTAATACTGTAAATCAAGAAAAAATATTTCTTTGCAAAACATATTCCTTATATTTCATAATTGCATAACATTTTAAATTGTTTATTTGTTGTCATTAAATAACCACTCTTTTCATTTGTATGCATTAAATGCACTGCAACCTTTTATTTTCAACTTTTAAGAGTTCACGGACAGCACCCACTTTGCTCAGCACTGTCCCTGCACCTCGCTGCTTCAAGGCTCTCAGCCACTACTTTTTTCAATTTTAAATACTACATGAAGTTCAGTGGAACAGACCATAAAAGTATAGTAGATTTCATATTCTTTGTAGACAACAGATTCTTTAAAAATTGTAAAATCTTTCAATAAACCTCATCTAGTTGTAATGATTTGTATAACTTTATCATGAATTTCGGCATTAAAGTCTTCACATCCATAAATACAGGATAGCCCCCTAAATAAACAGTTTCCATCACCTACAATAGGTATTTTACAATCTTTTTGACATGCCATTGTGATTGAACTGTTGTATCTATATATTTAAAATAATATGGTAAAACCTTCAAACAGTTCGCCAACACCAACCACTCAACAGATTTCGTTAATTTTTATTTCGTATGGAAGCTTATGACGTCTAGAGTTGCAATGAAGGGTCGCCTGCCCCACACCATCCTCCATTTCCGAAGGAAATTGAAAAAACACTTCTTCACTGTACAATGTCTATCAGGAAAAACCTTGTAGAAATCACCCAGCCCCAACTGATTTCGACAATTTTTATTTTATATGAAAGTTTATGACGTCTAGATTTGCAATGAAGGGTCGCCTGCCTCACACCATCCTCCATTTTCGAACGAAATCGAAGAAACTCCTCTCCTCTGTTCATTGTTCATGGGTAAACCTTATAGAAATGACCCAGCCCCAACCACCAGACCGATTTCGACAATTTTTATTTCATATAAAAGCTTATGACGTCTAGATTTGCAATGAAGGGTCGCCGGCCCCCCCCCCCCCATTTTCGAACAAAATCGAAAAAACATATAAAGAATGTAGGGTGGAGAAATGTTTTTTCGATTTCATTCGAAAATGGGGGGAGCAGGCGATCCTTCATTGCAAATCTACATGTCATAAGCTTTCATATAAAATAAAAATTGTCGAAATCGGTTGGATGGTTGGGACTGGGTGATTTCTACAAGTTTTTTCCCGATAGACAGTGTATGGTGGAGAAGCATTTATTCGCTTTCGTTCGAAAATGGGGGGGGGGGGGGCCGGCGACCCTTGATGATATATCTAGACGTCAGAAACTTTCATATGAAAAAAAATTGTCGAAATCCAGCGAATGGTTTAGGCTGGCGAACTCGGTGAAGGTTTTTACCACATTACTTTAAATATATCGATGGATATTTATAAATACAAACAACTACTAGAGAATCAGGAAACATGCCAAAGGTTTTGATTTCACAAGAAAAGAAGGTGGAAAAGCCTACACAACAAAAGTAATAGAAATAAGATGAATTTCTTTTTTTCATCATTAAAAGTTTAATGCAAGCAATATGACTAAATTTACATTAAAGTGCTACAGACACCAACCATATGAATCTCAACTTGATATTGCATCAGATGCATTTCAAACTGATTTGCTGCACTGGGGCAAAATTAAATATTTTAAATTATACAACCTATTTCATTAATAAAAGTGAATCATTAAATTATGTAGACCGACAAATTTTCAGTAATAAAATAAATACATCCATTCAGAAGTAGATGAGAAAATGTATTAGAAAAAAATTAAACAAAAGTGCAAGATTTCATTTAAGAAAATGCTTTGTTTTTAAAAAAATATTTGCAAATGAATATATAAAATAACTACTACAGAAAGACATTTTCTACTACTGTTGTTATTTTATTTATTATATATACTATGTTACAGTCAATAATTAATCAGTTATTATTAATACTGGCTGGATTTTTTACTTTGTTCATAACATATATATTTATCAAATGGTTTATAGAACATATGGAATTATATTTCATGTAAGAGATCTACTTAATTATTTCAAATTTTGTATCACAAAAGAGATGTTCAAATCATTGAATAAGCAGAATATCCAATTTTCTACACAATAATCTGACCACAAACATTGTTTGCCTTTTATACTAATTTAATGAATGGATCACTTATGCAATTGTGCTTGCAATACACTTCCATAACAGTTATTGTAACTGCAGTGTGCATATGTTCCATCTTTGATTTATATTAAAAACAAGAACATATATATCTAATAAATCCTTTTGTGAACAGTTCAACCCAAAAAATGGTTCTTGAACTACTAGAATTCACAACAAGAACAAAAATAATATCTTTTGCTAAATATAACCATATCATGCTTAGTTTAAGCATGGTATTGTTAAGTAGGCAAAATAATTCTTCAAGATTTTTCAGAATCTGTAAACTCAATCAGCCTACTATCATCCAGAGTAGCATTTATTCTTGGGCCAAAACAATTGGCAGCAACCATGTATTACATTCAAATTTTTCCCACAAACTAAATATTTTAATTGATTTTCTTTTTCATTGTAACCTTCATTCTACTGAACATTATGAGTAGAAACTTTCAGTTCTCATCTGAAAATGTCATAACCATACAATGGGGGAAGGGGCAAGGTATATGAAAAGAATTTGAACACTCAAATGACATGGGGGAAACTTTTAGAAGATGAATAATGGAAAAACTTTCTTGCAGAAGGCTCGATCAAGAGTTTGACTGAAACCTTGAGTATTTCAACATTACAGTTATCTCATATCCATGCACGTTCTTCACTGGAAAGTAAAAGTACTGATTCCAGTAAATTTTTTTATTAACTTCATGGGCTTTCTCACTCTTCCCTTCAATAAAGACATAAATAACAAAGCTTGAGAGAAAATCTATCTACTTGAAAAATTATCTAAAAACTGACTTCAGAATTTTTATAAGCATAAAAGAAAAGTAATTGAAACCATAGCTAGACTATTATTAATAGTATAAACTGCATACAAATATTTGATAAAAACAGAATGTTGCATTCTAATCTCGAGAAGTTTTACATTTAGTTAATTCATATAGTTACAGACAATTTTTTAGGGATGTGTTTTTAAGAAAGTTTCCTCCATGCACATAACATTTGATCAGACAATTCTCCAGAGTGAGTCAACATATGACGGGTCAAACTACATTTCTGGTTGAATCTTTTGCCACATAAACTGCATTCAAAGGGGCGAATGCCAGTATGTGTTCTAATATGTCGTTTCAAATCACTCAGCCTAGGTGAAGAGTACCGACACTGTGGACACTGATGGTGTTTGACAGTCTTCTCTGTGAACTGAGCAAATTCTCCCAAACCTAAACAGAACATATATATAGGTATTAAAAATGCATCTGTATATCAATAAATCAAAAGTCTGAACTTTTCTTTTATTAACACTAAGTTCTATTTACATCTTATTTGAATTCAATATTTCCTCAAATTAAACCATTGTAGCCTAAGAAGTATCTGTGATTTAATAGAAAATATGCATTTCAGTACCTATTTCTGGTAAATCAAATAAAGATTCATGGGTTTATATCAAATATCAATAGCAAAATTAATCAGAACTATATAAAAATCATTTATTTGATCAACAGGAAAATTTTCTTGTGATCATTTTCTGAAAGCATATTTTCAAAAGAAATCAATAATATTTAATCGAGAAGTTTTCAATTTGTCATATAGAAAACACTGCTTAAATCTTTTTTTTAGAATTCAAATATGAATGTATCATCTGTTCAATTCGCTCATGTTATGGTACAAAAAATTTCAGGTATGGTAGCACAGAAGACCACCAAGATGTCCAATGGAGCTTGATGAGACCATAGCAACTGATTCATAACCATTATAATCCAACTTATTTGTAGAAAAAAATTAGTAAAAATATGACACTTATTAATGTAATACTTTAAACTAAGAATGTAAATCTAGCTGACAAACCAGAAGACATTTGCTCAGTTTGTCAAGGTCATGCAATTGAATGCTATAGGGTGCATAAAGGTAGAAGGATGGACTACATTGTGACTGCACAAAGTGAATCAATATTTGAAGCAGGAAGATCATTTTACAATAACTGAACCTTACAATGTGCAGAGGAATTCTATTAACCATATTAATAATCATTAAAACATCTTAACATGCTATATCTGATAATATACATTAATGTGATCCATTAATTTATATTCAACAATAAAGAAATCATTAAGTTTGATGTGTGGTAGATTTATTAACATATTTACCTGAAATATCACTATATATTATTTTTAAACGTTATTTAAAAATGCCAACTGAAACAGAGGATAAAATGAAAAAACACATTACAAAACATTTTTAATTAAAAGTTTGTTCAATAAAATACTCATTGTCCCCCTAATACAAAGCTCTACCAAATGCATCTTCAGACACAAAAAAATTATTGAATACTCAGGAAACAAAACAATGAGCTAAAAGATATTGATACTGATTTTATGATTCAATCATACAGAAAATATAAACTGTTTTTGATATTACATTAAGTTCTGATGATACATCAAATGTTCAATAAACTATAGGCAGATTGAACTATTTGATCTTATTTCAACTAAAAAGTACAAAAAAACCTTTACAGTATTTCTTTTTCAAAACACATATTTACAGAATATATTTTTTTAAAAAATAAGACAAAACTATAACTAAGCATAAAGTAAAGCATTTCTAAAATGTATTAATGCAATAAGAACACACAGAAAAATGTAAGTCTTATAAATTAAACAGAGCTTCTATATAACAAAATACAAGATCCTTACAAGTCCTGGAATAATTAAGAGTAACTTCAACACAAACTGTACAGTTATAATCAATAATGAACATTAAGAATTTTTGAATAACAAGCTGCTAAAAGTAGAGATATTTCGTAGCTTAGTCATATACTCTTTGACTAGAATAAATAATCTACAAAAAATTACAATAATCTCATTATTACTTTTTATTCTAAAACATTTAATCATTTTTTTACAAAACAACTTAGTGAATATCATCATTTAACCAATATACCATTTTAAACAATACAACATTCAATACAACATTTGGACGAATTTAGAACAGATAAAACTAAATACAACCAAAAAAGACAGAATAACAACAAAAAAACATATACACTTTAACTATTTCATTCCCTCCCTTCTCAAAAAAATGCATTGGCACTTACTTTTGCAACTGAAATACAACATTATAGTAATTTATCAATTCTATCAAGGAAATTCTTTCAACCATACCATAAAAGTAGCTGTTAGATATCTAATATGTTACTGAGCTGAAGATGTAAAACATAATTCAGAGTGTTAATTGTTTTTTGACAGCAGTTATAGAGTTATTACTATACAACTCCTGGTTACTAAATACTGTTCATAAGATTTGTTTAATCGGTTCAAAATTTTCCTCTCTCATCTTACTGTTAATAAGTTTTTATTAAGATATTCGCTAAAATCATAGTTTATGAGTTATTTTAAACAGGTTATGGGTCCACGCACTCACTGAAACCTATGGCATGAAAAATAGTTTGATAAGGTTTTTTAGTAAAAGAGCAAGATTAATCTTAATCTTGAAGTTTCAACGACAACTACTATTAGTATTAGCTGTGATCGCTAACTAATAGATCGCTACATCTAGCCAACGAGTTAGTTCAATCAGTATTGGATAAATTATTTCAGAAAAAATGGATTATCAAGACATGTGAAATCTGATTTCGAGAAACAGACTGGCCAATATGGAAGAGGAAGATAGAAAGAGACTTACTGGATTATCATGAAGGAGCCCAGCAGTGATTAGCAAAGTTTAGTCAAGCCAGAATCATTTAGAACTCTACAATGCAGATGTGAGAGAAAGACTCACAAGGGAACATGAGATTTCATAGAAGGCGAAACAGTATGCCAAGTCCAGATAGCAACTAAAGTTACTGATGATGAAGTGTAATCAGGAAATCATGGATAAAAGAGAAAACCAGAGAAACACAGAATCTCCAAAACAGCAGTTGTGAAGCTCATCAAAGGTCAGCTGTTTAAAATTTATGAAATTTTCTGCTTTAACTGGTCATTTGGCGATGATGTTTCTACAACATTACTAAACTCAGGAGTCTGTGGAATGAACTAAACAACAGTCTCAAAGAGAGTGCATTTAGGTTACCTAATCTAATTTTAGGTCTACAATTTTGCCAAGCAACTTGAAACATTTAAGTCAGTTGGATGTTGAACGCAAAAATGAGGAAAGGACTTTAGAAGAGCTTACAAATCAACTGTGCATAATTAGAAATTTTGCTAAACTATAGAAACTAACAATAAAATGCCCAGGAAGCTTTAGCATATAAATCAAGGAAAGCAGAAGTACAATATAAAGATTCCATTCAAAACAGTCAAGGAAAGGAGACGCACAGCTACTTCAAGAGGTGTGTGAAAGACTGAAGGAAGTGATTTCCAATGGAAGGTCGAGTAGGAAAAAACAGCAAATGTATGCAGAAACATGGGAGACGCCAATGTGTCCCTGTTGTCCATTTTTGAAAAATCTGTATGACAGAAAAGATTTGAGTCTTTCTGGATTGATAATGGAACCTCTAATCTCACAAACTGTCCAAGTCTGTGACTTCAAGGTTCCATAGTCCTTGTGGATTCTGCTAGAAAAGAAACCTTGTGCTTGAAAGAGCAATATTTGTGTCAGACCACTGTTGGCGAGAAATCCAGAAATCATCCACAGATCCTGAGTATGTGGATGAGATCAGCAGAAATTTGTTCAGTGTACTGGCTGCACAAGATAGAAATACCGACAGTGAATTTAGTTCATGCATCTACTGAGTGTTGGTTAAAGTGAATGGAGGAGGAAGTAGCTGCATGGAACACACATGTAAATGGGACTCTGTTCAGGCAGATATTGAACCAATTGGCTTGAAAAAAAGTAGAAATTTTGATTATAAGAGAAAACAGTTCTTTGTTGCAGTTGTATCACAAAAGATGGGGACACCAAGATAAACGCACATCAAAGAATGCTTCAGAAATAACTGGAATTAGTATTTCACTTGATACAAATCCTTGAATAGCATCTATGGAAAGCACATCTGTTACCATTTGAATCAGGAAAGAAAGCTATTCGAGTGATGGTTTCCTTGAATGTAAGTGGACCTTTTGATTACTCATTTCAAAAGAAGCATTTCTTATTTCTATTCAAAGATAGTTATACTAACTTTCGCTATAGTTTTGTAATCAAAGAAAAATCTGAAGTGAAGGATGTACACAAGATAATGCTCGACCATGCTAAGAATTTAGGCCATTCAGTGAAAGAATTTCTTAGTGAATGGTGGTGAAATCGACAACAAAGAGGTTTGTGCCATTTTAAGCCAAGAGGGAATCACACAAGGACTTACTGCGCCTTACACGCCAGAACCAAATGGTGGCAGTGAACATGAGATGCGCATCATTATAGAAATGGCAAGAATGTTCAAGTACTCAAATCCCGACATCAATTATCCTGCTGCAATGTGGGCTGAACTGGTTACTACAGCTGTATATGTTTTGAACAGAAAGGGGAAGTCGTCAGTGGAAGGTGCTAGCCCATATGAACTATGGATGAAGAAACCTCGCCTGAAATATTTGTGAATAATTAGTTCCACTTGCTATGCACATGTTCCTGTTCAAAAGAGGAAGAAAATGGACAAGAAAGCTGTCAAGAGCTATCTTGTAGGATATGATGGTGATGAGCATTACAGAATTTGGCTAAAAGAAGAGAATGAAGTGATTTCATCTAGAGATGTCATTTTTCAAGAGAAACCCAGCAGATGTGTTCAACTGATATTAAAAGAACCTTCTAATGAGGGAAAGCATGCTGAGGAGAAATTGGATGAAAAGGTACAAGAACCTACAAGTGATGCTGAAGATAACTCAGAAGAAAATGAACAAGAAATTACAAGTGACACTGAAGAAGACAACGACGAAGAGCTTCAGCCCTCAAGTGACAGACAATTAAGAAACCATTCTCTGTTATGCAAACCTGCACGTTTTGAGGACTTTATCATTGAAGCTGAATCCTTCATTTATGAAACTGACAATTCCGGAACATTTGAAGAGGCAATTAATAGCAGAGAAAGTGCTAACTGGAAGAAAGCCATGGAGAGCGAAATGGCTTCTCACAGAGAAAATCAGACAAGGGAGCTGACTAATCTACCAACAGGAAGTAAAGCCCTACTATGTAGATGGGTTTTCAGAATCAAGACAAATCCAGATGGCAGCATCAACAAGTACAAAGCCAGGCTTGTTGTGAAAGGTTACAGTCAACGACAAGGCATTGATTATAATGCAACATATAGCCCAGTGGCAAAGTTGGGAACAATACGTGCAATACGTGTGAGCATTGCTGCAGAAGAGAAAATGTACTCAACACAGTTTGATGTATCTACAGCCTTTTTATATAGAGAACTGGATCAAACCATCTATATGCAACAACCAGAAGGCTATAAAGATAGAACAGAACGAGTTTGCAAGCTCAAACGCAGCTTGTATGGTCTAAAACAAGCTCCACATTGCTGGAATAAATGTTTTGGTCAATTTTTGCTGAAACTTAGTTTTAAAGCAAGTGATGCCAACCCGTGTCTGTATGATAAAGAAGTAAATGGTAGAAAACTACTCATAATGTTATATCTGGATGATGGACTGGTTTCTGCAACTAATCAAGAAGACTTGGATAACTTCCTCAAAGAACTAAAAACCAGATTTAAAGTGTACATTGGAGAAGTTTCTTGCTTTCTAGGACTTAAAATTGAATGCCACAAAGATGGTTCTATTGGAATTAGTCAGAAAGCATATGCAAGAAAAATCCTCCAGCATTTTGGGTTTGAAGGATGCAAGCCTGCACCAACTCCCATGCTAAAGGAATCGAGATTGCAGAAACCCAAGGATATCAAAAGACAGGAGTTTCCATATCTTCAAGCAATTGGTGCTTTGATGTATCTGATGGTGGGAGCAAGGCCAGATATAGCTTACAGTGTAGGATATCTATCCAGGTCACTAGAGCTATCTATCCAGGACACAACTTGGATGTTGTGAGAGTCAAGAGAGTGTTCCGCTACATAGCAGGTACCATGAATTTTGCAATCACCTACCATGCAACAGGTACAAGTAGAGTGCTGGAATGCTACAGTGATGCAGATTTCAGTGGATGTACAAAAACTGGAAGATCATCATCTGGTTCAGTGATAGTATATGCCAGAGGAGCTATCTCTTTTCATAGTCAGAGACTAGCAATTGTAGCCACTTCAACCACAGAAGCTGAAGTTGTGGCAACATCTGAGGTAGTCAAAGAAGTCCTTTGGCTTACAAGACTATATCAAGGAATAATAAACTTGAAGGAAGTACCCACACTTCAAGTAGACAATCAAGTAGCTGTAAAGCTTGCCCACAATTCAGAATATCATTGAAGGACTAAACACATTGAAATAAAGCACTTCTTCATTCGTGAGAAAGTAATGGAAGGCAAGCTACATGTTGAGCAAGTACCAACCGAAAGACAACTTGCTGATATCATGACCAAGCCACGGTTATTGATCTTGTGTCAACATATAGGACTGATGTAATCTGTTCAGTATTAATTTGTCAAAAACCCAATTAAAAAGGGAAAGTGTTAAAACTAGTAATTCAGTGTGTTGTTTTTTAGACAGCAGTTATAAGTTGTTAGTATACAACTTATTACTCCTTCACTACAAAAAATTGTATTAGCATTTACTTTTGCAACTTGAAATACAACATTATAGGCCAATTTTATCAATTCCTGCAAGGGAAATTCTTTCAACCATACCATAAAAGAAGCTGTTAAATATCTTAATACAATATTTACTCACCTGAAGATACAGAAATTTCTATGAGAATCAGAAATCTAAACAAAAGACAAATCTTAATATAAATCAAAATCATTGTGGCTATGTAAGTTCATATGTGGGTATATTCCACATCTCCTCCTAAACCACTGGGCGGATTTCAATCAAACTCTGCAGACTTATTAATAAAGACAAGATAAAGAATACTGTAAACTTTTCAAAGAGTAAAAGTTAGTTAAACATTCAATTAATTATAAAATTTAAAAAAAATTACCGTTTTTCTGCAATAGCTTTTGAGCAAAATATCCCACAAGAAATATTTTCATACCATCTTAAAATTCAAACTTTTTCCTTTTCAATGATATCAATTTTAATTCTGTGCAATTCCTTCTATTTTTATTAATCTTTCAAAATTTAATAAATAATAATTGAATAGATGCAGACGATTTTCAAATAAAGAAATTTACGGACGAGTTTTCTGGTTTGTTTATTTTGGATTCAAAGAATGTTTTCCAGTAATTATCCGATTTAAACAATCACCAAATCCAGTTGGATACTGTATCAAGTGTCAAATTCAAATCAGTTATTTCTATAGCACATAAAGAGTTGAATTCTGTGTTCTTTGAGTTTGTGTAATCCTTTTTATTTAAATTAGTTAAAAAAATTATTAAAACAGCTAAATTGTAAATGGAACGATTGTAATTAGATAAATCGTTTGGTTAAAAATTTAACCACCAGTGATTATCTAAATCATATAGTTAAAAATTTAACTACCTAACAAGCCTTAGAAGAAGCCAAAAATAGCGATAATGAACAATTATGTCAACGTTTTCACGAAATTAGGTTCTTATTTTAAGAAAATATTGCGAGTTACAGCAACAGAAAATTTAAGTATTCTTAAGCCATAACATTAGAAAACTTTACTTTGAACATTAATTAACATCTTTAAACAGAATGTTGAAATTTTGAAGATTCCCATAGACTTTAGCATTACCAATGGAAGTTGCTGGTTATGGAAGAAGTCCTACTTTAATACAAATAAAAGATACTCCATTTCTAGGTAGCGGTGAGATTTTCAACTACATTACCTTTATCTTTTGATATTTCTGATTTATTTTTTAAATATATTTTAGCAATTTTTATTGATTCTAAAAGATTTTAAAGCTTATTTAAATTTTAAAAAATTACTGCCATTAATAGCTTCTGTCATCTTTCAAAAATATTATATCACAAAAACTATTTTTACACTCTATCAGAGTTTAAAAAATTAGCTTATCAGGAACAAAAATTTCATTTCCGTACAATTTGTTCCTCGATTTTTAATTATTTTTTTCAAAATTAATTTTATACATATATTAATATTCTTTTATTGTTGAAAAATAAGAATACATACGAAGAACAGTTGTCAGAACACTTTAATAGAATTCTGTAAGAACACTAAAAGAAAAATTTAAAAACAGACAACCAACAATTTATATCAGGAACAACTATCATTTTCATGCTTTTTAATAAAAAAATTAACTACTTAATTAATTGTCTATTTAATTAATTATGGAGAAAAATGGCTTTCAGCAGTTTTTAAGAATAATTTGGTCCAATTGATATTCTCATTTTAATTAAAAACGTTTTAGATGATAAAAGAATTTGGTGTATAAAAATATTTTATACAAAAAGTAGTCTTTAAATTAAAAATATTAGACATGAAAATATTTTAATCCTCTGCAATGTCGGATATATCAGCTCATATTTTAATAAATCAATACTTCGATGTAACATCAAATATCAAAGCCTCGTTATACAAACATAAAATTTAAAGCAGACAGTATAAAAAATACAAAATATCATTTGTATTCCAAGTAAAATGCAGAAAACTTGATTAAATTACAGATTAAAACACATAATCAATTTAAAATAAATATCACAAAGGCATTAAATATAACTAATATATAGATCACCATAAACAAATAGAGATCATCATCATAAATGGTGGTATCAGCAAAAACAACAGAAATTAAAGAATCATTAACCTTTAACTAAAGTAACTGCCATAACAATACAATAATTCTTAACATTTTTAAGAATCAAAAAAACAACTTAATATTTATTTTATTAACACTGTGAAAACTTTGCATCATGAACTATTTTTTGCTATAAATATAATTATGTAATTCTTTCATCAAAATTAAATTGCAGGTTTTTTGTTTTTATTTTCTTTCTTGTTTTCTTTTCAGAGGGTGAAAAGAAAAATTGAGAACATCAAAATATCAAAAGCAGTGGTTGCAGATCCAAAAAAGAGACATTTAATTTCATCTTTATTAGTTATTCAACTATTTGGTCATTATTCAGTTATTTAGATAAAGATGAATCATTATTATTTACAGAAACAAATTTACAAGAGAAGTCCAGAAAGAGTGGGGAGTAAGAGAACAGAAAAAAAATTTAACACAGAACAGTCTTAGCAGACCTCAGCGAAATATAATTTTCTTTTTAAAAAACTGGACTGAATGTATATCAAATGCTACCAATTTAAGTCAGCTAAGAAGTAGAAATTTATCATACAATAATGAATGTAAGAATTCTGAACTCATACAAGTTACTAGGTACATTTTACTTTCTCCGACAAACAAAATAATGTTTTCATCAAAACATTCAACTTCGAGAATTTGATGAAACCCCATGTTTTAGAACTTCCTAATTTTGAAAAACACATTTTTAGAATTATGTCTGTCTGTGTATATGTGAAATGATAATTCTACAATGGAATGAGCTTGCCTTATTCAATTTCTCATGAAATCTTAACAACAAAATTGCAAACCTGTGTTAAATTTTGGACCAAATCAGAGAATGGCAGAGGTACTGTTCTAAAATTCACTAATTCTCTTCATTATATAATAAAGCTACACCAATTCAATTAAGCCATACCACTGACATTTTGGTATGTCAGTTTTGGTTTAGCTTTATTATAAGTATATGAGAAGACTCGTAAAGAGAACACTCCTGATTTTCAGGATTTGTGTATTTCAATCCTTGAGAAATATCTATGATTACATGGTGCACTTCCGAACTATGAAGCCACCACTGAAAATAACGCATACAAAATTGTTACAAAAATTTAAATACTTGATTTTATACATCTTCTTTAACATACATCATTTTGGTAAAGAATATAACTAGCTAAGATCTGAATCGCATTCTCAAGTTTAATATGTAATCATCTTAAACAAGGTTTCCTTCACCTAAATGTAATTCTGATATTTATTAAGTTATTTATTGGTAATCTTTCAAACATTTTTATCTCAATTACATTAATTATCCTAACTTAAGCAAACTCAAAATTATGCATTTCCTTATATTCTCCTGCCTCAAATATTTCTCATTTTAGAATATGATAGATACAAATGCAAAATTTATATACAAAAAGAAAATTTGTCCATTATCTTCCAAAAGCTATACCAGAAACTGATTAGGTCACTTACGTAATAGAAGTAATTTTCAATCTTGCCAGACAACTACAATTGGAAGTTGATAATAATGACGTGAGCTGCTATACTCACATAACCAAGTGTAGATAGTCAATAAGCTTATAGAGATGCATGAGCAAATCGCTACTATAGTAACTCAGACAACTCAAATGCAGAACCACAAGAAAATAAATGACAACTGCAAGCTTGACAGAGGGTCTCTACTCAATCAAAAAGAGTTACAAATTTTGGAGACAATGGAATCTTAAGGACATATCCTAGCTACAAGGCAAGGAATTTATGTATGTAATAGCTATGAAGAAATTTCATATAAGCGAAAAAAATCATTGAGTCGTCAGGCAAATTTTTTAGATGTTCTGAAGCTATTGACATCAAAACAATTTTGTTTTGTGAAAGACCTTTATTTTAATATGCACTATTTTGTATCACTATGTATCAAAACTGCATTCTTTATGACACACTTTTCACCCAACAGTTGTTTTTCTAGTCCTTGCCTCTAATTCATTAAAATTAACATGTATCTATATGCAAAATTAGATCATGACTTCTGTGAATCCAACTTGTATGCATTTGATCAATCCCATCTATCACTTAACTTCATATGTATTATGGTACTTTGTTTTGCCTGTTTGTGAATTCAATATCACAAACTGTCCTTAACTTTTCAACATCAAAATGAAAATACACTTTCACCAAACTTTGGTGCAAATATCATGCATCATTTGTTTTTTTCCCTGAATAAAAAAAAAATGAAACCTTACAGATTTATAAAAATTCTAGAGAATATTGTTTTAAAAAATATCCATAAATGAATTTTTGACAGTGAGTCCAATGGAAAGAAGCAAAATAAACAGGACTATTATCCACAAATATGGATGCAGAATATATAACAAAAGATATGCATATAAATGGACTAGGGCAAATATGCAGTGGAGTGAGTGATTGTTTTGTGGCACAAGGGCCCCAATAGGCCATGCTGTGCCACAATTATCTAGTGGATCACAATTATTAAGCATTATCTTCATTAAATAAATAAACACAATAAATATACAGATAACTGCAATTTATTTTTATGGGTTGCACCACTAGATTTACTTATAATCCACATGTTTGTGATTATTACTCTTGATATGCTACTAAAAGTTAAAGAAGAATTTTAACTATACACACAGGAAACAGATTTTTCTTCATTAATATCAAAATTCACACTGAAATGGATCCTTTACTGCATTTGATAAACTCAAAAGACATAGTTGTGACTTCTATGCATATGAACTCTTAAAGTAAATTTCTGAGTGAAACCTTTGCCACAAACAGAACAACTGAAGGGTCTTTCCCCTGTATGAATCAGCACATGTGTTGCAAGATTGCCCTTCTGACTGAAACTTTTACCACAATACGAACACTCAAAGGGCTGTTCACCAGTATGAGTTAACAGGTGCCGTTTTACATCACTCACTCGAATTGCTGTATATTCACAATGAGGGCAAGAATGAAGCTTCCTCGGTCTGTATGTTGTGCATTCTATCACACCTGAAAATGGAACATATAAGATGTAAATAGCTAGAAAAATTATTCACGGGCAATTGTAATAATATATAGCATGTATGTAAAAAATAAAAAAAATCAGACAGAAATTTTGTCATAAATAACTATCAGGATTTAATTAGTTCATAACGCAATAAATATATTAATTTTTACAAAAGAATATGATGCAATGAACAGAAAAATATAGTTTTATTGCATTTATACATTATTACAACCAAACACAATCAAGAAAACAGAAAAAGATCACAAGTATACATAAAAAGATAAATTGTGTATAAATGGAATATGCAATATAAAATTACTTCATTATTTCACAAACACATATTTTTGGCATTTTGCAACTGTTAAGAGTTGCAAACTACAGGAATAAAATTTTTATCTTGTTTAGATAAAAAAAAAAATATGTAGTTATATAATGATTTTAAAACAAGCATTTCTTATATGGAATTTTTCCTGATTTAACCTATTAACCACCAAAACAAAAAGGGGCGATTTTTTTTAATAAGAATAATATTAATTATTGATTTGTAAATATATAACATTAATTTATAGTAAAATTGAGAAAAAATTCATCTTACCTTTTGAAAAATCGAGTGTTGCGTTCACGCAACGTCATTGGAATAAGAGTACGAATTTTATGAGAGTTGAATTGAACATGTGAGGAGTTATCTTAGAGTTGAATGTTGGAAAACTTTTTAGTTTTGTTATGTTTCATAAAGCTATAGATCACTTAACAGGTAATTAATTTATTATCAAATTTTTCTTTTACAAATTACCGATTATTTGCAGTAAATAGCTTCAAGCATGAAAAGTCTCATTGCAATCACGATGTACAATACATTACAAAACTTTCCATCAATAAACAGCTTGACTATGGAATTATTTATAAAGCAGTCTTCTGTTGTCTTTGGACTTTATGATAAAATACCCACCTTTTCCATGTAATGGCTTTTGAATACTGAATTTACTAGGTCTTCCCATTACCGATCTATATTTGGATAACTCTCCACCTCCCTTTCAAATGGAGTTTGCAGAAGAAATAATGCAAACTTACATCTAAAATCCAAGAAAGATTTTTTGCTTTCAGCAGTAGAAAATCGTAATATTTTGCATGTATTTGTCAAGGTTACATCAACATAATTAGTAAATATCTTCCACCACTATATTTTCCCACGGATTCCTATCATGTAATTGCCTGCAAAATTGTCACGTAAATAAACTTCTCCCACTTTTGTGTCATACTGTTCAGTAAGACAAGATTGTTAGACAAAAACTTTTTTCAACTGCATTCTTGAATAATGGGCCTGCAGTATTGCATTGTAAAGCATTATTAACATTATTCAAAATATTATCATTTCCTTCCTCATCACTAGCTTTTTCCCTTTTCTGTAGAAACAATAACAAAATCGACTTCATTATATTCATCATTGTAAAAAAAACTTTGAAGAGCTTCTTCTAACATAAAATATCTCATTTTAAGCATTTCTTTGTGTTTGGAAGGAAAAAAATTACCACAGTGTCCAATACTGCGAATAAGTGACTGAACTACTCTTTTCCAGCTGACAATACATCAGTGCAACACCTATTTTCTCTACCCTCTCCATTAAACCACAAACAACTGATTGTTGAAATGTTGTGATACCCCGTGAACCTTGACTAAAACTATATCTCCTCTAACACTCATGTTTCTCTCAATGTATTTCTTTTGTGAAAAGACCAGGTCAAATTTTTTAGTTTAAAAAAATGCTTAAATGACAGACTCAACTTTAAAATAAAAAAATTTGTTCAAGTCAAAAGTTTTTTTACTGAAATATTCCCCATAATATGTCAATAAGAGCTGTTCATGTACAATTTGTTTGGTAGTTAATTTCTCATATGTATGTATTATGATCATTGCAACACCAACAGGTAATGGGTTAATAGATTATAGTCAATATTAAATCAATAATTCATTACACCAGAACAAAACAAATCAGGAAAAATTTTGCAATAAAGGAGAATATCACTGTATGAAATAAATAAAAGACAGATTTCTGATGCATTCTTAGTTTTTAGGGCATATTTCAATAATAATAAGTTGTCATTTTGCTGTAACACAATTTAACACATGAAAGAAGTTGTCAAATAAATTAATGTTTGAGAAATAGGCTAAACTACAAACTCTCATCAAAGAAAGCACTGTTCAAAGGAACATAAACTGCGACTAGTATTCAGAAATTTACTTGAAGACTTCAAAATCAGTTATGGATTATACACCCCTTGGCAGTTTTTAAAAAATAGAACATACCTATCATGACCTCAAACTTTACTTTGAAAGCCATTCTTATTAGCAGACATACAATTATAAGACAAATCCCCTTTTATGGAAATGTATATCTTAACAGATTAAAAAAAAAATGAATAAAAAAAGTTACATTACTTCTGCATTGTATTTAAGATAAAATAATCTTAAGTAATGTGTAATGTACAAGAAAAATATGAATTATCTTGTCTCCTTCTTTAAACTTATTTAGAGACCTCAGGTTGCCCTTCCTCATTAAAAGTATCCTGTGTATTAGTTGTATGATACGCTTCTTCATATTATTTCTGTGCTCAATTCTTCCAAAAATAAAACAATCGTTAGAATTCTTACCAATATGAATGTACATACATATGAGTTGTAAAACATTTATATTATTTAAGGGTACAGTTTTCTCCAGAAACAGACCAACTAAAGGATATTCCTACATATCATGCAACATTAGTTGTAAACTTTTCAGACAAATTCATCTGTCATAATCTATATGGCTCTACAGTTGTTAAGCAATATGAATCAGATTATGCCTTTTTAGATTTCCAAGTCTGTTAGATGAATAATCACAATAAGCACACTTGAAAGGTTTTTCACCAGTATGTGTCATAACATGTCGCTTCATATCACCTAGTTTTAAGGAAATGTATTCACAATGAGCACAATGATGCACTTTGGGACTCCATTTTGAGTTTATTATGCTGTCTTCTGCACCTAAGAAAAGAAAAGACAAATGCTAATAACATAAAAATGAAAATATAATGACTTTGACAAAACAAATTGTGTAAATGACTTTTAACTGGAAAGCATATATAATTTCCATTTAAAAGAGAGAATTCACTTTGCTAAAGTAAAAAAGTGCAAAATTTTAAACACGAAAAAAAAAAGCATTGCCTATAGAACTGCCTCCTTGATCCCCTCCCCCCTTACATGTTCTGATAATGCTACAACATACAGGAGCAAAAACTGTCACTGCTACATTAAAAAGGGGAAGTTCACTTTTGGCAAAATAAAATTTTACTGAAAAAGTGAATTCTCTCTCCCCCTTCCAACTATTTTGGGATGAATCTTCCTACTTTGAACTGTTGTTAGATGATGAGGACATTATTCGACCGAGTTCGTACTCCCTCTCTAAACTTCCACACTCCAACACCAAAATGGCATTTGACCAAAATGGAATTAATGTGCACCAGGGCAGCAAACATGACAGATTTTCAGGGGACTGCAACTGAAGGATATCAAACAAACAGGTACCTATCATGATTTTGCAAAAAAATTGCCTAGTGGATTTCCCAAAAGGCTTCCTCAGAAACAGAATGATGGTAAAGATTATATGAGTTTTTAAACCATTTCTGCCACAGAAGCCATCATTACAACAATTAAGAGGGAACTTTTCATGAAGAATTGCCATAAGATAATTTTGCTAGACTTTATAATCATGTCTTTTACCATCGAAATTATAGTTAATGGATCTTGAGTAAAGAAATTTCATTTCACATCTGCAGAAAAAATTACACAGTTCCATCAAAAATTATACAAGTAAAATGTTTAAATATATGATAAAATATTTGTGAAACACATAACAAAATATATTTTCATTAAAATAAATGGGTAAATAAACATATTAATATTTATTAAACTAAGGTACAAGTAAAACCGCACATTTCATTTAATAGAGTCACTATAAAGATTGCAGTTGCAGATGTGGTGCAAACAAACTGGCCTTGGAATTAAAAATTTGTACAGCTGCAACACATTCAAATACACCGGAACTTAGTAACAGGACTTAGTTTACTGATTGTTATAGTTTCTTAACTGGCAAACAAAGATTAGTGATTAACTTTAGCAATTGTTTATTTACCCCGATAAGTAAAATCATTGCAAGGCATTGATTGAGTAAATATGCATATATGTTAAATGTCTTAAATAATCACATTAATATCCCTTCTATTCATATGTATTATGGCATCACAATTACTTGATTTTTATGCATATACATAAATATACTACTATCCTCTTACATTCTTCTTTTTCTATACTTTTAACTCCTTTAATCTATGAATTTTCACTGCTGTGTGTTTTCCATACTTATTATTTGAACTTAAAATTATTTTTCACTTCCGACTCAAAATTGCAAAAAATAAAACTTTTAAACTTCAAGAAAATAAACTTCTGAAAGGATCTCAATTTAATTAAAAATTTAAAATGTTAATTCTAAACCTCTTAATGTGTCAACAAAGTTGTGTGCTTCAATAAAAATCATCCTTTTGTTTGTAAATGGATGGGAAAAAAATACAAATTAAAAAGAATTCATGTTTAAAAAAAATTGTGTATAAAAAAATGCAAGCTCTAAAACTTTCAAAATATCTCAAGAAAAGAATTATTCACCTTCCTTAACAAATTCTACAGTATATTTACTTAAGAAAGAATTCCTAAGACAAAGTTTTATCTTTTCAAAATAGTTAATATTTTAACAATACTTTCAATATAATAGCATATTAGAAATATTAACATTAAATTATTGACTTCAAATTATTCTCAATAGAGACTGCACAATAAAATGAAAAACTGTTTTCTTTGTCTTTATTTTTTACAATAAACCTTATTTGAAAAATCATTCAACAAATTCTCACCAGGAAAAACAGAATAGCCAAGATACCCAACAAACATTTTTATTTAGAAAAATGCAATATATTTTTAACACTTTAGAATACTAAAAGAAGGGAAGGGAGAGAGGTTCTGTTATTTTATTTTAATGCATTATTCACTGTTAAAAAGCTACAATGTACACATATAAAGCAGAAAAACCTAACATCTGACACATAAATTTAAAAGGGAAATAGCTTTACAAAATTCATACAAATGAAAATAATATTTTTACATAATATTCAGAGGGACTTTAAAAACTGGACAATTGTTTTAGATTATATTAATCATAATGCATGAGCATGTATTTATTTAGAAAATGTGAACATAAGACACAAAATGTTCTGATTAGAAGATTTATCACTCGTAAAACGAACAATGAAGTTCACAACTTGAAAACAAAATACAAACAGTTTACCAAGCAAATTGAGTTAAAAAGTTTTGCATCATTACTGAAATTTTGTGATCAACATATACAAGCTTATTAAAAAATAATGTATATTTTTTTCTCCAAATTATATTCCATCTCACCATGCATCCTTACTCACTTGAATTTTTTTTTTAACTATTTGGCTTCAAATTAAAAAATGTAATAGCATGCTATTGGTTTGTAACAAACTAGTTTGGAAACTTTAGTTTTCAAAAATTAAAAATAATTACTTCATCTATAATATGAAAAAATCTGTCATTCTTACAAATATTAAATCAATAAAAATATATTTTGGTTAGAAATTATTTATTCTACAACGGTTTTTGCAATGCTTATTCCATATACCTGGGACTTAATACAGAAAAAACATATTCTGAGATACTTTTATTATTTCATTCTTGAAAACTATTGCAATTCACTTATGTTCAGAACAACTAAGAACTCACAATTTCCACTCATTGATCAAAAGTAAAAAGAGAATACATTGCATCATTTGCAGAGGCGTAGGGGGCAAAGGGTATATATGCCCCGGAAGCCAGTCTTCGGGGGAGCCATGGGGGACAAAGTATTAGTGTGTTTTGGTCACTTTTTAAAGCAAAATATGATTAAGGGGCGAAAAAAACATATTTAGCCCCAGGCGCCACTCGCCCTCACTATGCCTCTGATCATTTGAATTAAGAATGTTATCAGATTAGTATTGTTTGGGAGTCCATTCTTTGAGCATGAAAAACATAGAGGTGGAATCCATAGTTTTGGTTCTAAGTTTTTCTAAGCCCCAATGCAATATATATTTTGACACTTTCATAATAATTAATATAACCAGATTTAGAATGTATTAATCAAAAGAATCATCTATTTTACAAACTTGGAAGAAAAATTTGACATATGGTCTTGTATACCTAAAATCCTTTTTACCACAAAGAATGCAAACACTTGGCCATATATTAAACATAAAATTTTGTTAACAGATATTTATAGACACATTCATCATTAACTTGACATCAATATTTTATTATTGCAGATAAAAGAAAGGAAAAGATAGAAAAACAATAAAATATAATCACAGTACACCCAGACATAAAAAAAAAATTATCATAGAAAAAAATTATCAAAAAAGAACCACAAAGGCAGATTAAAATCACAAATTTACCCAAAGAAAAAAAGAACACATGAGTAACTCGTTTCATGAAACACCTCAACTATCAAAAATTAATATTGCACATCAAAAATAAAAAGAGACAACAGAATTGTTCAAGTTAAAATCTATATAGATAAAAGTGAAAGGCATAAATAGTTTGTATCCTATAGAAATTCAAGCTACTGAATAGATTTTCTTCAAATTTTGCTTACAAATACTATGAAGCATAAGCAATATTTTAGTAAATGTTTTGTGACAATTAATTGAAGAGTTATTTTTTCATTAATTAAAAATGCTTCCATGTTCTTGATGCATGCTCAGTTTAGTACACATAGAGGGCATTACTTTCAATATCTAACTCATTCGGCATAAAACAACATGTAAAAAAAGAAAAGAGTTTCACCATCCTCTATTGCTGATGCCTTTGTAAACTAGTTAAATATAAAACTTGAAGTGGCTGTATACCCACAAGTGCAACATTTCTCAATGTTTGCTAAGATATTCTGGAAATTTTTTTAAAAATTTTACATGTATTTGATTTAATTCATAAGTTGTATTTTGAAGCTGTTTGACAATTATTAGCAGCAAACTTCATACTTTTAAATCAGAACATTTGTTGTTTCATTTGTCAAAGACATTGATATGAAAATTATGAGTCACAATATATCTGCAATGCATGATTCTTGATTTGAATTCTTTACACTACTTTTTTAACAGAATGTAGCAAAAATTTAAGAACAGAAAAAACTATTAACTACAGTAATTCAGATGACACAAAGTCATAAACACGAATACACACCAATATTAGTAAACTACAAAATCAAGTATCATAAAAAAATGTATTTGAAAGTTTGGAATTTTTATCCAACTGATCATGCAGTCTTATCATAATATATTTATCTACAGTGGCAGCAAGTCGGGGCAGTTTCCCCCCTACTTTTTGCCAGAAAAATAAAATCTTTATTTTATTAATATGCATCAGAAAACTTTCTGCAATAATGACAATTAAAAGAACTATTTAATTTCTGATAATATTTCATCAATGTAAAAAAGTTGTTACAGTAAAAACTATTTCATAAATTAATTTGAATTCAAGCTATTTCTGATAACTGACATTTTATATTTATATTAATTAATTAGAATTTTGAAACTTTAATGTAAGTTATAAATTATTTATGTAATGTAACAGTGCTTCAAAATGTATATACTTTTTTTCTTTTGGAAAACCAGCATGTGCATCTTGAAATTTTTATCTTATTTACAAGCAACAGAATTCAGAATTGAAAGGTCAAAAGATCATCAAAATATCAAACTATAAATTTTTCTAAAAATCACCCTGACACATAAACAATATAGTGTCACCCATATTTAAAGGAAAATAATTAGAAATACAAAAACATTACTTCTTCTTTGGTCACACAAAGCAGTTTCTTCTTCCCTTTTTTCAGCAATAGTGACGATTCATATGTCGCTTCAAGCTGCATTTGTCATTAAAACTTTTTGTACATAAAGAGCATTTAAAAGGTCGCTCTCCAGTATGAGTCAAAATGTGTCTTCTCACAGAAGTAGTGTATTTTGATATATAATCACAAAAAGGGCATTTATGACGCTTGCCAGTTCCCCATTTTCCAAGCTCTGCAAAAAAATAAAAAATACATGCACTTAATTAATAGGTAAAATAAAAAATAAAAATGTGTTTGATTTCTTAACATGGATACTTTTATTAAAATACTATTTTAACACATATCAATTAAAATCAAGTGAATATATTAAATTTAAGCTTCCAAAAGTATTAAAATTTATCAACAATTTATAGCATTATAATCAAGTAGAACATTAACTTTTTAAACTTTCAAACATATTAATAATACATTTATCAATGAACCATGAAGATAAAAAAAAATCCCTGTGTGAAAGACATATTGTAAAATACAAGTATAGTCTTTCTTCTTAGCATCAGACTTGAAGAAAAAAGTTTTATGTATGCTTCAATATTTTAAATTTGATGCTTTGAATTTTTTGCTATAATATGAAAATACTTATAAATTTCAAATTCTGAATTAGGCAAAAACAATGAACAATAAGTAAATTAAATTCCAAAGTGAAAGAGTACCTTTTGAAAACAGAAAAATATTTGCATGCAAAAAGATATTCAAATTTACCCATATGGCTAATATCCTATGTAAGAACAATGTGTGCTAAATTCTAATATATGTTTTAAAATATTTATCTTTGCATACACCTTTTACATTACATCAATGTTAAATAATGATTATTAAACATTCATACAGACAATAAATCATTTAATTTACCAGGGAATCTTTTCATCTTTGAATGAAAACTAATCACTTCGTTGATATCAGTTTATCCACATTCATAAAATCAAATTTTAATTAAATATTTTATTTAAAGAGACTTAATATAAAGTTAAAAAAGACATTTGTCTTCAAAATAAATTATAATAACAAAATTTATGTAGAATTCTAACATTCATGACAAACAAGCTGAAAAAAAAAGCTCTTATATTAATTACATAATTGAACAAATTTGATCTTTGTATCAAAAAAAGCATTCAATGAAATGATAAAATTATTACACTTAATTATAAAATTATTCCTAATAATTGTATAATTTTAGCATTAAAACTATGAATAACTCTTTAATATAAATAACTAACTAAGTTAATTTATGAATAGCATAAAAATAAATTTCACAGATATATATAAATTATTAATTCAGAAACATGTTTTCATTTAGTATCCCTATAATGCAAACATTTTTTTTAATCTGATGCAGTTTTTTTTTTTCTTTCCCCCTATATGTATTGTTGCAAGTTGTTACAGTATGAAACAGTGCTTCACCTCACTGATTAAAAAAAGTGCATTCTCACAGATTACATATTCAAATTACAACATTAACGTTCCTATCATGGCAGTCCATTTTCATAATTTCTGATAATAGTGAGATTAAAAAATTAAAATCTCAAAGGACAACCTAGGGAAATGCAAGAAATGTTTAAGAAAAATTATACACATATATGATTTTTCATGTTTATTCTAACTGGCCCATTTTCTTGAAAAAGAGTAGAAATACAAGATGAATAATAATGTAAAATTATTAACAGAAAGAAAACAAGATATTCAACATGATATACTAATAGCATTTTATTTTACACAAATACATTCTCTTTTGTAAATGACATGTAAAGGATATATTGATCCAAGACATTTCAATCTCTATTAGCTAAATGTCATTTTTTTTTCCGTCAAAAAATGTATTTGCCATATCAGTAATAATTAACAACAATTACTTTCAAAGAAAGAAAATTTCAAAAAAATTTTTAAAGCAATGCATGCTAAATTAATTTTTCCCATTATTTAAAATACAATCCAGAAGAATGTGTTGCTGTTGCTTTTTGTTCCATTTGTTACAATGACTTCTATCACAAATTTAACAGATGTATTATAACATGTCATTTCATATTACTCATTAAAGGTGAGAAGCAATCATCAGATTGACAATGATGTTATTTAAGTGTTTCTTGAACATTCAGATATACACATACAAATGCAAAAAAGAGATAATAGACAACACTGCAATCATACTTATAAAATGTTTGATAGAGATGATATTCATAAATACAACAATCTATTTACATCACATAATTATTCATATTTACTCAATCATTGATTCATCAGTCGAAACTATTCAACCAAAGAAACTAGAAATTTTGTGAACACAGTCCTTCAATTACACAAGTAACCCTAAGTTTGTTACAATTTAATTAGGATAGTCTATTTGACACAAATATGTTCTCTTTTTTAAATGACATGTAAAGGATATTATATTGATCCATGACTTTTCAATCCTTAAACTTCCCTTTCATTCAAAATTTTTTAGGTGCATTTCATTTAGCTGTAGATCAAAATTGTTAGGTCCAGTGGAATAAAAAAGAGCAATCTGAGAGTCTTGAGCTCATGTACTCCACACAAAAAACACATCGTTGGCACATAGGATAGTCTAAAATCAAAAAAATTCTTTAAATTCAAACTATATTTAATTTTATTTAAGCTTTAGGTTATATATACGTGAATAATCAAAACATCCTTTTAAAACGAGGCTTCTGATGGAGAAACGCAAAAGTGCTGCCCCTTTTTCAAGCCACTGGAAGACCAGGACTATGGTTAATTTTGAATGCCATTCAGCACATCTATTCATCTCTCTCTCACCAGCAATAAATATAATCATCACACGTTGGGTGATACAAGAGAACAGGGGATTAAAATTATCTACAGGGCGATTATAGAACAGATATATTATTTCTACACAGGAAATGAAACCTCAATGGTTTAGTGTTACAACATCTGTACTAACTACATGCTAAGAGGGAAAAAAAATCTACTGACACAGCACTGGTAGTACCTCTTCAGGACACTTGAGGACTTATTTAAAGCAAGTATTAATTTACGTATCAAATAAATTAAAAGATGAAGTTGGTGAACAATATTTCTCATTTATGTTTTTATGAGTCAGAAGAACTACAAACCACTAAAAAATTATATTAAAACATCAAAGAATTTAATAATAGATAAAAACAAAATTAAAACTTGTTTTTAAATATAAAAAAGAAAATTTTTGAATTGGGTATAAAGAAAAGAAAAGAAAATTTTAAAATATTTTAAAAGCAAAAAATCCATGGGCTAGCAGAATTTTCAATATTTCAGAATCAAAGAACTTTACCGTTCGAACATACTAACATGATAAAAGAATAATCTATACTTATAAAAGGCAATGTTTGTGTGTGTGTGCATGTGATGTCCAGACGAATCTATCGCACTTACAGCCATGAAATTTGGCACACAGGTAGACTTAATGGTGACTCAATGCACCTCGAAGCCGGTATTTTAAAATTTAATCTAGAAATTTTTTTATTTAATGTTTTGTGTTGTTTTGGATGACTTTTCCCACTAATTTCTCAATAGCATGGTTTTGGATAATTTTATGAAAAAAAATAGATACACCATTGGAAAGAGCAAACGATTTTCGTTCTAATGAAGCTAAGTTTTCAATGTCCAACGTAATTTACTAAATTTTGAGAAATTTTTAAACAATAGTCACTTTTCCTTTACATTTTTAACATTCAATTTTTATTTTCTCCGGCATTCTAACAACGCTATCATTTTCAATTTTCTTGAGGTAACAACCGGAATATTTGTCTCTGTTTTAAAACAAGAACAGTCAAAATATCTTTTTTCCCCGATTTTCTACAAATTTTTTTTATCGATCAGTTCAAACATTTTCTCTCGTAGACTGAATCAGAGTTTTCGATCCAAGGTTACTTACAGCTAGCTCCCAGCAAGCATTTCTACAATCCGATCATACGTCAGCTTCCTCACGGCAGATGACGTCATTACTTTAGCATTCTTCGCGGAGGTTATTTATTTTCTCAATAACCAATTATTATTTTTATATTTCTTTGCCTCGCATACTTTGAATGTGGTGTAATGAATTTTACATTGTAATTTTTTAATATTGTTTTGGATTAACACACTCAGTATTGTTTTCCTACAGTTTTAAATGTCATTGTCGAGTGGAAAAAATCAATAATATATATTTTTCTGTTTTGATTTCGTTTTCTTAACTTTCATTTATGTAATTGTATGTGGGCTTAATTTTCCATTTTATTGAAGTCATGACACTACAGGCAACGACGAGCAGGCAAATTCTGCAAAAAAAAAAAAAAAGATACACCATCAGAAAGAACAAACGATTTCCGTTCTAATGAAGTTTGTTTCGTACATCTAATATAATTTACTGAATTCTGAAAAAATTTTGAAAAGTAGTCACTTTTATGATAATTTTTCATTCGGTTTTCTTTAAATTCTAGCATCCGTCTTTCTAATAACGCTATCATTTTCAATTTTTTTCAGCTTATAACTGGAACGTTTCTGTCGGATTTAAAACAAGAACCGTTAAAATACTTTTTCCCGTTTTTTTTTTTTTTTTTTTTTTCAATTAATTTTTCCCTGATCAGTTCAAACAGTTTTTTTGCTAGCGACCTTTCCCAATGAGACATTCTTCAGAGCATTCAAAGAATGCAATGTTGCAATTTCATTGGCTGGTACGTGACCTTCCTCGCGGCAAGTGACGTCATTACTTTTGCGTTCTTCGAGATGATTTATTTACTCGATGACTTCGAATATTATTTTCAAGCGTGTCGTAACTTATTTCTTTGCCTTTCATATGTTGCTTGCGGTGTAATGAATTTCACATTGTAATTTTTTAACACTATTTTGGATTAATGGTACTCGGCACTGCTTTCCTACAATCAATTCAAATATCATTGTTGTGAGGAAAAAGAAGCGGGCAAACTTAATAATATATTTATTTCTGTTTTGATTTCGTTTTCAAAACTTTCATTTATGTAATTGTATGCGGGCTTTTTTTTTTATTTTGTTGAAGTTCCGCGGGCAACATCGTGCGCATACTGCTAGTAAGGTTTATAAAACTTAAAAACCTTAGGATCTGATATGTTAAAAAAAGGAATTAAATATAGATCAATAAGTTTATGTGTGAAGGAATCATATCGAAAATTTTAAATCTGAAAATATATGTACTGATTTTAAATTGACAGACTTTGGGTAACTTTTTTTTTTTTTTTTTTTTTTCCAGAATAAATATAAAATTCATAAATAACACTGAAAATTATCAGAATATATTGCATAAAACTTTTTAAACTATCTTTAAAAAGCAAAAATTGTGTTCTTTAGAAAGCTTCTCTGCTTCAAAAATAAAGCTTTTTAAATAAAGTATTTTTAATGGGTACATTATTTTTAATTTCTCCTTAAAAAGCTTTATTTATTAATGTAATTTTGAAAGCATTTTAATTATTTCACAAAATTGCACAGCACAGTGGTATAATGCATTTCACATAAACTATTTAAAGGAATGATGAAATCCATAAGAAATAGTTGGTCACTAAACATACACAATGGATTCAATACTTAAATATGTAACAAAATGCTGTTGGCTTTGTATAATTAACTTATAATTGGCTTTACATAATTAACTTTATAATTAACCTAGCAGAAAGGTGGTTATCTAATAAGGGAACAAAAACTCAAAAGGGTTTAATTTTGTAATATATTACAAAATGTAACAAAAGATCAAAGATTGTTGCAAATAATGAAAAATTAAATGCAATAAAATATTCTTGATTTAAGGCAAAAGGAATACAAGTTATAGACCTTTTACGTGTAATATATATCTGTAGCTTTTATTAAATCCTGATAAAAAAAAACTTGTGTCAAATTATATTAGTGGACCAGTATTACATTAAGTACAAAAGCTGGTACAATGATTGCATGCTCAAGAGAAGTTAAATTAATTTTTCTCTCGCATCAATGCCATAAGCAAATCATTTGCCCTCCTATGATGCCTTTGTAGCTGAAACTAGTATTGCATTCAAAATATTAGAGGAAATTCTCAATGTTGAGTACGCATGTGGTTTCTTAAAGTGTAATTATGAGCAAACCTTCTCTTACACACAGGACAGACAAAAGAGCGTTCTCCAGTGTGAGTACGCAAATGTGTTTTCCAGTTCCCTTTCTGAATGAAATCTTTACCACAATGAATACAAATGTATGGCCGTTCTCCTGTATGTGTCAAAATATGCTGCTTAACATTACTGACAATACGAGATGAATAATCACAAAAAGGACAGCGATGATTATCAGGAAGTTTCTGCACTTTGAAACCTTTAGCATCTGTAAAAGAAAATAAAAATTATTAAATAATTTTTGAAATCATATAAAGAGGTTATTATAAAGAGTAATAAAAATTAAAAATGGAACATACATGCAAAGAAAAATACTTCTGTAAAACATGTTTCAAATCCAACTGTTAGAATTTTAAATGGCACATAATGGGAGGAAATTCTAAAATTATGCATATTATAGACAGCATCCAATACGCTACAAGCCAGGTGAGGTAACCAGTCGTTCTTCTTTACTATTCAGAATAAATCCAGCCATGAAAGAAAAACTTAAATAAAATAGAACAATAAGCAATTAAAATGGAATAATCACTTTATAAAATAAAATTCTAAATATTTAAGAAATCCCTTGTCCTGGATCAAAACAATTTGTATAAATGATTTAATATTTTTAGAGTGGAATTTTTAACTTCCTCATTTTAAATTGTTTGTTTATTTTTTAAAACACAATTTGAGACTAAAAGAAAATGTCAAAACATAAACTCATCTAATGCCTTTTTATTGACTTTTAATTTCTCAAACACAGATCAGCAGCACTCAATTTAACATAAAAGTAACAGTTTAAATTGCTATCAACATTAAAATAGTGCACAAACACAGGGGGTGTCATAAACTATTACTGTAAATGAAGAGTCAGTTCTTGCTTCAATCCTTTCCCACAAATGTGACATTTGTGAGGTATTTTAAAGGAATGGCTTATTACATGGTTATTCAATGTTGTTTTCTGAGCAAAGGCTTTTCCACAAATCCAACAACTAAAAGGATGTTCACCAGTGTGTGTTGCAATATGATTTCTCATATTAGTCTCAAATGGTGATGAATAACCACAAAATCTGCACGCATAAAATTTGGAATTCTTAGTCTTCAATACAGAATACTTGGAATCTGAAAAAAAAAGCAAAGAGATATCTGTAATTAAAATAGAAGGACAAAAAAAATTAGGATAAAAAAAATAAAGTAACCAAAATATCTTTCACAAATTACAGGATTATTTCTATGCAATTTTCAAACACAAACTAAATATCTTTCTCCACTCAAATCACTGTTCCTATATGTTTTTCAACTGTATTAAACTACAAATACAAACTGATTGAATATAACATAAAAGTTTCAGAGTTCCAAATATTTTGAATTATCTAGATTGTTTTTTGCCCAGAGTTTTTATTATAGAATGAATATTTTCCCATCAGATTCAAAATGTGACAGTTCACATTACATGTGTCTGCATTACAAATGTGAAATATGTAATGCAGGCACATACACAATACATATACAATTTATGATGAGTAATCAAAGGAAGGCCCTTTGCAACTGAAATGAAACTTAAAAAGTATCATTTGTAGTATCTAAGTAGCATATAAAATCCAAGTATTTTCTGATTATATATCAATTTAAATATGTTTTATAATGAATTGTGTGTGTTTAACACAGTGTTATCCACTAAAAAAATATGCAAGCTCAGAAAAAGACAAGATATACCTAAATTTTTGTCTTTAATGCGTATTGTTATTCAGAAAACATAAACATCGGGAATGGATCATGAGTTAACTCAAGTTTAGGAACAGATCACGAGATAAGAGGTGTTTTCTTGTGTATTTTTTTTTCACATCTTAATACAAGTAAATTCATGATCCATCTGCAATGTGTTAAGAAACATTAAAATTTATAGAAAATCATAAGTCATCTAAAAAAATATGCTCTAATACTATAAAAAGTAGATTCATATCAAAAATATGTAAACTGAATAACTTGAAATTTTCCGTTTAAATAACTTATCTAAAAAGAATTATGTTTGAAAGGCTTAAAAAAATATAATCAGCATTCAAATGCAACATGAACAAAAAAATTTCCTTTGAAGCTATATAATTTTTCAATATAACACTTCAAATACATATAAAAGATATAAGTCACATTAAAAAAATTTTTAAGTAAGTATATTAACCAAAAAAGGTATCATTTACATTAGACTTAACCCTCTTGTCTCACATACATTAGACTTAGCAATCTAGTCAAAGGTAAAACTAACATCTCAACTATTGCAATTATGGCTAGTTTATAATATTGCATATAAAAAACAATTTGAAATAAGTCCTGTTTTTAAACAGAAAAAGTTTTTTAAAAAGTGCCCAAGGTTGGAGGGTTAAAGAATAATTCTCAGACATTTTCTATTCACTATAATTTAATATCCATATTCATGATATTTTACAGACTGTATATGGTAATTTTGGTTATGTATGGTAACAGCTATATAAGAACATCAATGTACATTTGCCTTTTTTTTTTTTTTAACAATTACTAACAAAAAGAAAAATTACTTTTTATTTCAGACAACATTATTCGCATCCAGACAACATTATTCGCATCTCATCTAGTAGGATAAATCCGTTTGGAAAAAACTTTTATCAACAAATTTTTTATGGTATCAGTCAATTGAAGTATACATTTATATACACACCTTTATGAGGGAAAACTGCAATAAAAGAAGCATAACTTTCTTTTGGGGCTTCATTTTAATTTAATAAATAATTATTAATTTATTTATTAAATTATATATTTATATTAGTACAAGTTTAAAAACAACTTGATGATAGAACTTTCTTTTCAAAATACATCAGTTTATATAGAATAGCACTTATTTCCTTATCATTCATCAATATTTATACAAAAACTTCATAAAAGTAACTATAAACAAAAAAGTTTTAATATTGCTCTTACTATCATAAAAAAAATTACAAAATCAGATAATAGTTTTGCTGTTTTTCAATTCTCTCCTTCATCGTGACTTTCATACAACACTATGGATCGGTATATAAAAAAAATACATTCTAGCAATTACTGAAAAAAGTAAAGCCAAGATTTAAATAAAATTTCAAAATGAGATATTTCTATTTAAGACGGCCCAACATGAAATTAGATGGACACATACTTTGGTTATGAAGTTGTTTGTTCAAATCATCACTTGAAGGATAATTTGAAAATCCATTATACGTAAAATTTCTAATTAAATGGTGGTCATCAAATCATCAAACTGTTATTTATCTATCTACATCTTCACAAAGCATCCTTTGATCAATTCTGTAAATTTCCGTTTCGCTTCTCACACTTGCTTTCCACAGGAAAACCCAAAGCTTTCATGTTATATTTCTTTATATATATTGTTTCAATTAAACCAGCCAAAAACACAATTGCTCAAAATAGGCAATGTGACAATTCAATTTTAAAAACAATTTGCAAAGGTTCCATTGCTTGTTTTGAAATATAATAAACTGAAATGTCTAAATTAATTGGATATAGAATTTCCACTTTCCCCTAAGGATCCATCTAACAGACATCCACTTGTTTAAAACCTAACAGTTTTTTTTTTTTTATGTAGCTCAAGCATTTTGGTAGATGCCATTGTCCCGCTACTCAAGATATTACATTGGCACGATAATTACTTCAAATGATTAATCATGTGACACTTCAAATTTATTTTCTGGTTAAAACCTTTTCCACATTTAGAGCAAATGAAAGGTCGTATACCGGTATGAATTACTAAATGAGTTTTAAGATTACTTTTCTGGTTGAAACTTTTGCCACAATAAGAACATTTAAAAGGTTTTTCTCCAGTGTGAATCAAAATATGATTCTTAACAGAAGTGTAGTATCTTGATGAAAATTCACAATGAGGACATGAATAATACTTGACAGATCCTTGCCCATCATCAGAATTAACAGATGTATCTGAAAAAAACGGAACACAGAAGTCGATTATTGACAGTTCAGAATAAATATGACAATAAACACTAGAACTTCATATAAAATGGTATAAAAGTTCCGACAAAAAAAATATAGACATTGACCCTTTATAAAAAAATATATACGTGCATACAATAAATTATTGTTAGCAAAACTAGAACTAAATACTAATTCCTGATCCATTCATAAACTGATATTCATAATAATTTCTGTCAATATTAATTCATTCAGTACTCCCAATAGAAGTTGTAAATCAACCATTTCTGATTTTGGGGAAACTCATAAATATGTCACTTATATTATACCAAGGTAACTTCAAATCCTTTCTCTATCCTCCATTTTGATTTCATTACAAACATCTTTATACTTTGTACAACTTTTGACAAAAAATTTGGATACTTCTTATGGTTTTTTTTTTTTTTTTAACTTGCAATTACACTATTTAGCACGTTATTTATTTTTAAATTTCAAATGACTCTAAAAAGCATTCAGTGAACAGTACTGTATAAATGCTTTTATATGAGTATATTTATATAGAAATGAATTCTCTGGAGGATTGCATTGTTATGTGAAAGATTAAAGTTTTGGTTTTAAATTAGCAAATCTGCTGATATTTGAAAAAAAGCGAGAAAAACTCTCTTTTAGAGACCTTATTCCTCATATATAAATACACTTGCATAAAAACATATAAAAATAAGTGTTCACAATGAATGCTTTTCAGAGTCCTTTGAAATTTTAAAATAAGTGACGTTAATGCACTAGCAAATTTTTAAAAAAATGAGAAATATCCCAATTAATATTTTGTCAAAAGTTTACCAAGGGTTAGAGGTGTCGAGAGAAATTAATATATTTTATTCATTAGTTTAAATTACTCTCTTCCTTAATAATAAGCAGTCAAATTTGTCCTGATTCCATAAACAGGGAATGTGAAAAATAAAGAAAAAAAGGAATTCTCACAGCATTATCATGTATCAATAATAAATTCCAAACAACATACCAATATATAAACAAGAAATGACAATGCTTTACATAACTGAATTACAGAGATGCCTCAGAGGGCAAGGCACACAAATAAGGTCAAAAATTATAAAATTTCTGCTGTTCTTTTCATAACCTTAGAATACAAGCAATTACGATATTTTAGAAAGACTTCAGAGCAAGAAATAGTTTGTATTTTTCTCTTTACTCCCAGGAGATACAGGAAAAAATCTCGTGAGTAAAAGCAAAATTACCAACTCTTAAAAATTCCTTTTATTTCTTGGGAATGGGAAGCTCCAATCACTAGTTATTAACACGTTTAGCAAATTAAATCCTAAAAATTTTATATATATTCCCAAAAACATCAATTTCAATAAAATTATATAAACCTGGATGTGCTTAAAAACTCCACACAAATAGGAACATTTCATTTATTTAAATTTCATTTCATAATTCATTTTTAAAAAATCACCTACTACAAAGTTCGACATGATTTTCAGTTATTTATTTTAATAGTGAAAAGAATTCAATGCATTATATTACACATAAATCATAAAATGGGATGAACAGAAACAATTTTCAGCATTGTGATATAGAAATATGCAAATTATACACATGAATACAGAGAAATCTGAAAGATATAAACTTCAATGAAAGAGGTTGAAAGATTACAGGAGGAATGACCTGGCACAGCTGTTAATGGTACACTAATAGCAGTTGAGAATCTTGTAAGATCAACAACAGTATACAGTGGAACCTTGCTTAACACGAAAAACAAACAAATAATAACTGAGCAAAATAATTAAAAAATTACTCTCTTAATGCACAATGTTTCACATAACGAGTGATGAGGAGATGGAAAGTCCCGTATCGTGCATCTGCTACATCAGACTTGTTCCGCTGATATTTTAGTGTCGCTTGTGATCTCACATTTTTACAAACATATTATTTATGACTTTTTTTTCTTTTTGCCCAGTTTAATAACCCTTACAAAAATGTCTCCGAAGAAAAAGCTGCAAGAAGGCATCCATAATAGAAAAAAATAACCATATAAATGAAATGTAAAATCACTGAAAAGCAACAAGGAGTTAGCGCGGCTGATATGGCAAGCATATGTAATATGTACTTCAACAATTTGCACTATCCTCAAGAACATGGTCAACCACGACCGAAGAAGTATTTCAGGAAAGCCGTGGGTTATACATCAATTTTAGTATTTTTTTCGGCATGGAACACATTATCATATTTTACATTAATTTATATGGGAAAAATTGTTTCGCTTAATGAGTGTTTCGCATTAGGAGTGAGCTTCTGGAACGAATTATGCTCATTAAGCGAGGTTCCAATGTAGTTCATTTTAAATGCTGCATCATGTTCTTATGAGGTGAAAATTCGTTTAATAAAACTGTGTTGATATTTGCAAAATGTATCATCTCTCTTCATCTCAATGAACTTGTATCTTCATACTTTTAATCAGCCATTTCCATGTTCATGATTAAATGTACTACATATTATTGAAAACGAACACCATTAGAATACTATGCAATATACTATAAAGAAAGAAGCACAAAAATACTTTTAGTTTCATAACAATGCCAAAATGAGACTTTTATTTCCACTAGAACTTTTAATTAAACTTCTGAAAAGGAAAAGTACAGAATTTAAGTAATTCTGATTTTAAATAAGTTGAGAAAAATCCTTTAATTTTCTCCTTATGAGCAGTACAGATGCTGTACAAGCAGAATTTTCATCTTTGCTTCAGGTGGTACAATTGCTTAATGGTAAATAATTAGAATTTCAAGTACTTACATATAATTCCATCATCTACAAAAGTTGGCCCAGATTTTGAAGGATAGTTGGGTTAAGTTTTTGGCAATAGCTGATAGACAGTAACTTAAGACTGTTGTGATAATATACTACTTTATTAGCACTAAACTGCACCATTTGGCAATACTTTATGCTTTTCCAACATGGTTAACAGGATAATATGCCAAATTACTAGTGCAAGTTTGGCAGGATCTGCACCAAAATTAATGGTCAAAAGGATATACGTAAGTATTGGGCTTCCCTCCCCCTTTGCATTAATCTATCTCTTTCTAATCATTTAGCTTATTGCTTTACTCTTATTCTATTTAGTAACCTCATATGTGATGAGTTGCTAATGAGGATAACCAAGAATAGTAAATCCAGGTTCAGTCGGAAGAAACCACAGATCTCATCTTCAAATTACTTGAAAAAAGGTAAAAGTATTTTCCTGTTTTTTCATCAAAATCCCCCCCCCCCAAAAAAACAAATAATTTCAAGTTTTCCTATATCCCATAATGTAAAGATTAAGAGGATGCTAATTTAGAAAGCACTAAGATCGATTAAACTGAATATCTAATATAGCATGTTCTGTGAATGCTTATAACAGAATACAACAGTCAAGAACTACATGATTTTTTAACCCTTTGAGGGGCGGTGGGACGCCGTCTGTCCCACCTTCTTTAAGATTTTTTTTTCACAAACTTGTATAAGGTATTCTATTATAAAAGTTGTTTTATTGGATATTTCAAGATCTTTTATTTTTAAAAAAAATTGCAGTACCATTGAGAATTTACTCAAATTTATTGAAAATATTTTTTAAAATCATGTCCTTTATTGACAATGATTTTCTTTAAATTTCTAGAAAAAGAAAATGAATTTCGAAACAAATATTAGATGCAAAAGAAATCTTCAATGTTCACTAAATGTATTCCAAACATTATCTGTATTTCAAAAATAATTTTTTTTATCAATTTATATAGATAAAAAAAGGTGGGACAATTTTGTCCCACCGCGCATCCAAGGTTGTCAGCCTGTAGATGGCAGCACAAAAGTTCGCGACTCGATCCTATTTCTTTCTTTTTTTTGAATGATAAACTTGGATTTATATGCGGTATAATTATAATCACTCTTTCAAATTTAATACTTATACAGAAAATAAATTTATATATTTCAGAAGACAGTTAAATAACATTAAACAAAAAAAATCTGCAAATGCAATCAAGCCTTTTGTAAAAAAAACTGGCATATCTAAATTTATTTTGAGTGGAAATTTAAAAGCAAGAAGCGATCTTTTAAAGGTTTTTTTTATATAAACGGATAAAAATACACTTTTCTGAAAAGAACGAAAAGTAAAGAGAATATTCAAGTCTTTCTGTATCTCTCAAAATTGAAGGTCCCATAGCTGGAACGAAAAGGAGATAGTTCCCTTGAATCTGCCCACCCCACCCCCTACTTGTTTACGTTCTTTGATGCTTTTGAGAAAACGCCGTATTTCCTAAGGCACAGGTATTGTAAATAGCTCTGTTAGCAATGATACTCAAAGAAAAGCTGTTTGAACTTGACAGATTCCAGCAGCGGGTTTCTTGCACGATAAATTACAATCGGTGGTCTTCCAACAGCAGTGGTTTCCATTACAGGTCTTGTCCAGTCGCGGTCATTAGTGTCTCATTTCTTTGGCTGAAGTGAGTGATCGCATGAACTGATAACGAATTTCTGTTGCTTCCTATACAATAAACCGGAGAGGGGAGTAACATTTTACTTATAGCATCTGGGTGGCCTGCTTTCTTCTCAAGCTTTCAAACAGAGCGACATCCATAAAAATGCTATTGAAGAGCTCCTCCATTTGTATGCAGAATGTGGTAAAAGATCTCCACTTCAATCACAGTATACATTTTCTGCAGCTGTTAAAAGAAAATGTGCTAAATAACCAATTATATGCTCCAAATGCAACTGATGGAAAGCGAACGTTGGCGCGAATGACGGAAGAGAGTCGGGGAATGCTACAGTCCCTTCAGGGGCGGTGGGACATACGTCTTCCCACCCTCTCGTGAAGAAACTAAAGGCAAAAAAATATTTTTATTTGGAAAATATTTTATTTCCAGTTGATAGAAATTCAAAAATATATCTCTTTTTAAGTAAAAAAATTTTTTTTAGTGTAGTGCGCTTCAAAGGGTTAAACTGACAATAATTCACCTCATGCAACACTATTTATAAACACATTTAGTATAAAAATACCTCAAATTTTCATATTAGGTTCAGCTTTGCTTTTCATTCAAAAATTTTCATATGTAGCAAATAAGGGGGAAAATAACAGGTTAATGACAAAAACAAAAAAAAAATAACAGAAAAGATTCCAAATACAGGGAAGTACTTCAATATTTGACAAAATCCGAAACCGACTTGCATCAAAAAGTAAATAAAAAGAAATGATACATACTATAATACTAGGAAATTTTCTAACAGCAAAATACATCTGCATCATTCAGTCATATAATAAAAATTTTACCATACAAAACATCATCCTTATACGCACTACCCAGTATGATATAGGATCCTTAAATAACAAATTAACAAACATTTAACATGTAAAAGAAGTTACTTCCAATATGCATAAAATGTTGACCTTTAAACCATTTTTTTTTTATTTTTTTTTTTTTTATTTTTACTACAGAAGTAATGCCTATGAAGATACTTCATAATATTTCATTTTTTTTCTAACACACTTAAAGTATTTTCTGAATACACTCCTATTTCATAAAATGTTATTTAATACAAAAATCAACCACAAATGGTATCCCTCTTTTAATTTCTCATAATGGCTTTCCCTTAATCCTCTTTTTTCCAAGGAAATGTACAAATTGCATCTCATTTATTTCAAACAATTTGGTATACCGCAAAATCATAGCATTGCATACAAATATCAGCTAAAAATATGCCATGATTTCAGAGGGTAAAAAAGAAAAATCACTTTTTTAGAGGGTTAAAAAGCAACTCAAATATTTTTGATTATTACAATTTCATAACACTGTTCATATTTAACCCTTTGAGGATGACTGTCACACAAGCGTGTTAGCGCTGAGTGTTTGGCCATTCTCAAAGGGTTAAAATACTTAGTGCATAGCAATTATGATTATATAAGGTAACAGTTAAATAAGGTGTGCATAAAATAAACACATTAAAAATGTACAATAAACACAAAAATTACACTCCCTATATTGAAAAAAGGATATGCAACAGAAAACGAAATTTAAATTTTAAAAATTCTAATTGGCTAGAGCAAATGTCATAAAAAAAATTATATAATATGATATGCCAACATAAATTTAGGTGGACATGAACTTCAGTTATGAAATTGTTTCCCAGGTTGTGCGTGCATACTCGCAGACATTACTGAAAAGCTATCACTTGTGAAATCCCTGATCAAATGGTGACCATCACAACTGAACAGAAATTTATCCACCTGTTAGCTTTATCAAGTTGACATCATGAAGTGTCTCTGAACTCAATGGCTTCGAAGTTTGCAAAGTTTATCTGAATATAGTCATATACACCTGTAAGGACATTTACTACAGATTAAGCAAAATATTTAAATATTTTATTACTATGAATTGTGTCAATTAAATCAATCAAATTCACACCATGTGAAAATAGGCAAAGTAATGACTTTATTCTGAAAAGAATTTGCAAAAGATTCATTGTATAATTTAATGCATTATTAATATAAATTGAAGTCACAAATTAAATCAATTAGATATATAAGTGGGTTTCCACTTTCCTGGAAGGGACTACTTGGAAAGTGTTCCAATGAGTCAATACATTGAAAATATTACAGTTCTTAATTGTTACCCAAGCAATTTTATAGATGATATGAAACCTCTGGATAAAACAACATCATTTTGGCATATTATGTTCCTTGAAATGAGTGAGTATATGGCATTTCAAATTTATTTTCTGGGTAAAACCTTTACCACATTCCGTACAAACAAAAGGCCGTACACCTGTATGAATCACCATATGAGTTGTTAGATTACTCTTCCGATTGAATCTTTTGCCACAATAAGAACATTTAAAGGGTTGTTCTCCAGTGTGAATTAAAATATGATTTTTAACAGAAGCAGAGTATCTTGATGAATATTCACAAAGAGGACATGAATAACACTTGACAGTTCCTTGCCCATCGTCAGAATTTACTGATGTTTCTGGAAAAATGAATATATAAACTGATTATTGACTTTACAGGAAAATATTATAATAAATACTACAACTTCATATAAAATGAGATAAAAGATTTTTGAAAAAAAAATGTCATTTTATAAAAAAAATAAGAAACAATCTTTTTGATAAAAATAAAGTTTCTCAATGAATTATAAATCCACTAAAAGTGTATCCACAGCACAGACAAAAACAACATATCAATTATCCTTATTTCACATACGTTCTCAACTTTCCATGAATATTCATTTTATCAATTTTCCATGATTATTCATTTTATCACTTAATGTGGAGAAAAAAATCGTAATTGAGAATTTCTATGCAACCACAAATGGATTTCAGCCTTGCAATTAATGTCTATCTCACTGAACATAATTAAAGATCTTTAGTACAATTATGCCTATGATTCCTTACACTAATGTTAAGAGATAATTCTATTTCTCTTACAGATTAGAAAAACATCCTCAAGAAGGAAACATTATATAAGATTTTATGTGGTTTTTATCAGAATAAAGCTTTGTTACAAACAGGAGAGATAAAAAGATTTTAAAAAATTTGAAAAAGACCTGTTAAATCCATTTCACAGTATATATACAAAAAATACTAGATAATTTAAAGAAATTAAAGAGGGCATTTTTTTTAGCATCTGCAAAATTAGTATGAAAGAATTAATGTAAATAATTTCATTAAAAAAACTGAGTCATAAAAAATTAACTGAATTTTGTTTCCAAAGCAAATTTTAAATAAATAACTTTAAATCTATTGCATAATTTTTGTCAACAAGGAGTTCAGTGGATGCAATATAGTAAAATATTTCATAGTTTTATTTCAAATGTTAGGACAAAGCATGAAGCATAAAAAAAATCCATTTTTCATTACATAGTAGAAAGTTAGAAAGAAAGTTTAATAACAACAAAAACCAATTTTTTAAGCCTGTTTCTTAAACCAAGGGTCAAAATCTGAAAGGAGGAAGTGAGGAAATTCTTGAGACTGCAAACACTCTGGACGTTTTCAGTAAGATTCTTTAAAAGTATCTCTATGTACAATACTATCTTAGAAGCTACTGTAAATCTAACATATTCAATCTGTCAGCCATGTTTCAGAAGCTACAAATACAGGTATTGATTCCTCACAATGTATGTACATACATGTGTGTGTGTGTGTGCATACATGCATGCATATTGTGTGAGTGATAAATTATTTTTAATAAAATCAGAAGTTGAATACTTATTCTCCATCCATTCAGACTTATTTTCTTAATCCTTTCAGTCAATCCAGTACTCCTACTGGAATTCCCATTTTGGAATTTACATACAAATCTGTCATCACACTTTCAGATAAATACCATGCTAATTTCAACTCCACTCTCAATTCTAATTTTGACATTGGTTGAAGGATGATGAATGGTTTTGCACTGGAATAAACCTTTTGCTTTTAATTAGTAAATCTACTGATATTTGAGAAGAAGCAACTATAAAAAGTTGATAAAAACATTGAACTCAGTATTCAGAGTTTATTTCTCATATATAAATATACCCATGCAAAAACATTTAACAATAGTCTTCACAGTGAATGTTTTTACTTTTCTCTGAAATTTTAAAATAAAATAAGTAATAACAAGTAAAAATAGAACAGGGGAACAAAAAGCATTTTTACATCATAAATGTAATGCATCAATGATAAATTCAAACATACAAATATACATATATGAAATGAAATTCCTTAGTATGAAAAAGTGTAGAGTGATGTCTAAGAAGGTAAGGTATATGAAATAAGATCAACAACTTTTATTGTTAATGATACTCCTTTTTTCATCAAGAATCATAAGCATTTGTGAACTTTTAGTAAGACTTCAAAGCAAGAAGTTAATTCGCTTTTTTCCTTGATCCTGAGAAACAGAGAAAAAATTCACATGACTTAAAACAAAACTACCAACTCATAGTGGTTCCTTTATTTCTAAGGAATGAGAAGCTTTAATTTCTAGTTAATGATTGCATCTTCAGCAAATAAAATCCTAAAAATATGACATATATTTTTGAAAACATTAATTTATTAAATTTCAAACATACTTGATGCATATAACAGACAGAATACAAATCAGTGCACTTCATTCATTTGTATTTCATCTCACTGTTTATTTAGAAATAAATCAAATACAAGATTTGTCAATATTTTCAATCTTGCAGTTTATAATATAGTATATAATTATAAATATAGCCTATGACTGAAAAAAAAGATAAGAATATTTTACATAAATGAAATATAATACACTGAAACACACTCAATTTATTACATTATACAGGGCACACAATAAAAGAGAAAAAATTTTAATTAATCATACACAGCATAAAAATTAGTCATTTCATCACAAATATAGAAGGGTTTTTTTTTAGGGGGAAAAAAGTTACATATAATTGATTAGCTCTGTTTTGGCAAATCAGTACATAATCTTAATATAAATAAAAGTCATTGTGGGTATGTATTTATGAATGTTCCACATCTCCTCCTAAACCACTGGATCGAATTCAAACAAACTTTGCACACTTATCATTTAAGACAAGAGGAAAATTATTGTCAACTTCTTGAAGTCTGAAAAAGTTAATTAAACAGTTAGTTAAATAGAAATTAACCAAAACCGTTTTTCTGTATTAAATTCTGAGCAAATTATCACAAAAAAAAAATATTTTTATACCATCTTAAAGTTCAAAGTTTTATCTTTTCAATGATACTAATTTTATATCTGTGAAATTCTTCCTTCAATTTTTATTAATTTTTCAAAGTTTAATAAATTGTTAATTATGTGCAGACAATTTTGAAATAACGCAAATTACTAGGCTACTCTGTTGCTAGGCAATGGTTAGACTTTGAACTAATTTACCTTTATTTCTGAAATTTTTGCTTATTTTTATAAATATATTTAAAAGAAGAGAGTCAACCATCAACTTTTAAAAGCCCCACATCTAATTAAAATTTCGATTAACTGGAAATTAAGCAAGATTCTGACACATTCAGAGATATTTTTCGAAAATATGTATTATGTCACAAAAACTATTTTCACACATAATAAAAGTTTTAAAAATTAGCTTTTCATTACACAAGTTTCATTTCCATTCAATTCATTGCCCTCATTTTAATAATTTCTCAAAAATTAAATTGTGTATAAGATTTACAATTTATAACACTTTTTTTATTGGTGAAGAACAAGAATACATAAGAACTGTTGCTAGATCACATTAGAAGAATTTTGGATGAAGATGAATTTTATTATTTTTTTATTCATATTTATTTTAATGCTTTTTCTTAATAAAAGAATTTACTATGTAATTGTCCCAAAATATCCGTTAAAATCTTTCTTATATTTATGAACAAAATTTGAAGTACCTATGCAATAAATATTAATAACTTATGGAGAAAATTAGATATCAGTGGTTTTTAAAAATCGACTGGTTCAACTGATATTCTCATTTTAATTAAAAAATGTTTCAGACAATAGAAGAATTTTGGGTATTGTAATTTTCTATACAAAAGTAGTTTTTTTGATATCAAAAATATTAGACATGAAAGTATTTTAATCCCAAGCAATGCCGGGCAGAACAGCTAGTTTTTTTATATATATATAAACTTGCAAGATGATTATATAAATAATTCCTGTAGATCACAATTTTCCGAGTCTTTTCATACAACTTATATTGCAATTATAAGTATACAACTGCATAATGTACTATTAACATTTATTCTCATCCATGTTAATAATTTCTATTTTAAACACACAAAATACATTTTTATAATTGAACACTTATGGAAACAGCAAATCAAACTGATGAAAAAATTAACTTAAAGATTGGATGAAGCATTTAAATGTGATGAATAATTTTTGCCTAGAAAGAAACATTTTGCAACCCGTAAATCCAATTCCATACATCAGTAGGAACTCTCAGATAATTTATGTTCCCAGACTTTGTTTATTTACTATCAAAATATCAGTATGAAAGACTTGTGATAGTAAAATACCATTAAGGAGTAACAAAGTTATTTCAAAACATCTTTATTAATAACAATTTTAAACCCCCTAACATATCACTAATAACAACATGTACTACACAAACATAACAGAAGTGGTTGAGAAGTTAGAAAAAACTTTGAAATCTAAATACAATATCATTAGTTTAAAATATGTTTACATGAAGAAAAAGAGACAAAAATGAAACATTTGTTTTCTATTTTTAGTCTGGTGCACTACAATTGCAATAAAAGATGGAAATATGAATTCTGACAGAGATAATAACAATAAGAATTCAAAGATGCCAGTTAAAAATAATACAAGGGACAAAATTCATTCCCTTGAAATAAAGCACCAAAAAAATGTCTTCTTCAAATTGGAATTTGAAAAAACATATATAATGGATTACTTAAAAATCAAAGTTTTTTTTTAAAATTAAATTGAGGGAAAATGCAAAAAATCATATAAAAAGGATGCACGGAATAAAAATAAAACAGCTGATTAGAAAAACTTAATATATTCAGATACACTGTAAACAAAAATATAAGAACATGAAAAATCACTAATACAATAGTCGCCACTTATAGTGATCACAGATGTAACAATCAATCAGTCGTACTCATCAAAATAGAGTGTAACAAATCTCCCATATCTACACACAAAGAAAATACGCATGTTCTAGTGATCAACAATTCACTTGTAGTGATCAGTTTCATTAAGATGACATGAGGATGATGAAGGGAGGCCAGAAAAGAAACCACCTTCAGCTCAAAATAAAATCTGTAAACCCTTTGTACTTTATGGAGATCAGTCCAATACCATGCTGAATCTTTTGATGAGCATTATGAGCACTTAATCAAACGAGTGTTTACCCCCCCCCCCCGGAAAAAAACAGGTTACTCTCGATAACTTTTAAAGAAAACTTTAAAAATTAAATGTGCATGGATTTTTTTTTCAATTCTGCGCATTGTATCGATTATTTTTTTTTCTGATTAAAATGAGTGGGTACACACTAGCAATCTTATGTGGTCTGTGTTTTCTTATATCCTTGCATACCTATAGATTTGTGTTATTTTTAAGGCATTTTGGATGTACTGATCATCCGGATATAGTTATCACTATTGGCGGCGTTCACTGTATTAGTATACACTATTCTTCAGGAATGCATTAAGCTATTTATAATTAATTTGTCAGTTAATTTACAAATTCAAACTTCTTAAAATTACACAAAATAACAATCAAAATTATAAATTTTAAGAATAAAGCACTGAAATACAATTCAAATAAAAATGTAGAAATATTCTTAAATGTGAACATAACCAGAGACGAAAAGCACTAAAAGTATAACTAACCCACATTCTTTTTATTTAAATCCATGATATATTTTTCAGCACTCATGAAAAATATTAAGAAACCTGTTCCAATACATAATACCCTTGATCATAAATTTCCACAAAAGTTTATTGAAAATGGAATGAAAATATTGCATTTTTAAAGGAAGTTCTCCGAAAAATAAATAATCACCTGCATAAATTTTTAAATGCAGAAACTCTAATCAGTAAAATATGCCCGAAGATTTATACCACACAGAGTATTCTAATAAAATGTATTAATCTGAACAAAATTCTATTACTCATTCCCAGTGATGTAAAATACCCAGGTATTTATTTTTAAGGGTAAATACCCTGGGTATATACCCGGGTAAATACCCAAAATGGGTATTTACCTGGGTATTTATTTTTGAATTACCCTAATAATGTAAAACACAGGCACTGCTATGAAATATGATGTCTCTATATTATAAATATATATAGAATATATATTGAACATAAGATAAGATAAAAAAAAAGAAAACTCGTAATATATGAACCTTTTAAATTCTATAAAAACTAAAAAAATGAATCAGAAAAAACAAAAACGCAATACTATATCATGGATCTTACATGAAATACGTGGCTTAAATATCAATCCTTTTTAAAACTCAACTAAATTTTTAAAAAAGAAAATGTGGAGTTTGGTTTCAAAATGATAAAGAACTGATATTAGAAACTAAAATGAAAGATACAATTGTTTATAATTCTTTTTGAATTAATTAGTCAAAGCACCAGACATTGCTGATAAGTTAGCAGATGTTTCAGTTCTATAGTTTTTAAAAGTTAATTATTCTGAAAGTAATATTCACTTATATCACTTTCAACAAAAGTAAGTTATTTTTGCAACAAGATTTCAGGAACAAGAAATGTGAATTTTTTGTTGCTGAATCTGTTGTATTATTTGACGGTATAGTAGACATACACACTCACACTCAGTTTCCTGGTTAGACGGGATTCATCTGGATCATGAACGATCTTAAAACTCTAAATTTGATGCAAGTGTCATGGTTGGAATCTGAATAAAAGAAAATTGATTAGCTATTTTATCCCTTTCAGAACCTTCTTAATCCACCAAGACTTTTGAAACATTTTTTAATGTGTTTTTCTGTTTCTCCATTTTGCTTACACTGTTTGTACTCAACATTACAGCACTTACACTTGGATACTTTTATCATCCTTAACATTAAAAGCTCCAAGAAGATAACATTCCCCCTTTTTTCTTACTTTTTAACGTAAAATTTACAGTAATATTAATATACGCGAAGTAAATTACTAACTATTCAGTAAATCAAAACAAGTATGTTTGATTTCCTGCATGACAATGTGAGTAAATTATGGATCACAAGATTCACTGGTACTGTCTGTCTCTACTAATAATAATGGAGAATGTGTGTGTTTTGGCGCTCTACAGGACAGACCGCTAGGCCTAGAGCAACGAAATTTGGCACAAACATACTTTGGAGGATGGGAATGTGCACCTCGTAACCGTTGTTTTTAAAATTTTTAATTAAAAATTAAACGAAATTTTGGAATTTTTCTTTAATAACTTCCGAAAATAGTACAGCACAAAAATTAATTTTACACCATCTGAAAATTTAAAAACGTGTCTTTTCAATGATAACAATTGAGTTTTCATTTGATTTTTTCTCTAATTTTAATAAATTTTTAAAAATATTTTTGTTATTCATTGTTACAATGAAATTCAAACCGTTTTCATTGTTTAAACAAATATTCAATTGCGTATTTCTCTTCCATTGTTGAAGGCTAATATAATATTCTATTAGATTTTCTTTTCTTTTTTTATTTGATACGTATATAAAGAATCAAGATAGTAAGTATATAAAGAAATAATCCAGTAAACTGAAAGATTATGGTTGCTACATTTAAATTCATTTTATTAGTTTGTTTTAAGCCAATTAACATGCTGCTGGACGTAAAACGTTCCGCGGTATTTCGATGTTGAAATAAAATTGTTAAATTAAAATTCGCGTCGATTATGTACAATTAGATGTAACTTGACACGAACAGTTACTTGACTCCATTAGGGACTTTCATATAGACAAGGAACAGAACAAGTCCAAGGCTACGTTAAGAATGCGGGGTAAATCTCTATCGCAATTTGAACTTTAAAATTTTGTTATGGGAACCGTGAATATCAAACTATGCATAAGAGAGTCAGTTAAAATTATATCCCCGGCGAACAAGCTGGTCGCCGATGGTGGCTAGTATAACATAAACGGCGTTAAAAATAATTATTCTATTGTAAGTGTCAAAGTTTCAAACCGTAAAAACTAAATTATCGCCTGATCACATTTAAGTTTTCGAATACTTCATTCTGAATCCTGATAGCAATTGTTTTTTGTTTATATAATTTATTCAAAGCTTCTTTTTTTTAATAAAAAATACCCAGTTTAGGAGTACATATTATTTTTTTATTTCATTTTAAAGCATCATTCACAAATACTTTTTAAAAAAATACCCAGTTTTGGGGTATTTATAATTTTTATGTTTCATTTTGAATCAACATCTGGAAATGCATTTTTCTTTTTCAAAATATCCAGTTTGGAGGTATTTTTAAATGTTATATGTTTTATTTTGAATCACCATTCACAAATGTAATTTTTTTCGCAAAATATTCAGTTTTAAATCTTCATTTTGAGTCATACCATTCTCAAATACTTTTCTTGCAAAATATCCAGTTTTGGGTTTTTATAAATTTTAAGTTTAATTTTAAATGACCATTCACAAATACTTTTTTTTTTTGCAAATACATTTTTAGGAGGTATTTATATAACTCTGTATGTTTCATTGTGAATCAGCATTCGAATTTCATTTTTTTCGCAAAATACCCAGTTTTTGGGTATTTACCCAGGCCTTGGGTAAATACCCGGGTATATACCCAAAAAATATTTACCTACCCACTGGGTATTTACCCACCCCACATCACTGCTCATTCCATTTAATTTTGCACTAGTAAAAACCAAATAAAAATGTCTATCTAATATTCAATTATATATCCTGAATTGATATTCATTGTATTGATATTCCTGTATTCATATTCAAGTAATTATTTAATTAACACAGTAATTAAATCTTCAGCTTGAATCTATAAAATATAAATTCTCACCAATTCTTACGAATTTACCAAAGAAATCTCAGCAACAAATTTTCTGAAAACTAAGCTTTGATATTATTTAATTTATGTATGCAATCTTTCTCAGCATATTAAATTATATAAACTAAAATTTTCAATATATAATAGTTGTAAGAGAACAATACTGTTTCTCTAAAAGAAAAATTATGCCAAATTATAAAATTTGGCTTCTCCATTGCCTTACAAATTACTCCTGTTTTCACAAATGACATTCAAAAGCTCAATCATCATAGAATTATTTAGCAAAAGTGACTTAATAAAATGAAACACTTCTGTCATATCGCCTATATGTGAAAAATAGTTATTTTTCAATAAAGGCTGCTAATGTGCAAATCATATATAATCAGCAACAAAGTTTTCAAAGTTAAATGCATTTAACATAATAAACTAATTTTAATGGGAGTAAGGACATTAATTAGTTTAAGTACATTAATCGTTCAAAACAATTCTAAAAAAAAAGCACAGATAAAACACATAAAAAATAACATACATTGTTGCTCAACATGCAAGATCACATATCTCAATTTTTTGAAATTTTAAAGAGGAAGAGAAAATAGAATTTTTCGCATTGCTGATATTGCTTGTTAAACGACAACATGCAATAAAGGCAGGAAATAGTTTTTTAAAGAAAATTTCATTTTACTTTCACTGTAGGGCACTTATCGGATTGTCATCAAACCATTAAATTAATTACGAAATCAGTACATATAATAATATATTAATTAAGAAACCATAATGGTCACTTTTAAATAAACTTTCGAATTTTCAAGAAATCTCCCCTCCCCTGACCCTCTTTTTTGTCAAGTTAATACATACATTAAAATGAAATCCCCTTTTTTTTCAATCTTTAATTCAAAGATTATAAAATTTGAAAAAATAAGCACGATAGAAATAAATACTCAGAAATTGAATAGATGTCATTTTTGCAAGTGATGAAACATGTGTGTTTTTAAGGCATCTTTCCTTTTAAATTTACTGTTACAGAGCTTACATTTGTGAGGACGCTCTCCAGTATGATCAAACATATGAGATGTTAAATATATTTTTTGATTGAAACCTTTACCACATATAGAGCACTTAAATGGACGTTCACCAGTGTGTGTCAAAATGTGTCGCTTCACATTGGTCAATACCAAAGAGGAATACTCACAACAAGGACATTTATGAAGTTTTGTAGTCCCTCCGAAACAAAAGAAATTATCTCTTATATCTGAAAGAAAGAAATTCGAGTTAATTTTAGACATGCAGATGCAGCAAAAGAATTTCAAATATCATGATATAAGTAAAAAAAGATAATGCAAATAAATAATTACAATGAAAATAATGCTTTCTTTATAAAGTATACTTTGTAGCAAAGTTAATGTGAGCATTAAGTTCTCAGGATTTAATCAAATCCTTCATATTAAGATTTGATATTTCGCATATACATATGTCAATAAACTGTAACATATTTATAAACATAATACCCAATTTTAAAAGTAACAGTTTATTCAATGTTTTTTACAGCCCAAGCACAACATCAGTAGTATAGATTAATACAAAATAAGACAAGCTTATATCACCTACACAAGTGAATAAAAGCTTTTTGATAGTGAAATGAATTCATCATTGTTTTATAAACAAGATTTTACAGGGGAAATACGGACTGTCTTCTCTCGGCCTTTTACTACAATTATTAACACTTATGAGAAAAGAACTTCAAAAAAATATCAAGCAGTGAGAATTTTGCAAATCTTATTTTTGCAAATACAATCCAAACACGGTGTACAGTTTGGACTGAGTTTGCATTATATTAATTTATAAAGCAGACAAGGAACTTCAAAAAAGTTCAAGATTAAAAGAATTATAAATATTACTTTTTTTAATTTAAATAAAAAGGCCTTTCTTATTCAGTTATAAAAAACAGCATTTATGAAAACTGTTTTTTGACACAATAATTAAAAACACCAAACACAAACTATGGCTAGTAAAAATGCACAAAGGCACTTTTGCTTCTTTCAACAACTGAACATCATACAAATCTTTCTCATAGGATTTAATTCAGAGGTGTTTTCTGATCAGTCGAGCGTTACAGTGGACTATTCATTTAATCATTCATTCACCTGTAACAAATGTAAATAAAATGTTCCAAAATCTGTAATGCAACAATGAAACTAAATAAGATATAAAAAATCTGTGAAGAAGAAACCTGACTAATTCACAGCAGATATCCAGGTAAGGCATGAAAACATGTAATTATTTTTTGCATGGAGCAAAAAGATATGATAAAAAATGTGCAGCACTTTAAAAAATTTATACTATTTCTTATTTTACAGCAGTTCACTCTTGAAAGAAAATAGAATGATTCTGAAAATGTCATTCAATACACTGAAATAACTTTATTATTAAATACACCAATCTATATATTTAAAATAATTTGGTAAAAAAAACCTTCACCGAGTCCGCCAGCCTCAACCACTTGACCGATTTTGACAATTTTTTTTTTTTTTCATTTGAAAGGTTATGGTGTCTAGATATGTTATCAAGGGTGACGACATGCCCCCCACCAACACCCATTTTAGAATGAAATAAGAAAAAAAACCTCTTTCCCACTGTACATTCTCTATGGGGGGCAGCAACAACCACCCAACGGATTTCAACAATTTATTTTTTAATTGAAAGGTTATGATGTCTAGATATGTCATCATGGGTCGCCTGCCTCCTCCCCCCCATCCACTCTTCTCTACTATACATTCTCTCTATGTTTTTTCGATTTCATTCGAAAATGGGGGTTGGTGGGAGGGCAGACGACCTTTGATGACATGTCTTTAAGTCATAAGCTTTCATATGAAATAAAAATCGAAATCTGTTGGCTGGTTGTAGCTGGCAAACTGTCCAAAGGTTTTTTCCCATAAAAAATTCTTCACCAAGTCCGCCAGCCTCAACCACCCGACCGATTTTGACAATTTTTGTTTCATATTAAAGGTTATGGCATCTGGATATGTCATCAAGGGTCGCCTGCCCTCCCCCCCATTTTCGACGAAATCGAAAAAACTCTTTCCCACTGTACATTCGAACATTTGGACAGTTCGCCAACAACAACCACCCGATTGATTTCAACAATTTTTTTTTAAATTTAAAGGTTATGATGTCTAGATATGTCATCATGGGTTGCCTGCCCCCCACCCCCATTTTTGAATGAAATAGAAAAAACACCTCACCATACATTCTCTATATGTTTTTTCAATTTTGTTTCAAAATGGTGGTTGGTGGGGGGTCGAATCTGTCAGGTGGTTGTTGCAGGCGACTGTCCAAAGGTTTTCCCCCATAGAGAATGTACAACAGGAAAGAGTTTTTTCGATTTCGTTCGAAAATGGGGGTTGGTGGGGGACAAGCGACCCTTGATGACATATCTAGACATCATAAGCTTTCATATACCATAAAAATTGTCGAAATCGGTAAGGTGGTTGGGGCATCTCCGAGGGTTTTACCATATTATTTTAAATTTATAGATCCCAACAGTTCCATCACAATGGTGTGTCAAAAATATACCTATTGTAGGTGATGGAACTGTTTAGTTAGGGCGATTTCATTCTGTATTCATGGATATGAAGACTTTTATGCTGAAATTCGTGAAAAATCTATGCAAAACAATACAACTAGATGAGATTTATTGAAAAATTTTACAATTTTAAAGGAATCTGTTGTCAACAAAGAATATGAAATCTACTAAGGTTTTATGGTCTATTCTACTTCATGCTGAACTGAAAAAAGTAGTGGCTGAGAACCTCAAAGCAGTTAGGTGGCAGGGGTAGCGATGAGCAAAATGGGTGCTGGCCGCGAACCTGCCCGGAGGGCGGCGAGAGAGGCTAGTATATAATTTAAATGACACAGAATATCATTGTGATAGTTATATAATTCAAATAGTAAACTTCAGTTCAAAATCTACAATTTTTCAAACCATTTGCACAATATATCAAGGAAAAAATGGTGGTGGGGTAAGGGGTTCAATGGCCTTAAACAACATTTCCCCCCCCCCCCCTTTAAACAGTCTAATTCCATTATCAACTGCATATATCATTCTAATATGCATTTAAATAAAAATTACTTTTCAGGTGCAATATATTTTGCTTGCACAAACAAAAAAGGAATAAAATCTTCATTTAAGACTTTTTTTCATTTTAAAGTAAATATTTTATTTTTAAAAAAAATAAAATGATATATTTAAGAGAAAAGGGACAAGAATTTATTAAAAATTAATATTATAAAATGCAATGTGATCTTTTTGCTTTAAGTACTGCTAAGTTATTCATAAGTTTCAGTACATATTTCAAAAATGTTAGAAATTATACATTTTCTATTATGCCAATCAGTTAGATATGATTAAAATTTACAATAAATGTTTTTTAAAAAATATTAGTAAAAAAGCCAAAAACTTTTAAAAATGTCATAATAGAACAAAAAAATGAATTTTAAACAATAAATAAAAAAATGAAGTCTTATTAGCATTTAAGAGTTACAAATACCTTATCTAAGAAAATGCTACACAAAAAAAAAATTAATTTCTAAATATCTTAATAGTTTTTTATTTGTATTGAAAGGTATTCTGAAAGTTTTGCTTTTACCACATGCTACTCATATATTATACTAAAATTTAAAAGTTTTTAGATTTTCTGCTCATAAAGGAACAAATTTCAATTCCTTTATACCATTAAGAATTAGTTCACTTTCCATATATCTATTTGTAACTTAAGGATGATTTCCAGAACTTTTAGAAGAATTTAGTGTTTCAGAATTCTGTATCTGTTGCAAACAGTTTTTCTGAAATACTGAGAATAACTCCAAGTCTGTTAGTTACACAACTTCGTGACATTTGAATAACAATCAATTGTTTTTGAAGTCAATTTATAGCAGCATCAGTGTAGAGATTTCAAAAATTTTCAATGAGATATCTGAATATGGAAAAATAAATAATGTTTCTCTCTAAAATGTATAAAATAATAACTGCAGGGATGAGATTGGCAAAAAAGAAAAAAGACTGAAATCATACGAGAGCAAAAAAATTGTACCATAATTTATACACGAAAGAAATAAAACATCAGAACATGCAGCATGATGGAAATATTACACTATAATAATTAATAACATAATTATTTATAATTCCGTACATATAAATAAGAAAAAGAATATTAAATTATTATTAAATCATTCACATTAAAAGTTAATAAACAAGTTCAAAAAATCTTTTTTTTTTTTTCAAAATATACCACAGAGGTTTTGTTTTCTGCAAAAAGGCGGTACTTAATACTTTGAATGGCACTGAATGTTGGAATGTTCATCCTTGTAGAGTTTGCTGATATAATGTTGATTCGTCAGTAGAAGATGAATCAGCTAGTTTCCTAGCCGATGGAGTTAAGCCACATGGTCGAGCATATTTTCCCAGAATTTTCTTTCGAAAACGGAAGATGGGAAGATTTCTTTTTCTTTGTGTAAAAGCGGAATTTTCGGAAGAAAAAGCAAATTTCTGCGGGGGAAAAAAATCTGAAATCTGAGGGGGGAGGAAATTTTGCGAGGAAAAAAAACCAAAAAAGCGGAATTTCTCCAAAATAACAAAAAAGCGGAAAAATCTCATCCCTGTAACTGGCATTTTTTGCATTATACTTCCTTAAGACATCTTTTGACCCTAACTTAATCAAAATCCACTGCTCTTTTATTTCTCTAATCAACAAAACAAATCTGCCTATTTGCATTTAAAAATATTTAAGGAAATCAAATAATTTATATTTTGCAATCATAGCATGTTTCATTTTTTTCATTGTTGAAAAATTATTTCAGGGTCATTAAAAGGAACTGCAATCATGGTATTAAAACGACACAAAAACACAACTTTCAGAAGTTTAAAAAATGCATAAATCAGCAGGGTTTTTTTTTCTCTTTTTTGTCAATAAATTCCAAACAATGCAAATAAAAAGCTTGTCTGCAAAATCTCTCCTGCACGAGGAGCATTGATTTCAGATAAATTTCTTGCACAGAAAAGGGGGGGGGGGGAACGGACATAAACACAGAATATAAAAATAAGGTTTTAGCAGGGAAAAAAAAAATTAAAGGAGGGGAAAACTTACTCATAATAGAAAATTATTTTCCATGTGTACAGTTTTTTTGTGAACACTAAGAACATTTTTTGTTTTGAATTTTTTGGAGCAAATCTCACACTTGTAGAGACGCTCTTCAGAATGAGTTACCATATGGGATGTTAAATTGTGTTTGTGAGCAAAGCTTTTTCCACATGTATTGCACATGAAATGGCGCTCACCACTGTGTTTCAACATATGCCTTTTTATATCATATGGCCTTTTTGATGTGTAATCACAAGTAGGACAATGGTAAATCTTTACAGATGCTGTACCACAAATAGAGTAATACTCCACATCTGTAAAAAATAATTGAATACCATTAATAACTAACTGTGTCCATGAAAATAGAAAAAGACAATCTAAAAATATCTTATAAAAGAGAAATAAATTCCAATGCTACATGGTAAATTAATTCTTAAACATTTAAAAATAATTACAAACCGCATATAAAGTTTTAAACATCATGAAATGATAACACAATATAACTGAATTATACATTGTTATGACTCACATCTAATATAAAAGACATTTTTGTATATTCATTCAAGCACTAATTGTCCCATATAAATATAAGTCTTTTCTTGATTTGAAGAAGTTATTGGAAGGGGAGGGATGCTTTTTAGAAATTTAATTTTCCCTGAAAATGCAGCAAAATTCAAAAATCAATTTTCCTTGAATGTGAAAATGGAATTATTTGCTTCACTAAAGCATCAGCAAATAGTAAAGGCATATTTTCATCCAGCTAATACGCGGCTGGAAGTAAAATGTGCCACGCCATTTTAAAGTTAAAATTAAATGCATATTTTGAAAGAGGAATAAGAGTGAAGTTGCTGCCGACAATGTGCAGTTTGATGTTGCATGACACAGCCAGCTACTTGACTCTATTAGGGATGTTCATGCAGACAATGAACAGAACAGGTGCAAAGCTACTGAAAGAACATGGAATAAATGTCTATCACAATTTGAAATTGTTAAGGGAACCACGAATATCAAATCATGCATAAAAAATTCAATTGAAATTATATTCACGGCGAACAAGCTGGTCGCCAAAGGCGGCTAGTTATATATAAATGGAGTTTTTAGTTCATAAACTTTTTTCTCACATAAGATGTCACATCAAGTAGCACAATATGTAGTTACTTATGCTAGTTATCTCTTTTTCAATTTCTTTTTTCCTCCTTCTATAAGCATATCAGAATATAAATCTGTTATTAAAACAATTTTTTTAGAAATGAATATAACACTGATTATTTTAGATTTCAAGATCCAAATCTGAGATTCAACACACTCAAGTACTGACTTTTAAACATTTGATAAAATTTTTTAAAAAAAAAGCACAGACATCTGCACCACAACTGATCAAAATAGGTTTCAAAGAAAAGTGCAATTATTTTGCACTCTTAGATGCAATAAATTTCCATAATAATAATGGATATCTTTTTATTTCATTTTTCTTGAGAAAAATTATAATTCTTCATTTGTATTTAAAAAATAAGATAGCATTTCTGAAACATCTCACACATACAGAACTAGAAGAAATTACACATTTCCAATTTTGAAAATAACACTGTTTAGCATTAAACAAAGGCAGAAATTAATAGCCAAAATTGGTAATGCTTTACAGAGGTAAGAAAAACTATAAATATTAAGATTTATTTATAAAAATTAAATAAAATTAATTTTAACGAATATTTTTTATCACTAATATATAACAATACATTGTTTTTAAAACTTTCACATATTTGAAAAGAAAATTTTCTTTAAAAAATCATAATTAATCATAAAAATGATTAATAATTAAAGGAACTGCATTACAGATCAAGCAAAAAATTAAGATATAAGTAGCAAATATATAGAAAGAACTTCTACAAATTGATTTTAAAAACACAAAATTAGAAGAAATTATAAGTTAAAAATGCATAGAATTGAACATCAGTCTTCACACACACACACACAAAAGCATTTTTTTAAAGGAAAAATTTACTTTCTTTCATTTTAAAAATGATGCAATAAATTTTTAAAAAATCATAAATGTTTAATCTAAATATATTTACTTTTTTTTTCTTTTTTAACAATAATGAATACTCAAAAGTATTTCACAAGAAAAATTATTATACCTGATCAAGTGGGTTGAAAGAGATATTTCTTTTAGAAAATAAAAGTAACAGCAATCAGCTTTTAACATACCCTTAACTCATATTTATATCCTAATATATGATATAAGCCTGGAAATTGGTTATTTGAAATTTTTGTTTCTTAAGTTTACCTGTTCAATATATTTGCTGAATTTGAAAAAGAAAAAAATTATTTTTATCTCTGTCATGTCAAGATTTCTCATAAGCAGTAAATAAATATTAATTTTTTAACTGGTTATGTTTTATGGCAAAAATGCAATGCTCATATGTTGCAATAAGTTAGAAACTTTATTTTTTAAACATTATGATATCATTTATTTATCCACAGAAATCAATAATAAATGAAAATAAAATGTTGATATTAAAAAATTAATTTTGTAGGAAAAAAATTATTTTCCCTCCACAAAAACTTTATTGTGAACTGAAATCAATTCTAATATAAAATTTGTTCTCCAATATCAGCAGTAATAGGATGCCTTAATATCACTTCCCCTACAATTTTGGATGTTCGTACATGAAATCAGTGGCATAGCTGAAGAGGGAGCAGTCTGCCCCGGGCAGCAATTTAAAAAGGGTGATAAAAACAGGCATGCAGAAAAAATATTAAAAACATTATAATTAAGAAGAGCAGTGACATTAACTGAATCATTGTGTACATAAAAATAACTAATGTTATTAATTCAAATTTTTTGCCTTCTGTCATCAAATTGCTGACATGTGAAAGAAGGACTGGTGGTGGATATGCAATTTCACAACCTATCTACTAAGACCGAGAACATCAAATGACAAATTACATAACAAATAAAATGTTTTTTGGCTGAAATTTATTATTTTTTTTTTTTAGGTTTATGTGCCCTATGTAACATGTAAAGGAAGGCTGGCATGTTGCAAGTTTGCCCCAGGCAGCAAAAGTTGCAGCTACACCACTGCATGAAATATTCCATTTTTTTTAATGAAAGCACCATGGTATTGAGAAAAACAGTAAAAAGAAAAAGAAAATGATGTTGCAACCAAATTTAAAAATTTGATTATAACATCATTTACACCACAACACATTTGCATTCTAATTATGATTACATTTCATGGAAAAAGTCTGAATGATATCCACAAAATCCAATCATGTTGTTTTATACCCACACATCACTTCAATGAATTGTGAATTTTTCAACTAGCACTTAATATATGAAGACACAAAGGTTGGTAAGTACAAAACAATTAAAAAAATTAAATTATCTCAGTCTAAAACTAAAAAAAAATTGCTTTGTCTTCAATAAACCATTGAAAAATAGAAAATCTTTAGTTTACTTCAAATAGATTCTGAAAAATTAATTTTCCAATCAACAGTATAGAGTTTTCTTAGCTTTAAAAGCCACTATTACATGTTCATGAAAAAAAGAATACCATTTTGGTACAATGCTTCAAAATCTGAATCCTCAAGGAATTAACAATATTTTTTTCAAACATAAGGTATATCAAAAATCTTCATCCAATTTCAAAATCCTTTTTTTTTTTTTAAATGAACATACAAATACAGGTCAAGTTTTAAAATGCTCCAAATATTGCTCTGACATGAGAGCTTATAAGTGCTCAACATGACCTGTGATCCCTATAAATGTAAGGCATACACACACTCAATATTCAAATTCCTCCCATACACAGTGGAGGATGTCTGCTTTATTTATGGCAGTTTTGAATTGAGTTTTCACCTAGTCCAAATCTGCCAACAGAGGGGATACATAAGAATAATCTTTAGCACAGTCCGACAAACACACCCTCAAAAATACTTCACAAATAGTAAGATCAGGACACAAGGTTGCCAAAATTAAAATACCAAATATTTATTCCCTGTGAACTCAATCCTAGGATTATGGAAGATTGACAACAAATGGCAAAAACTCACTGCATGTTCTAGATACATCCAGAATACCTCTAACAGCGGTGAAACAAAATGATGTCCCTATTTCGAATGGCATGCAGGTCATTTACTCGCTATCAACTGTTGCGAGTTGAGCATTTTGAAATACATAAAGAATTTGCCCTTTATTGTAGAAAATTTCAAAAGTCCTCAATATGATGTCCCTCTTCCTCAGAAACAAACTGCAAGCATTTGCTTTTATAATCATATATTAGAACAAGGGTCTATTTTCTCACAACTTGACTAGTTAAGTTAGTTAAATAAATAATATCCCAAGATTTAATGTTTGTGATATTCATCAAAAGTATTTGATCAATCTGCTTAATAATCCAATAAGAAATAAAATTTCCAACAGCTTACCACTATAGTGTAAGAATAATAACATTTCAAGTCAAATGGCAGATATATTCAGGAAGAAATTGGTAATTATAAATTATATTTTATTTAATAAGCATAATTATGATCCCAAAGATAACAACTACTTTCAAAGTCAAATAAATATATTAGTTAACTAACTTTATAAATAAAGTAATAGTCAATGACTAGAAAAAATCCCTTTTGGCAAGCTGGGTCAATGATATTGATCACTATAGACATTGACAATGACTTTATTGTTCCCAAACATTGCAATATTTAAGTCGTGATTCTGTTTTCATGACATTTAATTTTTTACTATATCAAGGCTTTATCATTCTATTCAAAAGGTTATGCTAGATTTATTGGTCAGTAAATTTCTCATTTTTTTTTTTTTTTAGATCCCAACACCTAATCATTCAACAGGTAGGAGTCATAAAGAAATAAACATCCCAGCAGTATAAATATTCCCTAGATAACATTAAGCCAGTCTATCTGAAACAGTAGCAAGAAATTAACACTTGACATGAATGAAGAATGACTCTAGATTTAAAAATTAGTTTATTTAATCTAGGTTACCATATAATTGTGCGAACATTACTTTTTCATATGCTAAAATCACATGATATTAATCACTACTAGAATGGACTCATTTAGAGAACTCCCTGGTTACAGAGATAATAGTCACTAAATTTTTAATACGTAAGAGAATAAAAATTATTAAATATTGTGAGTGGAAAATAAATGTGTGTTTAAAGCATGGGATATGAATACAGCCATTTTAAACAGTGAATTTAAATCTCCATCAACAGTTAAAAGCAAATAGTCAGGCAGAAATCCCCAAAACAATTTTCAAATTAATAAGCTATTTTTCAATATCAATAAGGAAAAAGGGAACTCTTATTTAGATATCTTTTTTGGTTATTTCATATTAAATTTATAAAACAAATCTTGGAGCCGCCATTTTTAATTAAATATCAAATTAAAGTAAATCTGTCAAATTTAACTAATTATCAAATTGACAATTAAATTAAATATTTAATTAACTGTGACGAAATCTTCACTAAAGCCTCTTTTTTAGCCAGCAATAGTTTGGATTTATCTTAATATAAAAAAAAGTCATTGTGGCTATTATGTATGCACCACATCTCCTCCTAAACCAATGGAGTGATTTTAACCAAACTTTGCACACTTTTTATTTAAGACAGGAGAAAGGTCACTCTCAACTTTCTAAAGCACAAAAGTTAGTTAAAATTTCAGTTAATTAAAAATTAAACAATGCGTTTTTCTGCGATACCTTTGGAAAATTTTATCGCACGAAACTATTTTTACACTATATAAAATTTCAAAAAATTAGCTTTTCAGTGACAAAATTTCATTTTCATACAATTAGTTTCTCTCATTTTAATAATTTTTTCAAAATTAATTTTAAACAGAATTCTTAACAATATTCTTTATTGTTGAAAAACAAGAATAATACAAAGAACTGCTGCCAGAATAAATTAACAGAATTCTGGACGAATGCTAAAAGAAAATTTTAAAAGTAAACAATTAAAAATTTATATCAGGACCAACTATTGTTTTTATTTTATTTTCATGCTTTAAATTAATGAATAATTAACTATTTAATTTAATTGTTTCAAAATATTCATTAAAACCTTTCTTTTACTTTAGAAATTGTTAATAAAATTTGAAGTAACTACATAACAAATAACAATTTATGGAGAAAAATTATCAGCTGTTTTCAAAAATTTTCTGCTTTAATTGATATTCTAATTTTAATTAAAAACATTTCAGATCAGAAAAGGAATTTGCGTATTACAATTTTTATACAATAGCAGTTATTACATAAAAAATATTACACATGAAAGCATTTTATTCCGGAGCAAAGTTGGGTATATCAGCTTGTTTACTGTATAAAAAGTGGAAATGAATGTGGCTGACCGGAGCTTTTTAACATAGTATCACACACATAGGTTAAAACGAACTCTAAGTGGGAGGGGATTGCTTTTCAGGCTCATAACTTCTAAGTAATTCTTGCTGTCAAAAAACTTTCAATCTAAAAGTTATTCATTATGATAAGGTGATAATTTCCCTAACTGAATTTTTTTTTTTTCTATCTTTAGTCGTAACAGAGCTATGCAATGATAAAATGGGGGAGGGGATTGAAAATGGCATTTTAGCTCATAACTTCTAAGCAATTGTAGCTATCAAAATAGTTTCAAGACAAAAGTTGTTTGTTATGATGAGGAGATGAGGCAATAATTCGAATAATTTAAATTTTCTTTCTACCTTCAATCGTTAGGGAATAAAGGGGAAATTAAATTTTCAACCCCCACCAATTCCACCCTCTTCGAGCTGGATAGCCCATCGACGAACTCAGCCGAGTTTTTCACTATCCTTATAACATATCCCAAGCTGGTTAAATTTAAATCAAAATCACTCCAGTTATCATGTTTATAAGATAACAAGGGGAAAAAAAACGTTTATATATATATATATAAACTTTTTAACGAAGGGTGGTTTTGGGTTCTAGGGGTCATGATCGGGGAAATTCTGCAGAAATTTACCATAAGTCGTGTCATGAGAACCATTGCAATAGGTAGACTTCCTACAAGGAATCTACCTAAATGTATATTAAATCTTTCTTATACACTCCCCCCGCCGCGGGGCAATTCGTGTATTTTTTCACATTCCAAATGGTAACAATATGTATCGTTTGAAGTAGTTATTTCAAAATGGACCTTACTTAAAAACAGCCCTCGTGTATATTTATTCTAGAACACATTCAAGATTTTTTTAAATAACACTAAAAAGAATATTTTAATTCAAATCAATTTAAATTAGCCAGACTACAATACAAGTATATTAAAGAAACAGCTGATGTTTTGGTTCATTCTTATGACTGAAGTATCACATAGAAGAGTGGAAATATTCCCCAAAGTGTGTCAGCATATGGCGAGTGCAATTGCCTTTTTGATTGAAAGTTTTTCCACAGACAGTACAGCTAAAAGGACGTACTCCAGTATGTGTTAGCAAATGGTTTTTCATGTTGCTCAACTTCAGAGAGGAATAATCACAAATGCTACATTTATTGAGCTTGCCGGGTCTCCACACATTTCTGAAATAACTCTCCACTTCTGCAAAAAGAATAAAGTCTAAAAGTACTTCCACTATAAAAAAGAACTTCCTTTTATATTTGTACAAGAGAGAATTCATTCTAATAAATAAACATTGAAATATTAAATATCAATGAAAAATCTTATAATGATAACAAAAAAATGTTCAAAATGGAAGGAGAGAGAAGGAATAGGAAAGTTAAATGGGAAAGACAAAAAAAAAGCCTTTTTCATATTAAAACCCCAATGAGACATATAACATTTTTAACACACAACCCCCTCTACAGTATTTCATACTTGGTTGCTCCATCACCTCAACAGCCACCTGCTGAACTAAAAAACTAGAGAAATAAAAAAAATAAACAATAATGATTTCAGAGTTATTCATCTCAATACTGAGGCTTATTATTTAATAAAAGACCATTCCAAAATGCATCAATAAATCAGTCTGAAAACAAAGTAATGCTAGAATGAATCATGCTACTAAAAGCCTATAATACAATCTAGAAAAGTTTTTATTTATGGTTAGGTCATAACAGGAATCTCCTGCAGTTTAAATTTGGAATATGTTTTCTTATTAGGCATTTAAAAATGTTTTTGTCTCATTAAAAAAGAAAAAACCTTGAAAATAAAATTAAAAGTTCAGATTTAAAAAAAAATATTTCTACCTGTAATAGCTTTCGTAGAAGTAAAACTAGTTCCTCAAGATTATATACTACAGTAAAATAAAAAAGAAAATGAGATTGTTCATAAATAAGTGTCAATTTTTTTGGCATTAAATTTTATTTTCACAATATAAAAACCTTGCAAACAAAATTAACCTTTATACTAACCAAAATTTTCAAACTGTCCCAGTATTTCTATTATTAATTTCCAAAAGTGGTGATTTTACTTTTTTTTTTACAAGTTAATTGTATGATTCAAGAGAAAAGAGCAAAATATTGACCAATCAAAAAGTCTAAAATGCAAGAGCGGTATTTGCGCCCGGCTAACGGAAAAGTACCGAAAAAAACATTAGCTTCAGAAACAAAAAATGGTTATATTTCTCATAATAATACATAAAGTTAAACAAATGACCTACAACTAGACAATCAAGGTCTTAATCAACAAAAAAGTCCCAAAAAGACAACAAGAAAGCAATTCATTGGCAAAGCAGAGATAAAAAATAATGAATCTTAATTCAGGTGAAAAATCCAGACAACTATGGCAAACAATTGTAAGGCAACTTAGGTATGTAACTAATAATTTTTTTATAAGCTGACATATACAAAAGATATTTATAAACCAAGATTTACAATTCACAAATATGTGTGCATGCCTTCAACTCACCTTAAAACAATGCATACATAAATAGGTTGATTGATAAAAAGATAAGCCAAATGTAAAAAGGATCTTATTGATCCAAACAAGTATTAACAGTCCAAACCGAGCATTTCTCCTCGTATCTTGCCATGTCGAAAAGGGAAAGTAAAGCCACCACAAGGATTTATTTGTTAAGAAGAATCTGCTCTTCCTCATTTTAGTGTTATTTTTCAGTTGAAGAAAAAATAACATATAAATACTCCATCAAGATAAGATGAACCCTTATGCAAATTTTAATAATGCTGGGTATCTTCTCACATGGTCTTGCCAGAATTTTTGAAGGATGTCCCAATTGACATCATTCCGTAAATGTGGTCCCATCATTTTTGGAAAGACGTGAGGATCTATCTGGACTTTTTTAGGTCAATTTATTTGGGAAGATTGTCTCATAACTTGGTCTCCAAGACACTTAATCTCATACCTAGATTTCTCTTTGTAGAAATGTCTCAAAAATCTTGTCTACGGCATTCCCTATGAATCTTAGTGGAACTCTCTGCAGTTACAGAAATGCATGGTCTATTCGAGAGTTTTCTAATCCTTCCTTTGGCACAGTGAGATATGCATTTATGCTAGTGATCACTCTTTTGAATCATTACTGTAATTTTGTTTATTCTTGTAAGTAAGTGCTTGCTTCCAAGTTATTTTTGTGTTTTCCTCTTACCTCATCATTTTCATCAAGTGCTCACTAGCGACTTCATGCTCCAATTTGGAACTGGCAAACTCTGAAGAAAAATGCTTTGTTTTGGTATGTACCACCTCTTTTTAATCACCTATATAGCAATACCAAATTTTTTAAACAGAAATAGCATTAACAGCTACAATCAAATTCTTTACATGACTTACAGAATAAATGATCAGTGTATGGTATATTTTCATGAGCACAACTCACACTTGTGGTGATTCTGCTGAACAATGCCTCAACATATGAGTCGTCCAACTTCTTTTCTGTGTGAAACCTTTCCCACATAATGAACAAGAAAAAGGTCGTTCTCCAGTGTGCCTCAGCATATGAGTGATAAGATTCTTCTTCTCAATGAAGCCTTTGCTACAATAACTGCAATGGAAAGGGCGTTCACCTGTATGTTGCAAAACATGTCGTTTCACATTAGCTGATAGCGGAGAAGAATAATCACAAAAAGAACACAGAAAGCGTTTAACATTTCTGATCACAACAGTAGAAAACATTTCTTTATCTGTAAAGAGGACAGAAAAACATTTCAGTAATTAGAATTCAAATCAAAACTTTATTCTCTAAATGATCATAGAGTATGTATATAGAAATGTATCATACATTATTCATAGAAAAATTGTTTAATACAAAAAGTAAAAATGGTACTGAATGTCGATACAAAATTCGAATGCTAACTATTTCATACGCTTCAATTCTTAATAAAGCACATCTTGATATGAACTTAATTTTAGAGCAAATAATTGCAGTCTAGAGGCAACTTGAAATAATTTGTAAATTTAGTTCAATAAATACAGAAAATCTTTTTCATTTAAACAATTACATATTAATGTAATATAATAAGAAAAAATAATTTAAATACTTGTCAAAAATATACATTTTTTTGCTTTTCTAAAAAATTACTCAAACTGCAATACAACTATAGTTCAAAAATATCAGTAAATAATGTAATATTTTTATAAAGACTCTAATAATATTCATGTCAATAATAAAGTTCAACTAAATTTTCAGATAAAAATCATGTAAGAACAAAAAATATTTAAAAAGCCAAAACAGACAAAAAAAGTTTATGTTTTAAAATTCACACCATTACATAAATGTTCGATTCATGGAGGAGGCAGGATTCTTACATTTACAATATTACTAGAGCTATATTTTAATTTAAAAGAGTCACTAGTACAGTCACAATAACTTCACAGTAGTTGTAAATCTTCACAAATTTTTGAGTACACATTTTTGAAAATGTCAAGTGATATTTACAATAAAACTCTATTGTTAAAAATTTGCAGAATCAAAATAAAAACATCAAAATTCAGTATAAAATATTGAGTGAATTTTAAAACACCACGTCAGCTGAACTACATAATGGATAAATGAATAATTAGGAAATGGCAATGAAACAAATATACCAGTCTAATTTTTCCAAAATATTGAAGCTCACAATTTTCTTTTAAATTTACCAATTACATGTAAAATTGTTTACTTTCATCACAATACTCAATTCTTGCTCTAAGAAAAGAATCTATTAAATAAGATTTGTGACAATAAGTTATATCATATTGAGCATGTCAGAAATTTTACCTATTATTTTGATCATCCTTGGCTGAGTTTTGTATATTTCCTTCAAGAAAAACACAAAAGCCATGAAGCAAAATTTTGTAGAGAATTATAAATAAATCACAATATATTTTAGGTTAGTTTCTCTGCAATAATGTTTTAGTCTTTAAAAAAATTGTTTATGTGTGTTCAGATTCCTCCTGTCTAACCTCTTAATAGGGAAAAAATTATATAGTACTAAAAGCTGTATTCAAAATTTTTGCAATACCCATTGTTGAACATCTTTGTTTGGAAAAGCAAAAAACTTTTTTTCAATGCATTTATTGTTATTTTTCTATCTACAAGAGGAAAAAAATGCTTTACCAGTGAATAATAAATATATGCACTTAGGGTGTCTAAAAAAAAAACTTTAAAAAAAAAATCATTGCTCCTCAGGGTTTTTCCCATTCCTTTTAGTCCTAATAGAAAGTATATGAAGTTTCAGCCCTCTAAATTGACTGTAGGGTTTGCTTGTAAAGTGCTGCAATTTGAAAAAAAGATTCTAAAATGTCATATTTTTAGAATTTTTTAAGAGATTTTATATGGTTGCTAATGTGTTAAAACTGGTTTATATTTGTTCCAATGGACATATTTAGTTAGAATATAGACACAAATAAGTATTAACTGTACCCTTAGCCACTTGGGGGAAAAAGCAATTTGCAATGATTCTGCATTGTTGCTTTTTGGAAACACCATACCACAATTACTGCATGTTCACAATAAAATCTTAAAATTTCAATAAAATGTTAAAGAAGAATATAAAAATGAATGCAGTGATAAGTTAAAATCTACAATTTTAATTGACAATTGAACAAAAGCATTAAAAAAAGATTTAATACTCACATTAATTAATTGTCCAAATACCTTGTAATAACTGTCAAATAATCTCATGTCATCACTTTAACTACTTTAAACTTCATTCAAAACTGACTTCTTAAAGCAAGGATTTTCTTTCTTACTTTTCTTCAACAGTCTGAATAGATTTCGAGCCTGTTCTTCATTTTTGGTTATCGATTGACTGAAATCTCCCATTAATTTTGCCCTTCGTTCGACAGTTTCATTTACTACTTTTAAGTTTTTGATAAATTTGTATTTCTTTGAACGTGAAATCTTCTTCCCAGGCCTGAGAATTGTTTTTCAACCAGGCTTCATTTTGGTTCAAGAAAAGAAAAATCAACCATGACTGCGTTCCAACCAATTGATGCAGTTTTGTGGTATGATTGAAAACAGAGAAAACAGCGACACCAGTGGGAAGTCATTTTTCATTAGCTTTGTATTTCTTTAAAGATGCTGCAATCTTCTTCTTTACACTTCCTTAGAAAATAAAGAAAATGTTACTGCTTCTTCTGTTAAATACCACAAATGTCTGCTAAAAGTTAAACCCCCAAGGGTTGAATTTCTCATAAATGTTCAGGGACTACGACACATTCTCTGTGGTCAGTGACTACAAGGAATGCGACAGGATTGTCCTAATAGTGTTGAGAGAACTCTCCTCGGGGAGTTAATTGACAAATGCCTGGGTCATTTCACAAAGTCAGGTGAAAGTATACAATATGAATGTTTACTTCACTCACCAAAGATATATGCTTTTGGTAAACAATTTAAATTTGACAATAAAATGTTTGTTCAACAATTTGATTTTGGTTCAATGCCCAAAATGCTACAGATGCTCCTATAAATGATCTGATGCTTTGGGAGTCCCTGAATCTGTACGAGAAATACGAACCCGAGGTTGACAAATCTGGACTTTTAACTTTCAGTAGACATTTGTGGTATTTGCTAGAAGAAGCAGTAACATATTTTTTATTTTCTAAGAAAGTGACAGATTCTGAAAAGAAGAATGCAGAAAACTTAATAAAATACAAAGTTAATGAAAAATCACTTCCCACTGGTGTCCCTGTTTTCTGTTTTCAATTATACCACAAAACAACATCAATTGGTTGGACTGAAGTCATGGTTGATTTTTCATTTGTTGAAACAAGATTGATCTTGGTTGAAAAACAATCCTCGTGCCTGGGAAGATTTCATGTTCAAAGAAATAAAAACTTTTAAAAAGAAGTTAAAAGTTGTAAATGACACAGCCGAATCGGGTGCAAAACTGATGGAAAATTTCAGTCATTAGGATGCTGCAATAACCAAAAATGAATATACTCAAAATCTACTTCAGTTTGTTGAAGAAAGTAAGAAAGAAAATCCTTGCTTTAAGAAGTCAGTTTTGAATGAAATTTGAAGTAGTTAAAGTAATGACATAAGATTATTTGACAGTTATTGGAATTTTTACAAGCTATTTGGTGTGAGTATTAAATCTTCTTTTAATGCTATGTATTGAACTGTCAATTAAAATTGTAGATTTTAACTTATCACTGCAGTCATTTTTATATCCTCCTTTAACATTTCAGTAAATTTTTAAGATTTTATTGTGAACATACAGTAATTGTGGTACAGTGTTTCCAAAAAGCAACAATGTAGAATTATTGCAAATTTTAACCATTTTATGCTTTTTTCCCCTAAGTGGCTAAGGGTACAGTTAATACTTATTTGTGTTTATATTATAACTAAACATGTCCATTGGAACAAATATAAACCAGTTTTAACACATTAGCAACAATATAAAATTTCTTAAAAAATTCTAAAAATATGACATTTTAGGAGCTTTTCTTCAAATTTGAGGGCTTTACAGGCAAACCCTACAATTAATTTAGAGGGCTGAAACTTCATATATTTTCTATTAGGACCAAAAGGAATGCGAAAAACCCTGAGGAGCAAGGTTTTTGTAAAAAAAGATTTTTTTGAGACACTCTAATGCACATAAAACCAAGTTTTCGTAACTAATTTCTATTTTCAAACACTATATATTTTTTAAAATATATTTCATTTCCTACTTGAAGTTCATTCATTCATAAATTTTGTAAAAAATATCACTCTCAAAAACAAATAAATGTTTTCCTTCCTTTATTAATGATAATGAATGCTTACTACTAAGTTCCAAGGCACTATTCTATTAGCAAAGTTAATAGTATAGGCAAATTAAGGTTGGAGACGGAAATAATTATTATAAAGCTAATTCCTTCTGAAATAGATTCTTTAGGCCCCCCTGTACTTCCCCAGAAAAATCCCAAGAAATCCTCCTTGGGCAACACCCTTAAATTTTGAGTAAATGTCCGCCATCTTGGATTTTCCCCAAAAAGCCATAACTCAGCAATAGGCAATCATAGAGAGGTGCTGTCAGTGTCAAATGTTTCTATTTGGAAGTAGAATTCATTTCTGCAATAAAAAGTCTGAAATAAAGAGTTGATATAATTTTATTAGCATAAAACAAATTTAAAAACATACAAAACAGCATTTTTCACAAAAAAATAATTTGTTTGATACAACTTGATGGAACTCATTTAAAAATCAAAATATTCACGCATAAATAAATGGGTAGTGTTCAATATCGTTCATTAAAATCGACTTCATCCCGCGTGAAGAGCAACGTTGTCGAATAAAGAATGAAGGTAAGGTGCCCATTCATGCTGTAGACAGCCTTCAAGGTCGTCCGCACTTCTTAAAACACACGCAATGCGGTGGAACAGTTGGTTAGGGTTAAAAACTACAGGATCTGTATCAATTAATTTAGTATTTTCCATAGCGGCCAGTGTGAACACTTGCACTTTCCTTTTCAAAGTCACGTCAGCAAATCTTTTTCCCACGATTCCTTTGGCAGCATTTTCGCCTAGCTCCTCTGCTGAATCACAATTAACTCTACCATCGGCAACAATTCCTGAAAGCAGGGAAATGAGCTCTTCGGATTGGTTGAAGGGCGAATGCTGTTTCAGCCAAATTAAAATTTTTTTCACATCACTCATATCTCGAGTCTGCCACGATTTCGATAAAGAAATGTATTGGTCGGAAGATTCATCCGTCACTTCAGCAAAAGCCTCCACTGTTCCGTAACCTGAAGACTTCCCGGCATGGTGCAAATTCAACCTGCTACGACGCCATAAGACATATTTCGGCCTTGAGTCAAGCCACCGCTAACTTTCATAGATCGCATTTGACCTGCTCTATAGTTATGTCCATCCAAATGCCACACCAAAACTTATCAGATCGCCGAACTGTAAAATAACCCTCACTCACGAAACGTTCAAATTCTTAATCCGACAAACTAGTCTTAAGATTAGACATATTCTGGAGGTACACGTGAGCTAATTTGGCGTAATGAATATTCCCAGCTGCATGGAGATGAACTAACATGCGTTAGATGGAGTAGAGATGAAGATTTCAGTCATCTGTTCTTTCCGCTCTCACAAAATAATGCATTACAGAAACTTCCTTGAAATACTGCAAATATAATTTAGCTTTACGGCTTCTTCTTCTTCACCACGCTGGATACAGCACTCAGTAAAGGTTTGTCTTTTGATAGAAAAAAATTTTTGGAGGAAGACAAGCTTATCAACTCATTGTGAATTCCTCTGAGAGTTTCGACGTCAGGACCGCTTAAAAATCCGTTTTGCTTGCAATACTCCACAATCAAAAGACCGATTGCTGCCTGAGAAAGCGAATGCTTTTGCGTAATGCTATTGCATAAGCATGTCCATTTAGACATGTGGAAAACAGCGTTTTTAGCAAATACCTCACATTTCTTCGAGGCCACTGCCACCCATTTTTCCCACTGAACCCACGTAACTCATAAGCAGATGAAATCCACCTAATCTCACTATTACCTTGGACATAATATAACGTTAAATATAATTCCAACAGTCAAACAAGCTTCAATAGGCTGGTACAGAGAGGAGATCCTTTTCTTTGCAGGTCATCGCCTATTCGCAGAATATCTATATAGATTCCCTCTAGCACCTTCTCTATACTGCAGTTGCGGGGAAATGGACTCAATTCATTATGCTACAAGGTGTATTCTAACATCATCCTGGCACACGGTTTCTCCGTCCAGTGAAAATGAAAAGGGATGATTTAGAAGTGTAGCAAGTAATCAAGGCGCAAGGAAAAAGTTAAGACTTTTGATTAAACATATTCATCGTTACCAATTTTTGTTTAAACCTTATCCTTAATAATAAGTGTGAAATTTAATCATGTGATAAATTATGTTACATATTTTTAATTAATAATTTTGTGAACAGTACCCTTCTTTATGTTTTCAGTAATCTCGTTTATAGTTGACTGGTAGAGTAGTTTTAACAGATGACTGTTTTAATACTTTTGTTTTTGTAAGAAAAAAATATCGCCAAATTAACAGTATTGTTTATAGCATGCTAGCACTATTACCTTGGACAGCTCATCAGTATTGTCTGCCTGAGAAACGATATCCATAGCTTTAATGAAAGGCGGCTGAACAAATGTCATAATACACCTTTGTTGACCCTTCCTGCATTCTTCATCAGCGAAGCAACAACAGGTATTAACTGATGTGGGGTTAGAAGGTTGAAGATTGACGAAGGGCAAGGGTATCACTGCTGACTTTTCGTATCATCTTTTTCCTGCGACATTCTTCATGAAACCACTCCATCCCGTATGAGGTTCTTCAGCCGACTTGGGACCCGCCGTTCAAATCCAGTGGTATATGGTTCCGATTTTGGCATCCATCCGTCGAAATTTCAGGGAGAGGACGCCTTCCATTACAAGGTGATTCAATCCATGGTTCTTGCGCCAGTCGTGAGTAACGATTGGGATGAATCCAAACTTTCCAACAATATTTGTCGTTAGTATAATCTTTTGTCTTGGAATCAGGGGTGGCGCCACAGTGGGGAATGGGGGCCATGCCCCCACTTCGAGGAAAATTTTTGTATGGGGTATTCAACTGTAGTTGATAAATAATAATCTAGCAATAATTTGAGACCAATTTCTTTACACTCGTCGCCCCGTACAGCAGGTCGTGCCCTTGTCGGGCAAATTGCCCCCCCCCCCCCTTCGGGCAAAGTCTAGCGCCAATCCACGGTGGAATACAAGAACATGTCTGAACAGCTGAAACAGGAGTGCACTGCACTCCTCTCATCACATGAAAAGTTCCATTCCATCCATAGTTCGAGTGTTGTGATCTATATTGTCAAAGACAAACTGAACAAATCCATTGTCCTGAACTTCACTTAAAATGTTCATCGTCATGGAAGTTTCATACTTACAGATCTCGCTGTAGGAAATAGAGGATGCTAATAGCTGCATCTATAATCTTTTTTTTTTCATCAACGGCGTCTTTTTTTCGGTCGGTGTACCAATTGTCTGTTAAAATCTTCTAGGCAACTGGCCTTAAAGAAACAACAGTCCCGAAACATTTCGTGCTGGCTGAAATAAGAACGGCATTGCCGTAACGCCCTGATAAAAGCTCACACAGACGCTTTTCACTATACAACTTGTAACTCCCAGCACTGAAATGTAAAAGTATCTCCTTAAGGTTCGACAGCAGGTACTGGCAGCGAATGTGCAGGAGAGTCCTGCTTCAATCGGAGTATTCCGGAATCCGAGGATGAATGCGATATCAAGGAGCATGTCCAAGTCAAACGTACCAGCTCTTCAACCGGAGAGGATTATTCAAATTAAAGACGATTTTAATGAAAAATATTGAACACTACTTGTTTATTTATGCGTGGATATTTTGATTTTAAAATTATTTTCATTAAGTTTTATTTTTTCAAACAAATTAATTTTTTGTGAAAAAATGCTGTTTTTTGTATGTTTTTAAACATTTTTATGTTAATAAAATTCTATAAACGCTCTATTTCAGACTTTTTATTGCAGTAATGAGTTCTACTTGCAAAACAGAAACGTTTGATACCAACAGCACCTCTCTATGATTGTCCATTGCTGAGTTATGGCGTTTTGGGGGAAATCCAAAATGGCGGACGTTTACTCAAAATTTAGGGGTGTTGCCTAAGGATGATTTCTTGGGATTTTTCTGGGGAAGTACAGGGGGACGTAAGGAACCTATTTCAGTAAGAATTAGCTTTATAATAATTATTTCCGTCTCGAGCCAAATTTAGGTCTAATTTGCCTATACTATAAGGGTTTTAACTAAAATTTTCCAAATTAGTGCTAAGATTTGGCAGGTTTTTTTTGTCTGGGAAATAGAATGGTACCAATTCAACCTTTATAATTTTCATCACAAAGTACATTACAGTAAAAGCTTAACTAACCGGCATGCTCGGGAAACTCTGATTTCCGGATACCTGAAAAGTCCGGATAGTTGAGTGTGACGGGGAAAATGGGGGGGTGGGGGGTAGATTGTAGCCGCCCTTTTTTATTTAAAGATTTTTTCGGCCAAATAATTTGTTTTTGTCATTTTTAAATGTTCATTAACCCTATGAGCCCTATCCCGCCTCAAACCGCCCGTTCGACAGAAGCCGGATTCAGGCGGTTTCGGCGCCTGGGGAATTTTTTATGGAAAATGGAGTTCCTTTCTTTGTCGACAATTGATCGGGCAACTATATGTGTCGACCTCCCGGAATTTCTGTAAAGAACGTGACCGATTCCATTCTGTTCCTGTGAGCGAAAATTCACTCCAGGTTTTGAGGCAATGGAATTCTCATTCTAGCCGGGTTCAGAGAGTTAAATATAATTTTAAGAATACTTCTGTATCTTCCATAACATTGTATTTATAAAATATATGATGCAGTTTTTAATTTAACATTGATGATTTTAAAAAAAAGTACATGATCTGTAGCCGAATTTTTACTGTAAATATATTGATTGTAATATAAACATATAAAAATAGCCGACGAAACTGAAAAATATTCTACTCAGAAAGCATAATAAAACTCTTTTAAGTGATCATAAACAATTCCCAGATTGAATATCGAAACTAATTATCTTTTAGAAGATCGCTAGGGTTATTGCGCAATACGCGCGCCTCCCAATTCTCCCGCACGTGATATTACGTAATCGAAATCAACACCTTCCGGTATTTGGAGGATAAATAAATAAAGGAAAAGAAAGAGACTTACTAATCTGGAGTAACCCCCCCCCCTCGCAATTTAGCTATTTTTTTTTAACGATTCTGTCTCTTTACCTTTTTTTTTTTGGTTGTCGATTTCGTTCTTAGTTCTTATTTTTCGGCAAAAGGTGAGGACCTATATATATATATTTTTTTTTTGGTTCTCACTTTTGCTTTTGAACCTCCCCATAAAGCGAGTCTGTGTACGTCACAGTACTGTATAGTTTTTTTTTTCCTTCTACGCCTCTCCGTGCGGAGCGAACATTGCATTCCTGAAATAAATTGTCCACGTGAATAGAACGGGGCGCGCAGATGTAAAACTTTTAGAAAAACTCATTTTCTTATTTTCCCGGTTAATTGAGCTTTCCGGATACTTGAATGCCGGATAATCGAAAGTTTACTGTATATCATTTTGCAATTAATATCTTTCCAAATACTGGCAGGCCTCTTTAGACATTCAGGCAGGATGGTAGTAGTTTTCTGATTATACCATTCTTTCCCTAGTATAACTAACTAACCAAGATAAAATTACACAATATGGATGAAACAAAAAGAATTTTGGAATTCATTTTTAAATGAAATAAAAGCATATTTGTGGTTTTAAGAAACACACTGAAAATGAAAAATATTTCTCAGAGAATTGCTGAACAATGAACAAGCCCCATATGCGACCTAAGGTTATCTTTCCTTGCAAATGTTTTACTGCAGAATTTGCAAGTAAATGGTTTTTGTCCTGTATGCCGTAACAGATGTCTTCTTAAATGACATATATTTACAGTCACATAGTCACAAAAGTTGCAATGGTGAATCTTCATTCTTGTTCCTAAGAAACAAAATCAGAAACTGTCAAGATGTGAAAAGAAATACAAAACTATATCACTATAAAAGCATAACTGTGTAACTATAAAAGCATAACATCCAAGAAATGAATCTGAGATAAAGAAACTAATAATAATCCATGATATTAATATTGTAGCCGACAAATTTCATGTAAATTCTTTCAGGATGAAAGGTAATTTTCTACCTTTCATTAAATATAAGGTATGTCAAAAGACAACACACAATATACACTTAGCTATTCTGGGTTGTCCTCTACTTCCCTTTATAAGTATTAAAACTGTATTATTAGGTCAGGAAACTTACTGGTTTTTCATAATTGGTGGTTTTTCAACAAATATGTTCTAGGAGGAAAAAAATAGAAAAAACTAAATTTCTTGCTTCTTCTTCTAGTTTTTATTGCCATTAGAGCTATTCATTTGTTTGTGTGTTAATTTCTTAACTTATGAAATTCTCACTTTTAACCCTTTACCCATACAGCACATGGGCTACCCAAAAGTTGGCCTTATCCGGTTTGCCCATGAGGCGTATGAGCATTGATATTTTCTCCTTTCTTTTCCCGGTTTGCCCTAAATTTATTCTCTTAACAAAACTATAAAAAATTTTCAACAGATGGTGTAGCTTGTCCATGTCAATGAAATGCTTTGCATCTATGTTTATTGTTGAAGGGGTTTTTTTTAACCACTGTATAACAGAAGCATGAATTGATGCAGCAAAAAAAATATGCCTTTTTTGCGTGTGAAGCTTCTGATTAAAAATTTGTCCAGTTAAGGGGTTTTACAGTACTTGTAAAATTGAAGATTGAATCATCATGAAAGGCTATGAAACCCAATATTATATAATTTCAATATTACATACAATCTCCAACTTAAAAAACCTGGATAAACAAAAAGAGCTAACTATGTTATATAATTTTAATCAAGCATGTAAAATTATCAGAACTTGCAAATTTGTTTTTCACCTCTTAAATATGCAGAAGTAAGAAGTTAATAAAGAATTTTTTTTTTAAAATTACCTATTTGATTTTGTGGAAAATAAGAATTATATTATATTTGCATTTATATTAGCATCAATCTTAAATAACAAAACTTATATAATTATTGATTTCTGAAACATGTTTAAAGAAACATCATATACATATATGAGACGGCCAATGTGATAAATCGGTTATCATTAATAATAACCAGATCTTTAAGCAGTTATTATTAATAATAATCAGACTTTTTATGCAGTTATTATTAATAATAATCAATCACATTAACCATAATTTATATATAATACAAGAGAAAATTCTAGTAAACATATCCTGCAGATTTAAAAAATTAATATATCATTCTACAATTTAACAAAACTGAAAAAGATTTATCACAGATATACTTTTATTCATGACAGCTTCTGTTCAAAAACATGAGTAAAAATGAAATTCATTTTTACGTTTCATTTTTGTTGAAGTTATGATAAACTTCTAAACTTATATCAAACTTAAGGATGATCTAAAAAAATACTTTTTTTAAGATGCAATTTGTGTTTACCTGGATCTTTCAGATGCAACTTTTTACAATTTTGCTTTTTCCTAACTGGAAAAATAAATCCTTAATTGTTTCATCAATAATTGTTGAGGAATGGGCAATAATATCATATATTTTTCCTGAAATATATTCTGATGAAAGTTTCATTTAATGGTTGCAACGCATAACAGCACCTTCTTTGCCAGAGTACAAGTCAACGCCCGAGAGGTACAAATGATCTCTTGGATGCCCAATCCTCATAGAGACCGAAGTTCTTTTCTCTTCACAATAGGAAAGGAATGATTAATTTTAATCCGATTTCCATTGTTTTTGCTAAGTGTACTGCTTCTCTCAATAAAACGTTTAAGGTCAGAGAGAAGAAAGGAATGTATTTCAATGAAGATGAATAAGCAACCAACTTAGACGCTCAGAGGGGTTTGAATGGCGGTTCCAAGAGGTTGTTTTAACATTATGTCTATGGTCCAAACAAAAGAGACCATTATGCAGGAATGGCTGCTTAGAGAAACTTTACTCTCTAAGCAGCCAGGCTCTAAACCTTCAAGGCGAGTCAGATGGTATGGGTAGTTTATATTAAAAACCCTACAACTGAAAATGTTGACAAACCTTGTAATAGATTATTTATTTTTAAATGAACAATGAAATGAAATTCAAATGAATGAAGTTCACCTATTTGTATTTAACCTGTTATATGCATCGAGTACAATTAAAATTTAATAAATCAATGTTTACAAAAATGCGTTACATTTTTAGAACTCAATTGGGTAGCTTGGTTTAAGTCAAGTGAATTCTTTTCTCTCTTTCTTAGGAGAATGGAAAAAAGCCAAATAATTTCTTGCTAAAAGATCATAAATGCTTGTGTTTCTTGATTTAAAAAAGGAACACCATAAACAGTAACACCATAGAAATAAAAGTTGTTGATCTTATTCATGTACCTTACTCTCCAAGACATCATCATACAAAAAAATATCAATTCCATATACATACAATATATGGTCAGTAGAATTTATTATTTTTTTATGCATGACCATTTATGCTGTAAGAATGCCTTTGGGGATGCTCCCATCTTCTTTTTTTTTACTTATTGCTGCATTATTTAGTTTATTACTTACTTTATTTTAAAATTTCAGAGACAGACTAAAGTGGCAGTTGACAGCAGTGATCACTACGAGGGGTGGCCATTTAGAGAAGTTTTTCTGTATTATGAAAATTGCCTTAAATTTAAAGTTACATAATTCATTCATTATAAATGGTTACTGGTAAATTAAATTTACATCTCCAAGCTCTAAAACAGCTGAAAAGGCAATTTCAAATATCATATTTTTGTATTAACCACAAGTTGCGTAGCTGTAACTTTTGTTGCCCCGGACGAACCTGCAACATGCCACCCTGCATTTACAAGATACACTGGATGCATAAAGCTCAAAATAAAAATGCATTCCAGGAATAAAATATTTTATTAGCGATGCAATTCATTTTTTGACACCCTCCATCTCTGCAGTTATGTTGCAAAATTGAGCATCCACCAGCAGTCTTTCTTTCACATATCAGCAATTTACCGACAAAAGGCAAAAAATATGAATCAATTATATTAAGGTTTTTCTTTTGTTTTTTAATACATAGCGACTGAGCTAGCTTCTTAGTATAAAGTTGCTTTTCTGCAAGTCTGAATTTCCCACACCTTTTGAAGTGCCATCCGGGGTGGACTGCCTCAAGACCAGCTCCAGGGTATACAGCCTATGCCGTGACACAGGGTGACAAACATATAGGGGCACCAATTTCTAATCATAAATTTGAAAATTTGTGCGTGTTATATGGCTGCCAACTGGAACACAATAGAAAGGAAAGCCCATGGAATAATAATCTAATATGCCAATGGTTAATAATCATAGTTAATGTAACATCATAGTTAAATCTTTTAGCACATGTACCAATATATGATATATACGTTGGGGTGCCATAATAATTTCGCACAGGGTGCGGATTAGTTTGGAGTCAGCCCTGGACTACCACCTCTAATCCCCTTTAGCTATGTCATTGACAAATATGAACCAAATTTTTGGAAATATTAAATGTCAATCATATATTTGCCAATGTTATATATAACATTTATATTATGTTAGTTTTTTACTTGGCAAACAAAACTTAGTTGATATTCGCCAAAGGCATGCAGTTAATATGAAAGTACCAAATTAATCTACTACAGACTAAGAAAAAATTATGTCAGAAAATCTGCACATAAAAAAGTTACACTGTAGTTTAATAAGGTTTCTAAAAAAATTATAACAGTTTTCATTTTCTCTGGAAAAAAAAAATTCACCAGAACCACATTCACCACACATTTGGTAAAGTTTACTCCAATCAATTTCAAATAACATTGGGAAAAGAAAAATAAAGGTTTTAAACGGTCAACAGAGTTACTTAACATCATTCAGCTATAAAACCACATAGGAGAAACCTTCAACTGTTCTCAATATTGAATACTTCAACTATTAATTTGAGACCAAAAAAAAAAAAAACTTCTTCAAATTCTTCTCAATTATAACACATTGGATGTGTCAATCATATTCAAAATGAATAGAGTACAGAAAATCAAAATATACTTGAATTATTATAAAAGTGTAAAAATAAATTGAAGCAATCATTTTCGTTTTCTTACAAATTGATATTCATAACTATGTATTGGCGAATCCAGGATTTGGATCTGGGAGGGATAAGGTTATGAAAATTTTGTATTGTCGTGATCTCATGGCTTATGTAAGTCAGAACACTTTAACTTTACTCACCTCACAATAAGAATCACAAATGACAATACAATACTTTCGATAATTTAATAAAAACACAATGAAATAACTCACCAAAAAATGTTTTCGACTGCATTACCGCTACAAGTACGAATGGAATGACTACAAAAGCCAGAAAATTTTCAGTCTGTTAAGCCAAAAAGCAATGTTCCCACATTTTAAGTTGAAAAAAAGAGAGAGATTAAGAACAAACAGGTGTAGTGATTTGAAAAAACTCAAGAATTTTGGTTGGTTAATGTGGAGTTTAAGGTACCCACTTACTGCGTTCCTCTTAGGATCGGCAACTCTTTGCCGCCAAGAACGGAGATGAGAGAACATTTGTTTTGGTTGAGCAATAATATTTTTAACGAGTGACATGCATGAAAATTAATCTTTTCATTGGTGTTTTGCACATCACGCAATATTGTGCATAGTTTCGACTGGACTGTTTTGTTCATCTCTTCGATGTGATAGGCCGATTCATTCGAATAAAACTGCGTTTGGAATTCTTCAGTTTAAATATCGGTTCAGCACTGTATATTTTATTCTGTGTGTTTTGGTTCTCAATGAATAAGCGAAGCTACGAGTATTCTGCTATGCTGAAAGTGAAGCCACTGATGTTTTTTAAACTTAAAAAAATTTGCCCAGTACACGCTTGAAATGCCACAGGCATTGCGTGCAGTTCTCATTTTCAAAATTTTTTAAAAACCTAGATTCCTAACGTTCAATGAAAAAGCGAAGCTACTAGTTTCCTGTTATGCTGAAAGCGAAGCCGCTGATGTTTTTTTAAGTTACAAACATTTGCCCGGTACACACTTGAAATGCCATTGCATGCTCAATCTCTCCTTTTCAGATGATGCATGCACAAGAGAGCAATAAAAAGTGTACTGCACATCCAAAACAGTATTTGGCAATGGAACATAAAATTACGCCAAGAAAAATTGGCGAGAAACGGATGGGTACCGTAAACTCCAGATTTACCAATCTCAGAAAAGTTATCACTTTTTGTAAAACCACAATTTTTCAAGTTGTCTTATATTGTACATTTTTCACACCTCAAAATGCAAGTCAATCATCATAAATGAATATCAAATATTCATGTAATACATTCCCACAAAACTTCAAATGAACTTTTCCCTACTAAAAAACTTGCATTTTCTAAAGCATATACTTTCTTTCTAAAGAGTTTTGTCACTTAGACTGTAGGTTACCTTTTTTTTCTCTTAATTTAATTATTGTGACTGCACAATAAAAAAAAATTGACATTGCAGTTTTAATGAAAAGTTAAAGAACAAAATTGAAACACCATGTTTGTATGAATAAATAAAAAATGACACTTCTATAAATTTAGGTAAAAATAAATAATCTCAACTTCCTATAATAAAGGGAAGGAATGGAACAGGATGAGATAGAAAGGAAATTTAACAATTATACTCTCAACTTTCTACAATTAAACTAAACAAAATATTCAATATCTGTAATACCAAAATTTATAGAGTGACCCAGGGTAATTCACAATCACCACATTTCTGGGATAAATAATGATCGCCTAATTTTTATTTTTAAAAAAAGAAATTTTTATGAAATTTGAGATATGGACAGAAATCCTTAAACATTTTACTTAATTACTTAACCATAACTACATTTACTCAATTATAATTTGCTGTTTAGTTTATCAAATTAAGCATATTTTAAACTGTTTACTTTACTTGCCATTTCAAAGATGGGTTCCTAAATACACACATTTTTACAAAGATCCTCCTCTCTCTCTTAATAATAAATATTTTGTGTTACTTTCTTTTTATTTTATCTAAAACTAGTGCTAGCTTTTGATTAGTTGCTTCACATTTACTGTAAATATTAAAATTAATTAAAGTGGACTATATAAAATGTTGCCCCTTTATAGATGGGATAATTATTGATCAATGGGGTAATTCCTGATCACTCTCATTTGTTATAAACATCACCAGAAATAGCTAATAAATATAATTTTAGTTGTTTTTAAATGACAGTTCATATTTATTAACTGTAATCACTATAAAACATTTTAATTGCAAGCATAATATGGTTTTTTTTCCCTAACTGTAAACAAAAAACGTGTTCCGATTTGCATCATTTCTAATTTGTCTTATCTTGATTCTATGTTTGCAGATTTTTTAAGGGATAATTTTTAAGCTTATTAAATTAGCCTGATAAATATGATGAAAAACTATAAACTAAAAAGGATGCTAAGCTTCTAGAAGTCAAAATTATGAGAGCCGTTTCAAAGATTGAAAATGAAAATTTCAGTGCGAGAGCTGCTGTTAATAGCTATTAAAATTCCCTTTTTAATTTTACATTCTCACTTAATGAAGTTAAAAAATCCATCAATAGCAAAACATGTGGGAACTGTTTCCGATATTCTTGCAGAACATGAGAATGAGTTGGCTGCTTGCCTAAAGAGTATGGCAAGATGGGTATTTCCTTCGACTCACAAAGAAATTTAAATAACTGTTCCTGATTTTGTAATTAAAAATAAAGAAGGTACAAATGAACTAGCTATGCACACTTACAAAAATATTGTCTCTTCAAAGATGATATGCCTGGGCAAGAATGGACGAGTTCATTTATGCATAGGCATAATCTAGTGGCAGAAAAGTCCAGTATTCTTGAAAGATCCAGAATTGTGGCCACTTCAAACCCATTCATTATTTATGAATTCTATGACTTACTTGAAAAGGAGCTTACTTTTTTTATCTTAGAAAATGATCCTTCTCGCATGTTTATAACTTAGATAAAAAGAGCTATGTTTTTAAACCCATCTAAGACAAAGGTTGTTGGAGAGTATTCAATTTTGTTGCCTTTTTCAAATAAATTATCTCATCTGTTGCTTAACTATGTTTTGTTGGTTTATTTATTTGATCTAATTTATTATTTGTTAATTACTGTTGTATAACCATTTTTAAAATGACTTCACTAAAAAAAACAGGTGATCAGGAATTACCCTGATCCAGGGGTAATTCCTGATCACTGAAAATTTCAAATGTTTTCAATTCTATTTTAATTTTCAAAAAAAGAGGGCTGCATAAGACTCATCTCATAAGTCATCAAACTTTCACCAAAAATTACAATTCTCCCTTGAACAGTTTTTTCACAAAATGGATGTTTGCATTTTTTTATCAGGAATTACCCCGGGTCAACCTATGGCTAATTATTTAGTAACAAACATATGATTACATGACAGCTCAGCATTTTCTTGTGTTCTAATCAGTTCTAACACAGTAAAATACTTACTTAAAATGAACATGTTTATTTGTGAAAGAATAAAACAATTGTTAATGTTCATAACAGATAATCACTTACGGTGCAAATTAATTTTAGTGTTATATGGCCAAGGCAAAAATCATAGTGCACAGCATTTTTTTTTTTTTTTTTCATTTATGTATCCGATTGTGTCTCACTCGATACTTTAGCATAACAGAAAGCAAATTATAAGTATATGATATGAATTTCAGATACCAAATTACAAACAAAATAAATGGCAAGTGCTGTATCAAAAATCGCACCACTTAATAATGCCATCAATTCTCTTTTAAACATTACATGCATGAAATAAACATAAAAAGTATTACAATATGCTTAAGGATGAGAGCGACGTTAAACAACGGGAAGAAGAATTATCCATAGAATAAAATGCAAACAAAATACCAAAATACAAGCATAGAAATTAAGTTTTTCATGAAGTGATATTAAAAAAAATGTTCCGCTTTTCGACTGAAGAATTCTAATTGAAGTAATACTTATTTAAATTCCCAGCTCTAAAGAACCGGTCGATCGGCTAATTTTAAAGTGATAAAAATCATCTACAACGATAAAATGACATTTGTTCAGCACATGTCATAACATTAGATTTAGATCCCCGAGAAAATGGATTTCAAAAACAGACGACAGACAGAAACGCTTTTTTCAAAAAATTTTACGGATATCGATACAGGTCAGGTACAAGCGCTGCTAATGCAAGGTTTTCATTTTTTTTAAAGCAAGAAAAAAATAAAATTGTTTAATATGAAAACACAATATATTTAATGACAAACTTATTTTATTTCTCAGAGAAAACAATGCCTTTTTTATAAAGAAGATTTTTATTTTGAGTGAAGTTATAAACATATTCATAAATTTGGACAAACTGCAACTGTAGTCAAAGTTCTATCAGCTGTTTTATTGCAACTCCGAGCCGATTTTAAAATGTTATGATGTTATGAAAACAGATGTGTTTATCTGAGCAGGGAAGGTCATCATTTTCTGTCTTATGAATTACAAGCGTGGCTTTCTGTTGTTAAGTGTTATTATACTGTGTATTTTATTAAAATTTTCATTATATGGTAATTTTAAGTACACATTTACAAAGAAGATGGATTTTCAGGAAGGAATTAGTGATGTAATTAAAGCAGCTAATTTTGCAGCCGTGAAGCACCGGCAACAAAAGAGACTAGATCCGGAAGAAACACCGTACATCAATCATCCTATAGGTATTTTGTTTTATATTTTCAACCTTTTTTTTAACAAAGTTTACATAAAACCAATCATTTTTCTTAATTTATATTTGTAGGTGTAGCAAACATTTTAGTAACAGAGGGGAAAATCAATAATCCAATTGTCATACAAGTAAGTTTGAATCGTATATTTTCTACTACTCCTTTCAAAATTTAGATACGTAGCTGTAACATAAAAATGAAAGTCGAATTTTTCAAACTGAACTTCAAATACCAACTCATAATAAAACAAGAATTGTAAGGCATATCTTAAGGCTTCTAAATTAAAAAAGCTTGATAAATTTCTTCCTGTTTTCATAGTTTTAGTTTAATTTGTTTTGGGCCAATAGCACAAAAGTAACTAAAATTCTACATTGTCCTTTCAAAATTCAACTTTAATAAATGTTTAAAATATATTGTTGTTGATTTAAAATATATTTGCATTTGATTTCATAAATACTAAAAAATATGTGAAAAAGTACTAATCATATATGCATTGCAGTACACCTAATGCTATTTTAATAGTTTCAAAATAATAACATAAAAAAATCATGCAAATGTTTCTGGTAAAAATTATTCATTAATTTTTACTAAAATTGTTGCATAGATTAAATGCAGAATTTTGAAGTAATACATTAATTTTACATCATATATAATCATGATGATACATTAGAAAAGGGGTTAATTTATTTCATGCATATATGATTTATTTAAAATCATTATATATATAGTAATGTTTCTTTTAGCTTATAATTCTGAAGGGGTATGGGTGGAGTTGACTTATTCAGAAAATCATGTTTCATATATGAAATCCTTTCCTTTTCTTAACCTTTGCACATAGAAAATTAATTGGATGCATAATTATTCACTAAATACAAGGGCTCGTTTTAGTGCTTCAAGACCTAAAAAATATAATTAAGTTGATTTTTTTCTGAAAAATTAATCTTCAACTTCTTATTATATTCTAGGTATTTTTTCTTAACTGTCAAAATCAAGAATGCTGCACCATTTATATGGGTGCCTGACAGAAGCCTCTCAAGTGTAAATTGTTAATTCAAAAGGCTGGGCATTCTTGACCGCTCTATTCCATGTCAATCTGACTGCTCCAGAACCAGTCATTAGCATTAAAAAATGGTGTAAACTAGAGCAAAAGGTTGGATATTCAACTGGTCTGGATATCCACCACTCCATTTGGACTGCTGGGTCATAAACCTACACCAGTGGGAGTAGATATACAGGGTGAACCAAAAGCCTTGCCCTGATCATAAATATTTATTGTGCTCAAACTATTATAATTGGACATATGTTTGCTTGGATACATTGTAAGTACTGTTATAAATTTTTTTTATACAACCATTTACCTCAGTAAATTCCAATGTGTGCCCCTTGGTAGCTCTGAGAATGTCTAAGTGGTATTCCAGTTCCCGTCAAGTGTTCTTTAACATGTCTTTTGTTACAATACACACAGCAGCTTGTATCCTAGCCTTCAGTTCTTCAACATCAGCAATTGGTGTGGCAAAGACTGTCCTAGATATAGCTCCAAAAGAAAAAATCAAGAGGAGTAATGCCTGGAGAGTGTGGAGGCCAGGGTGTTGGTCCATCCCTTCCAATCCACCGATCCAGAAATGTTTCGTCTAGGAAATCACGTACTAAGGAACCCCAGTGTGGGGGTGCTCCATCTTGCTGAAACATTATCCATGGTTGAACTTCTTCTAACTCCAGTACAATGAACAATAAGTCTAAATAAACATTAGTGGTAAAGCTTTTTTCTGTGAAGAAAAACAGCCCAATAACCTCGTTATGCATGAGCCCGCACCAAACATTAACTTTAGGGCTATCTCGCTGTAACTGTGCGGAAACATGTTGATTCTCTGATCCCCATATACAGACATTATGCCTATTTACCATTCCACTGACATGAAAGGTTGATTCATCGGAAAAACAAATGCAATTTAAGTAATCGTTTTCGACATCAATTCTGTTCAGAATCTCAATTGCGAATTCTGCCCGTCTCGGGCAATCATTTTGGTTGCAAGTCCTGAACGATTTGAACTTTATAAACATGCAGCCTAAGCCTTTTATGAAAAATTCTTACCAAACTTGTTTCATGTGATGCTTGACGAGTTGATTTCATAGGACTCCATTGAAACGATTGCCGAACGAGTTAAACATTTGCTTCACTCACACTAGGCCTGCCACTTCTGGGAAAGTCAGTAATGCTGCCTGTTTCTTTAAAATTTTCATACCATCACTTTATTGATTTTGTATCAGGAGGGTTGCATCCATAACGTGGAAATGCACATTGAACATTAATAGGTGATTTCGTGTCGTGAAACCAAAGCACACATTGGACTTTCTGTTCAGTCGACGCTATTTCGGCCGAAAATGATGTCTTCCTTAGAAATGTTCACCTGAGTCACTCTTGAAGGAGCATCTTGCCATTTATTGCATAAAAGAACTACTAAAACTGACCTATCCAATGATACAAAAGTTACATTATTGTATTCAATGGTTATTTTGTAATGAATTTTTATAATCGGGGCAAGACTTTTGGCTCACCCTGTATATGAGGGGAGACTTAGGGATGTGTGGTTCTAAGAAGTTGGGGTTTGAAGTGAATAGTAGTGGATGGATTCGTTTTGTGTGGAGCAGTTGTGAATGACCAGCCTAAATGGATGGGCTAAAAAATGGAATAGCATAGAGTGCCACCATGCCATTTGCATGGAGAGGAGCATTTGTGAATGACTGGCTTAATGGTCCATACTACTTCACTTTGATGTAGTTTGGAAGTTGAGTCGCTTAAGTATGATAAACTGTTTAGTTTATCTCTAACCCATAGAGTAACTTCAAATTAAGATATTAATGAAACTGATCTAATAAATATGCCTTTATTCTTGCATATATGGTTGCACAAAGCAGAATTAGGAATACTAAAACTTATTTTTTGAAATAAAAAGGCAATCAAAGAAAATTTTGTACCAAAAATAGCTGTATGATAAAAAAAATATCACCTCATAATGATAAAGGCAATATTGATCATTTAAATTTTCCTTCTTGAATCTAAAATTTTCTTTGAAAAGCATATAGTTCTGTTATTGAAATTGTTAACTCCATAAAAAAAATTGTATGCTTGCAATTTTTTTTTAGAGAAAGGCAAAATATTATTTAAATGAGCATTTATTGTGTTGCATGATTAAGTGTAGAATTTTCAATGTTATGAATTTACAATTTCAATAATTACGTACTTTAAAATTATATTAATAGCTTTTAGATGAATTTGAAGTTTAAAATTAAAATAATGACAATTTTTGTAAGGTCTTTACTTTTTTGGAACTTGGTAAGCATTCTGTGTTTGCTGTATTTCAAAAATCTGGTTTAATTCAACCTTATTTTTAAAAGAATTATTAAGGATATATGGAAACTAACAACAATAGGCTTTAAGACTATTAGGATCAGTATAAACATGTAATTAAATGAAATTACAGATTCTAAGTATACATCTATAGTCTTACTTTATTTTCCTAACATGATAAAATATAAAATGTTAGAAATTCATGTTAGTTCGCAAATTTGCATCAGTGTTCATGTTTTTCAAATTAATTCTCCAGGCTGCTTTGCTTCATGATACTGTTGAAGACACAGATACAACTTTTGAAGAAATTGAAAAACATTTTGGTATTGCTGTGAGAAACGTTGTTGCAGAAGTCACAGATGATAAAACACTTCCTAAGCTCACTCGTAAGGAGTTACAAATTGAACACGCTTCTACCATTTCTTATGAAGCAAAATTGGTGAAACTTGCCGACAAGCTGTATAATCTAAGAGACTTAACGAGAGTCGCACCCAAAGGATGGACTGAGGAACGTGTGCAGAATTATTTTGTATGGGCATCAAAAGTAGTGAAGCAGTTGCAAGGAACTAATAAAGAACTTGAAGAGGAATTAAATCTGATATTCAATAGCAGAGGTATACTGTTAAATGAATAAAGTTATTTTAGCTCCTACTCCTTAGTAATATTCTGAATGTACCATCAAAACAGTGATGCATATACTTTTTAATCTTCTTACATTCACTAAACAAATATTCATAAATTATGCTGACATGAAAATACAACAGATGACTAATTTCTAATGCAGTAAATTTACATACACATAGCCACTGCCTTAATTATTTGAAATTTTGTGCAATTGTTCTAGATACACCAGTTCAAAACGCAAGTTGTTTGAAATCGTTTCATAAAATTTTAAAAATATTATATGACCTCATCTCTATAAGAAAGTAATGCAATAGAAGCATCTGCCAACAAAAAGTTTTTCTCAACATATCGTAATGATTCTATCTCATCGGTAGTCTATTCTATGTAGATTTAGATGCCTTTGTCTGGATTGCAAATTAATATATATCCTTTACGGAAATTTTTTTCTGAGGAAAAATTTATGACTATATAGAATTCAGACTGCACCTTAACTGCTCGATTCTATCCGATTTACAGATTGTGATTAATCTGACGCGAATATTACTTTTGACTTACAGTACAAGCCCAGGTACTGACAATGTCACTTTTCAGAAATTTATCCATTTCCGTACTCTCAAGTTAGTCAAATTTTACTCAAATGTTTTAATGATTTTGATGAATGTAGTGTATTTTTTATATTTCACTCAAAGGATTTTTGTGAATTGTATAGTGTATTTTCTATCAGTGGCGAATCCAGGATTTGTGTCTGGGGGGGGCTGAGGTATAAAAAGTTTTGTATCGTCGTGAGAAATGTGAAGTCTTGTGGCTTATGTAAGCCAAAAGACTTTAACTTTACAGACTTTACTCGCATGACAATAATAATCATAAAGAACACTGCAATACTTTCAATAATATAACAGACACAATTAGCAAAAACATGTTTTTGATCGTGTCAACGCTGCAAATACGAGTGGAATGACTTCAAAAGTGGGGAGAGCCTGTCAAAAACCAGGAAGAAATGTTTTCATTTTTTTTAAAGGGAGTTTAAGAAAAAAACAGCTGTAGTGATTTGAAATAAAATAAAGAATTCTGGTCTAGCTCTTGGGGAGGGGGTCTGCAGCCCAATAGCCACCCACCCCTGGATTTGCCACTGTTTTCTGTATTTCACTCGAAGGGAGATGTTTTTTTCCTCAAATGTATCCTTATGCTAACAAGCAATAAATGTCAATTAAAATCAATCATTTCTGTTAAAGTTTCATGAATGGTTCAAAGTAATTGATGAGGAGGCACTTGATAAAACAACAGTTCTTTATTCTCTCTTTTATTTTAAATATTTACAAAAATTTCTCTCAGAAAACGTACACATTTCTTAAATACATAAGTTACTTAAATTAACTTGAAATAAACTTTCAAATATGAAGAAGCAAAATGATCGAAAAAAGAATTTTTTAAAGAGTTTGTTAAATATTCTTAAGAAAATGCGTACAAACCTATCATTAAAAATATATATAATAATAACCACATTCAATAAAATAAATTTTTCAAATGGGAAATTTATATATTGTCAGGACAATCCTCTAAGTAAATTGATGAATCTTCTTCCATACGTTCTAAACAAACAATACTAATTTATACTTATTAAATTGTTGACTGTATTTAATGAGTTACAAAAATCAGTGATCAGCACAAATACACATTTCATTGTGTATTTAAAAAGAATACTACATTGCTTTTAGCAACATTCATAGCAAAATTATTGCAATAGGAAAAAAAATCAAAATTATATCTGAAACAAAAACTGAAAATGTAAAAAGTTCATATACATTTTTAAAAAAATCTTGCAATGAAATGTACTTTAAAAACTGTTTCTTATGTACATAATGATATAAGAAATGCATTAAAAAATGAGATCCAAAAAAGAAATAACTATACCCAACACATACACACAAAAGTTTAAAGTAAAGAAAAATTGAGCTCTTGAAATACTAAAGAATTTCAACATTGCAAATACTTACACATCTTCTACAACACAATAAAAACCATTTTCATTCCATCAAATGTATTTTAGAAAGAGACCAAAGAAGTGTTTGCTCATAGCTTATTTATGTTATGCATGCATTAAAGTGTTTTTTTTTTTCCTTGTAAATTTTAATAATTCTTCTTTCATAGATAATTATTATAACTCAATTAAATTAAATATGAAAATATACCCTGAGATTTAATTAAAGTATTTAATCTGTTATGAAACATCACAAATAATTTTGATTTGTGTATATATGTTTAGTAAAATTTAAGATTTCTCATAAGAAGCATTTTTGAAATATTGCATAAAAGTCTCTCCCATTTTTGAAGGCAATGTCTAACAAACAAAATATAATATCACCATAAATAATCAATCATGAAAAATAAAACAGCAAAGCAACTTAACTATAAGTAAACAAACAAAAACACAATCATTGTTTATATATACCTTTATATAAATAACAGCCACTTCTCAATCTAGTTCTCTTAAGAAGAGAAAGCTTGACCAAAATCAGAATTTCTAACTTCATTTATAAAAAGAATCTCAACAAATGCAATAACCCAAGATTTGATATCGAAGAAATATTTATTCTATTGAAACACCTGCATGAGGAAAGTTATTTTCTGACTGAAATGGAATTTTATTAGAAAGGAGAAAAATATAACAATGTTAAAATTAATTTTATGCTTTTTTTTTTCAAGTGTTGATTCATCTGCACAGGAAAGCTTCTATATTTACTGAAGCAAAAGTGATCAATAAACTGTCAAGATTTTTCTTTTCAAATAATTTTTAAAAAAGATTTTGAAATGGGAAATAATACAAGCAAGACTGCATCGACATTTAGTAGAATCAGTTTTATAAAAGTAATGTGCCTTAGTAGAAAAGTTTTGAACTGGCCACGAGCAGCATAAATATTTCTATGCTATAAAAACTTAAATATTAGATGAAATAATATTGAGGCATTTTTAGTATAGAAAGGTTGCCTTTTCATATCATAACAATTCAAACTTCTGGTTGCAATCCAAATAGCAACTGCTCCCATAATAAAATGTTGGATATCATAAAAGCAATATATGGTAGCATAAATTAATTCTGTATTTCCAGCACAAGTTTCCAAATAAAAATGAGATAAATTGAAACAATATCACTAATAACAAAAATTCTATTTGGCACTACAAATATAAAGCAAAGTTTTGAAAAATATCACACTACATCTGCATTATCAGGAACTTTTAGACTGCTGAAACAACCAAATGCATGCCTCTCAATCTAGACATGCTAACAAGAGAAACTGAAAATAAGAATACATATTTAACGAAAAAGAACATCTGAAGATTTTATACCAGAAAAAAAGGAAAAGATTTTTTAAAAATTTCACACAAATAATGGCACATAAAGTCTTTAAATAGGATTTCTTTCATACAATATTCAGAAAACTAACTTGATATTTTTTTTAAAAATGGCAGACGACATAAAGAAATAAAGTTAGGCTAAAAATACACATGCAAGGAAGTCTAAAGCATGATAATCATTTTATAAAATTTTATCATCAATGCTAATATATACTTAAACAGATAAAAAAAATATTTATCAGCAGAAAATTTTAAAAAAAATCAAAAGAATATTTTGCTGCAATGAAGTTGGCACATCTAATCAATCTTCTTCTCAGTACAGGTTAATTTTGAAAAAAGATACTAGATTTACTATGCTGTGCCATATGATTCTTCATATTTTGTTTCTGTATGAATCCCATTCCACACACTGGGCAAGTGAATGGTCGTTCTGTTGTATGGGTCAGCATGTGATGCTTGAAATTTGTACTTATGTTTGAAGAATAAGGGCAGTGTGGGCATTTGAATCTGTCCCCCTTCCTTAAAGGATATTTGCTATAATTCACAGGCTTAGCAGAAAACACTATAGTTTGGTAATTCACAATCTTAGGTAGTCCTTCTTCAATAACTGAAATAACAAAAAATGTTTTTAAAAATCAAAACAAAAGCAATTTACTTTCACAATAAGCATGCTAAATATTGAAGACTACTAACAATTAATGACAAAATAGTATATAACTTAGTGGATTACATAAAATACAATGAAATGCTTGAATCCTTTTATTCAACTTTATTATCAAATAAAACTAAAATTACCATTACAATGCTCTGAATTTACTAAGCTAATATCTAGCATAGAGAAAATATTTTATACCAATTAAAAACTAATATTATACAACAGTAGAAATATTTATTTTCAAAAATATGTACAAGAAAAATTATGCCAAATTTATTAGAAATATTTATGAAAGAAAAATTTACTTAAGTAGATGAGCAGCTAAAATTATGGCACTGTCAATTTACTGTTTTTTCATAATTTTTTATATAAGATAGAATTTTTTACTATACAAATTCAATGAAAATTTTTTTCCCAAGAGATTTCTCAATACAACTAATTGAGTTTTTAAGTTAAAAAATGTCAAAATTAAATACTTTCTGAAAATTGCCTTTCATATTTACTGAAAGCCTTTGCAGTACTGTATCTCAATAGTATCTAGTGGTGTATAAAAAATGAATAAATCCTAAAACTGGAAAATAAATTTTTAAGTTCTTAGTAAAAACATTTCAGAACTGTTTGAAGTATTTAATCCAAGAATTCATTTTTTCATAGAATATATCACTCTTGCACATGTAACCTTCAAGACATATCACTCTTGCACCTTAACCATTTTGCGACATTAGCAACCTTTTGTATCCAATGGATGCAAAACATTACCAATGTCTCAAAATGCATTCTCATTACTTGAAAAGCTAATTTGATTCATTTTTGATGTTATCAGCAATAAAATCATTTTACAAGAAATTTCGAGATTATTTAATTTTTTCAGTATTAAATATAAAATTTTTTTAGAAAATTAAATATTCACTAAAGTTAAGTCATATTCTATAACCAACTTGTCATATGATTGTTTAGTTTATTGACTCGCTGAAATGTGGCTTGTTTATGATTATCTTGAAAACAAAAGCCGTCTTTCCTATAACGTCACTGAATTTCACTTATTTTTAGTTCTTTAACACGAAAATCTTTCTCAGTACAGATGTTCACAAAGAAATAACCAAGTTTAAATATACTTAAAATCAAGTTATTCTATGGCTAAATACAACTATGGTTATAATTGAAACATTAATAAATGTCAAAACATAAAATTAAAATGTTGTTTACTTTAATGCTCTTGGTATTATTAAATGTTTTTTTCATAAAGCACCTTAGAAACATATTTCAAGTGAAACACATTCAATCTGTATAAAATATGTAATCAAAAATAATGAAATCCACTTCAAGATTGAAAGAAAAAAGTTTTTATTTCACATATAAAAGAAACAAAAACAAACCATTTTTCAATATTGTTTGATTTTGGTAAAGGTTAGGAAACAATACTATCATTAAAAACATTTCTACATATACTCTAATATATTAAAAAACAATATTATCAGAATACAATTCCATACCATAAACTAATACATTGCATTGCAATATACATATACAATATTGTAAAAAAATACTTTTTTACAATTTAAACCTTTTTTCCTATAAATTACATAACATTCATAAATTACTACAAGTCTCAATTGATATAAAATATTTGATTAGAATTGCAAAAGTTAAAAGTAAAAAATACATGCCAAATTCAACTTAATTCAGAATAGTCGAGTCAAAATCTCTAAATAAAGCAGCATACGTAATATCATATTTCAATGACATTAAATATTTGTTTTAACAATAATTATTAATTCTTAAACATTTATTGCAGTAATTTTTTAGTAATATATTACATTAAAAGTGTAAGAGTATCACAAAAGCAAAACCAATGAATTCCCCACGATAAAATTAAATGCCTTTTTTGTAGACAAAAAACATGAATGCGTTCACAAGAAATTTGAACAAATTAAGCCAAGAAAAAGTTTTATATACATACAAGCAGCTACATCTAGCAGGTATCAAGATAACTTTAAATAAGTAAGTACTAAATTACAATAAATATAAAAGATGATTCCATTAATTGAAATGCATTTACTTCAAATTGATGTAAAAAGCAATTCAGTTTATGAAAAACAAAAAGAAATAAAAATTCATTAAAGCATAGGAAAAAATTTAATCCCTTCTGCATACACATACCAAATCAGAACCATATAGTGTGATTAACAATACATTAAACATAAGACTGCAAAAACTACCAAGGGACTATATTAAAGAAGTTACAATTTGTTATAAAATTTCAGTTTAAGAGACAACTTTTGGTTGTAACCAATCTACATAAATAAAGTACCTATATCATCCAAGTTCACTCTTATCACATTTTATTCTCTTTTCTCTCTTCTTTTTATCCGACATGAAAGATATTTGAAAAAAAAAATATATTTCCTTTCCTTTGACTATTATAATTACTTAGCTGGTAAATTAAGTCCATCATAAAATGCAATTCTTATTTCTAAAAATGGTATGGGCTCAATGGTAAACAACTGATGTATATATATTCACTAAACTGACTATTGGTCTCATTTCATCTTTTTCAATTCCACAACATGGAGTGGAGCAAGGAGAGGGGGGAATTTACAGAAATAACACTTGAAATCTTTTAAGATGATATCCTGGATGCCATATATATTAAAATTCCAGTTTTTTGCAATAACAAATAATTATGATTACCTACTTCTGTAGCTGTTTTGTAAATTGCATTTTAAAATCAATTGAAGGGTTGTTTTTTTAATAACTAAGAAATTTTCATTAACACTGAAAAATCTAAAATAAATCCAAGAAACTTAAATAAAAATTAAACTTCAACTCATAAAACAGCTTGAAGTTTCATAATTGCCCTTTCACAATACTTGCTTCTCATTATGGTAAAAATCATATGTGTTTGTGTGATGATAGATTTATATTTTATTCCGAACCTATGAAAGTTGCACCTGCAAGAAATAAAATTCTGCAATTAACAAAATACATATTTTAAAATTCTAATTTGGTAAGAACACTTATTAATCAAGCTTTAACATTTATCAGGTTTAACCTAATTTTCAATAACAAACTAACTAGGAGGATCTGCATGACACCAAGATTTGTAGTCAAGAATGTTTGATAAGATGGTTGTGATAACAGAAACTTGGGATGATTTGTTATTTGAAGAATGATCAGTTGGTAATTCTGAACAAGGCATTTGATATAAATCTTGTTCATTTGATACAGATGTGTAATTAGGCAACATGGATCTGTTAGCATCGTAAACATTACACAAATAAGAACTGGAAGAATCATCAACTGCAGTTATTTCAGATGAAACTTCAGGTAAGTAAGTCCCATCATAAAAATAACTAGTTGTACAATCAGATAAAGTTGGCATAGAGCTAAAACTTGAATGACTAAAAAAGGAGGAATTATTGCTGATAACTACCGATTCTGAAACACTCACATCAGTATCACTTTGTCCACCACTGAAATCATCAAAATTAAAACTTCTTGAACTTGACCCAACAGTCTGTTCTTCAATAACAGCACTGTTTCTAGCTTGAAACTGTTCCAACTCTCTCTCAGAATGTGCAAAAGTACAATTTAAACCTCTTGGACAGTTTCTTCGCTGAAGTAAATCACGGCACATACTTGTTTTATACTTTACATTTGAATTCAATCGAATTTCATTCAGCTTACGATTTCCAAAATTTTGAATATACTCGTACAATCCTCTAACAACAATTACTGCAGCTTCTAATGCTTTGTTCAAGTCTTCCCATGATGGAAGGGGTGCATTAGGACTCGATTCAACACCAGCTAACAACTCTAAATGTGGTTTCAGTTCCAATAAATGCCCTGGATCACCATTACGTTGCAATACAATAAGCAATTCCTGAAGACTTTGTGAAAAAGCTTGCGGTGTCTGAAGTTTGTCTATTATGGATTGCATGTGAGATTTGTGAGCTGTATCTCCATACAGGAGAGCAGACCACTGCTCTGGTGTAATACGCAATCCTGCTTCGATTGCAATTTGCACTATCTGAGCATCATGTTCTCTCCTTAGAGCTTCATACGTGCAAAACTCTTCTTTCAATTGCATTAATGAAGAGTCTTTATCACGTTTAGAAACCTTAAAACAAGAAGCCCTATACAATAATTGCACAACATGTCCAATGCTGGTTTTGGACGCTTGGGGAAAATGAGGTGAAAGACGCTGAACCACAAACAACACTAAAACTTTCCGAGAAAGTGCTGAACCATCCTCCAAAGCTAATAATAGCAGTTTCAACACTTCTTCCTGCATGGCTGGCCCTAGAAATTGGCAACCTCTTGCTCTAACAACAGCCCACAAATTTGTTGAAAGCGCCTGCGCATTCTGATGCTGTAATATTAGCTCAGTAACTGTTCGTTCTCCAACAGAACGAGCTGTTCGAACGGCTCTTTTCCGACCCTCCTCTTCAATAAGTTGGCAGTTGATCAAAGTAACTAGCTTTCTTTGTAAAGGCTTGCTCAGTGGATTCTTTGGTAAAATACTACTCACTAATGAGGAAGGTGGTTTTAAGTACAATGCTATCTCCTCTATCGATTTCTTTGCTTCCAAGTAATGCTTGATATTTCCTTCGGACACTAAAGGTACAACTGCTGGTGATTTTGTAGGTGCTTTCTCACCCACAAGTTGAAGAAGGGCATGATTTTCTGGAAGATTGTTTATATCAGTATTGATGGCTGTTTGATCATAAGGACACTGTTTCCTCTGAAGTTTTAATAAACAACTTTTGCAAATAGTATGACCACATCCCAAACTGACAGGGCGACGAACAGAGCATTCAAACCCATTTTGGCAAATTAAACAGGATAGAAAATCTGTCCACTTTGGTGCTTGAACAAGCATGGTAACTAGTAAATTCTAACAGAAATAAAGGGCAGAAACTTTTTTTCGTTTTCTGAAAAATAGTATGTCCGCAGGATAAAAATTATGCATAGAGTACTTAAAATATAGATGCAAGTAAAATGTAGGATAATAGCTAATTGTATGAAACAACTTATTACAAACAATAATGTGAATTTTTATACGATGGCCAGTGATTATCAAATAAAATCACCAAGATAAAAAAACTGATAAAAAAGCAACTTTTTCATGACTAAATTAAATATATTTCTTCTTGTTCAGCATACATATTTTTCTAACAAGTGATGAGGAAAATGGTGAAAAGTTAGTACTTTAAAATCAGCATCATACTTTGGACACAATACCACTACAGTCTGGTAAAAAATATCAGAAAAAGTTTTATAATAAATAGCAGTATATTTTATGATAACTTAAAATAAAATATTCCTTTGCCAGTACTACTTTTGACTTTGAGCCTTTAAAGCCTAGAAAACAAAATCTATTGATGGCAGGCTTTCTGGAAAGGTATTAGGAATTCCTCATTTTCAAAATAAACACACTACCAATTATTTAATATATAGATCACAATGAAAATTAATTTCCAAGTATTTAAATTACAATTCAGGTTTGTTTTTGTAAACAGATATTACTGTCCATAAACAATATTTTGATATAACTGCAATGGAAAGACAGTAAGCAGATCTTCAGAATTTCATACAATATCCACAATTTTTAAACAGATTTTTTTATCATAATTATCTTGTTCTTGTTGATGGAGTAGCCACACATTAAATGAAAAAAATACTTGTATCTGATGCTTTCTTTTGGTATCTAGATGAAGGTAAGAACTCCTGAAAATCAAGAAATACATTTTAAATAATTACAACAGGTAAAGATAAAATAAAACTTCTACGAACAACTTAATTTAACTTAAATACTCCAAAAAGGCTAGACAATTATAATCCAGATTGTAGTATTTAAAATATTTTTATAAAATTTTACAGTCAAATGATGCCAAAAATGCATGCTACAAAAGAAAAATTGAAAAAAAGAAATTTTCAGATAATGGGCAAATTTAAATGATTCATTAAGATATTTAAATGCAATATAAGGAGAACAAAGTAGAGTGGTCACTGAAATAAAGTGATTTAATATCAAATAGTTTTTCTCAGACATTCATTTTTAATTATTAATAAATGTAAAATGAATATTTCTTTTGTATTTATCAGATGTTAAAAGCATTTTTAAAAGAGTGCTAATGTTTTCTCAGATATTTTGCAACACTTTTGCAAGCATTTTAGATACTTCAAAAAATTTGAAATTAAAAAGTAATTTTATAAGTCAGAAAAATCAATACAAAAACAACAGCAAATACAATAACAGTAGATGGAAAGGCAAAATTAACAAACTTCAATGAACAGACGAATATGTTTTCATGCATAAAGCATACTCCAAGTTGCCAATTTTTTTAGAAATCCTTTTTTTTTTTAGACAGATATATGGACATAAAAACTTTTTTTATACTTAAAAGAATTTACTGAGTTTTGATTCAATCATTCAATTTGCACGAAATATTTTTAAAAAAAGGGAGGGGGGGGGGGGTTAAAGAAATTAATGATGTTATATTAAAAACTAATTTTAAAAATAATAAGAAAACATCTTTATAAAAATAACTCTACAATAAAAGAAAGTTTACACTGATTAATAATTCTACAACTGATACACAATAATTTAAATTACTTTTGAAAATTTTATTCTTTATGGATTCTAAGCATTATTACCTGTTACATACAAAATTATTATAATATAAATTAAAATTAAATTAAATTGCTTGCATTAGCATTTCGGGTTTCTTCCAGCATAACAAACTTGCTTATATATGTGTATTTAATAATATCATTTTAAAATGCATATTTAGTTCACATAAGAAAAGTAGCTTTTACAACAAAAAATCCCACTAATTTCCAATTTCAACAAAATCTTTGAAAACTAAAAAAATTAGGAGAGAAAAAGTCATATTAATATTTTAAGAAGAAAATATACAAAATATTGATTTTGTAAAATTTCAATCCTACTTGGAAAGACAAAAAACCCCAAAATTTTTATAATAATTTGAAAAATGATGAATTAATTAATATGTTAAATATTAAAATATACTCCTTTTTTCAAGGTCAATTTCAAATCAAAGCGTCATATCTTTTTAATATTAGAAGACAGAACATTTTTTATATAAAATAGATCTTTATCTTTAAAAACTGAGGGGGAAAAAATTCCATTTTTTTTTCCATTATTGACACAAACAAATAACAGTACAAAAATTTTTAAATACAAATTAATCATTTTTTACTTAAATGTAAGAATGTAAAATTTTGCCTTGAAAAGAAAAAAATTTTGGATAACTAATACAATATATGCAATACAAACCAAATGGAAACAATCTTATAAGCAATTTTTATCATGATAGTAAACTGAAGTTTTCAATTTCAGATAAGAATTTAATTTTGCATGACATGCATAGCGAAAAAAATAATAAACTTCACATATATTTTAAAAATCATCTAATGGTTATTTTACTGTTAGAACAATTACTATTATTTTTAAACAGAGGAGAATCTCTCATTTTGCTATTACCCAACAAAAAGTTCTATTTGTGAATGTTCAAGAGAAAAAAAATGCAAAAACTATTATAAGTTCTAGAATTTTATATGATCAAAAATTATAGAACGAAAATAATTAAAATGTATACAGTAAATGAAATATAAAACTATGTATTACGAAATTATAAGATATAATAAAGAAACTTTGGTATTTGATTTTGCATGTAGTTAGATTATCCTTTATTTATTAAATTAAACAGAGCGACACAAACTTTGTTTCTGATTACATACGGTCAGTTTAGTAAAACGAACACAAATACATCATAAAAAAAATACGAACAAGAAATTTTTTGTGTCGTAATTAATAATGTTCTAAAGATTAAATTAAAATACAAAAATGAACATACTGTACAATATAAAAGGTTAAAAATGGATTTGTATCATATACTTTTAACGACACATATTTCATTAAGCAAATTTATTCCCTTTATTTCGATTTATTCTGCATTTTCCATATGCACATGTTATTGATTCATAAATGTTTGAACTCAGATAAGGTATCTCAGACAGAATTCAAGTAAAACACGAACCCAATCCGAGCACATTCACATCCAAGTAAAATACTTTTGGTTTTGGTTGATGTTAATATAAAGGGATCAGGGGTTTTCTCCATATCAAGCGAACGGCCGCTCATCCGAAGTGTTGGCTTAGCAAGTATAATGATAACAAAAACACAGTATGAAAAACACTGCACAAGTAATAAAAACGAGAATATTGCTATAATTTAAATAAAGACGACTTCAAATATAAAATTACCATAAAAATTCTCTAAATTAGAAAATGCAATTTCACATTCAAAACTGCCATAATATATAACCCACCGAAAGAAAAAATATCAAGCCATGGTAGTAGTTAAAGTGTATATCTCTCATTTAAAAAAAACCCAAAAAGACAAGACCAAACCACCACTGTGGACCAAACTTATATGCAAGAAAGGAAAATGATTTTTCAGATCTAAAAATTTCGACGAAGCATCTCCATAAGGACCAGATATACGCAAGATTTTCCTTGAACTAGAACCGTGCCGCGGGCTATTCATTTATAGAGAAAACGACATGAAATAAAGGGGTCTATTCTGGTACCCCCGGTTGGGTTGGGGTGATCACTTTCCTGGAAATTTATTTAACGTGCGGAAAAAAGTATTTTCTAATGGAGAAATTACCAAATAATTAAATATCAGAAAATTCCCTGATTTGTTAAATTTATTATTATTATTATTAAACTTGAGTCTTAAAATGTGGTCGATGCACTAATTTTAAGTTAAAAAGGAACTGCCGGAAAAACAAAAATATATCTTTAATATTTCTTTTATGATGAATTTAATAATAATTCAGAGATATCAAAATAAACAGATTAAATTCCTCTTTGATATAGGCAGAGGCGCATATTGGCGGTCCAAAAGTTACATCATGACTCTGCTAAATCAGAAAGACGTTCGGCCGGTGGCTAAACAAACGGTTAAAGGAGAAATTTTAAAAAGTTATATGATATCGTTATTTGAATTAATAAAATGTAGTTCTTCCTTGTGATAAAAAAATGAAATTCATTTTCTTTAAAAAAAAAAAACCCGAAGAAATAATGAAAGAAGGAAAAGTGTAGAAGAGGATAACAAAAATACTTTGTTCAATCAAGCAATCCGTTTCATTTCATTCTTTAATGTCAGATTTTATTTTGTCAATTGGTCACTAGATGGTGCTCTCAGTCTATTACACAGCAGATAAAGGTACTTCGTAATAAATTGATTTATTTGAAATTATTGATGAATATATTTTTTCTCCGAAGATGCTGACCACAAGCTGAGAATCACTTGCTGACAAGTAGATATTCAGTTATGAACATCACGTTAAACATATCTGTACTAGGAATCATGCAATTTTATCCATTAAAATATGTGGAGACGGATTGAAACTAATTTTTGATGAGTGGAAAAATGAGCAACTTGGCTTTTAACATAATTTGTTCATAATTAAAACAAAAAACAAGCTTTTAGCCGACAATTCTTAGCAATTTTCTTAAAAGATAGGTTTTGAAATGTTTTTTTTTTTTTGTGTGTGTGTGATATATTTTGTATTGTTAATTATTAAATAATGTATTTTACCACATAGGAATAAAATTCAATTTCTAGATGAATGTAAAACATAAGTGGCCCCTCTAGTGAGACTTCAGAGTTGCAGTACCCCAGTTATTTCAGAACAATATTATTTCATTCATTTGGGAACCGAGTCACTTTTCTTCATGCTAAGAGTTCAAGGTCATATGAAAAGCAAAGGTGCAGATAAAGAAAATGGCGTCCAAAGAAAGTATCGCTTCCCCTCCCCCAATCTTTTATTATGGGCTTCTCTGAAATTTAATGCCCGTATTTTAGAGCATGTTGAGAGAACATGAATAAAGCATGTCTTTTTTAGCGAACTGTATTTAGCACTAATCTAAAATAATTATTTGTCAATGCATTTTTAATCTAGAATTTAAATCAAGATCAGTGAGATTTCTAAGACATATAAAAACTTTTAATATCATAAATGGATACGTGTTTCCGCAAATTGCATGATGTAAAAATCGTTCAAAATACAAACCTACTCTTGGACCTAGAGCTATCAAATTTGACACATAGTCACTTCTTGGGGAATACGTCTTCACTAAAAAAGGTTTTTTCAAAATTTTAATTAGATTTTTTATTAATTAAACATTAGTGATTGACGTTAATTAAATACTTGCTTAAATATTCATCAAAATTTTAACGTTTTTCCGCAATAACTTCATAGCATACTATCGCACAAAAGCCATTTTTACACCACTTTAAAATCCAAAAAATTAGCTTTCCAGTGATACCAAATGACAATTTTATTACTGTGCAATTTTTTTCATTAATTAAAAAAATTCAAAATTTATTTTAAATACAGTTTGGTAACTGTGATTTTCCGTTATAAAACCGCGTGCAACAAAATAGCAGGATTTTAAATATTTTAATAGCTTTCGTACCACTGAGAAAAAAATAAATATTAAATTTTTCAGTTTATTACTAACTAATACTTTAAGATATCTCAAAACATTGGAATTTTAAACATGATAATGTTTTGGGGCCGACATTCTTTCTGAAAATTGCATGAAAATTGCAACTGATACAAATCACATCAGACGAATCAAACTTAAAACATTATTCTACGATGTTTCAGGTTAGCAGTTCGAAACTCTTTCTTTTTGCTGCATTTTTTTCTTTCAAAAATATTCTAAAAGAAAGAGTTTGGCTTTTGAAAAAATAATCACACTTATCGTTAATACACTTTTCTCAATTTTACCACATATCAATTTTTTTATTTCTTTCTGGCTCTTCATATAAACAAATATTTTGGTTGTATTAATTTCACTATAAAATGTTTAATTCGAAATTGAAATAAGAATTAACAATCTGATATGCCCTTTTTAAAGACAATTTTCTTTGCGTTAAGGAATAAAATAAAAAAAGAACTATATCTTTTTGTTTATTCAATGAGAAGAACAATTTCTTTCATTTTTCAGGTACATTTTTATTTCCTTTCATGCGAAGTATACTAAGTGAAAGCATTGTACTCGTCAAAAAATTCGACTTCTTGTTTTTGAATAATGTTCAAGTTTTAGACTTCAATAACTCCGAAAAAATTATTTCTTATTCTTAAATTATTGTTTGTCTGTCAGTGAATACGATAACTCAAAAAATGCAACGAGCTAGATAAATGAAATACGGCATATTCTTTTAACGCTAGAATAGAAACTCTGTATCATATTTTTTACCGAATCCGTCAAAGGACTGTCTGTCTATCCGTGCGTATGTAAAACGCAGTAAATCAAAAAAGTAACAATTTGAATGTGGTATATGATCTTTACTCTAAATTTGCAGACCTGCATCTAATTTTTGAATAAATCAGTCGAAGATTAGATTGTCAGTTTGTTTGTATCACCTTGTGTATGCGAGCACGATAAATGAAACGCCACAAGCTAGATAATAAAATTTGGAATGTGTTCTGGATACCAAAATTGTAAATCTATATCACATTGCCGATGTAATAGGTCAAAGAGAAGAGGTCTAAAATACATACTCGTTTCTCTTCACTATACTAAGAAGCTATGTAGTGGCGGCCATTGTGGGCAAATGTGAGGGGGCAAAAAATTTATAGACACCTAAAAGTACCACGAATTATAGGGTGAAGACAACAAAATTTTGAATCTTGGTTTGAAAAAACTAACTAGCTTTCCCGGACACTATTGTTAATTATTATTAACTATTATTGTTATATATAGTTAAATATTTCAATTAATCAAAACATGTGTAAATATTCATATATATATATATATGATCAGGCTTTAAAGGTGAAGTATAATCCATTTTGGTAAAGGAAAAGACAGCAGTTGTTCAAATTTCATTTATTCAGTCGTAGCAGATAATTCAGGTTATCTATACTTATAAAAGGCAATGTTTGTGTGTGTTTGTCTGCGATGTCCAGACGAATCTATCGCACTTACAGCTATGAAATTTGGCACACAGGTAGTCGTAATGGTGACTGAATGCAACTCGAAGCCGAAATTTTAAATTTTAATCTAGAAATTTTTTTATTTAATGTTTTGTGTTGTTTTGGTTGATTTTTCGCACTAATTTCTCAATAGATTGGTTTCGAATAATTGTACGACAAAAATAGATAGACCATCGGAAAGAGCACGCGATTTCCGTTCTAATGAAGTTAGTTTTGAATTTCTAACGTAATTAACTGAATTTTGAGAATTTTTTTAAAAATAGTCAGTTTTGCTATCTAAATGTCTATCTAAATGTTAGTTTTGTTTTTAAATTTATTGCATCCGACTCTCTAATAACACTATTATTTTCAATTTTTTTTCAGCTTATAACTAGAACGGTTTTGTCGGATTTAAAACAAGAACGGTTAAAATATCGTTTATCGTTTTTTTTTTAATTAATTTTTTTCTGGGCCGTTGCGAGTTATTTTTCTCGATCGAGTTCCTCGCGCGGCACTTCTTCCGGACGTTGATGCCAATTTTGATTGGCGGACGCGCAAGATACGTCATGACCTTCACCTGAATGAATTACTTCGATTATTATTTTCGGATTTAATTTATATTTTGCTTGCTGTATAATAATCATTTAGATGTTCCAATTTTGTAATATTGTTTTGGATTAACGTACTCTGTACTATAGCGCGAAAAAAAAATAAGCGGGAAAAATCAAAAAATGTGTATCTTTTGTTTTGATTTTGTTTTCAAAACTTTTTCATGTCATTGTGGGCGGGTTTTTTTTTTTATTATTTTGTTAAAGTCCTGATTCCACGGGCAACGCCGTGCGCGTACTGCTAGTCTTTTATAGGTAAAGGGATCATAATGTACATAGATCCATGACCAGGATTAAAGAGCTAACGCGTGAAGCGGCGCGCTGACTGTTGTTCGTTTACATGTTGGAGTCAAAAAGGCAGAAAGGAATACGCAGAAAGGTTAAGTACTCAGAGAAGGGAATTTCCCCGAAAAGACTTGTGACTCGAAATGAAAGTCGTAGTGCGCTTATTACGATGGAAGTAGAAGTAATTAAAATGAGGTGTTGTTAAAAATTATTTAATAAAATTAAAAAATTTAATTTATATATATATATATAATTCTTAGTTTTAGGCATCTAAAATGAAATAAAAACTTTATTTTTCCGAAAAAAGTAGGGGGCGATTGCTCCCTCTCGCCGCCACTGAAGCTAAACATGAAACGCACCATATTGTGTAAGCATACGAGAAAGCTGAGAGGATGGCATTCCAACTGGTTTAAAGAATTATTAACATTGGCATTATAGTCAGTTTCACCTCAAGTTGATAGTATATAGAAAACTATGAGAAATTGTATCGTCGGTGAATGATGTAATACGTTTCTCGATATGTCTTAAAACTACAGAAAGAGATGTATGAAATTAACCAACAAAAAAAATGTAGCGTTCTATCAGAACCCGCCCGAACAATAGCGGGGCCTCCTGGTGCAAAGTTGAATTGCGGGGCCTTGAAAAAAATTCGTACGACAGAATAATTTATTACTTTTTCTTTTTATTACATTGCACAATTTTTTAAAGTAAGGACTAAATGAATACATGAAAATGATAAATAATTAAATTATTTTTAGAAAGTTAATATTTCAATCACACAAAAATTCGTTAAAAAATCAATTAAAAATAATTAATTCATAAATACAATTTGGTATCCGATTCAGTGGCGAATCCAGGGGGTTATCGGGCTGCAGCCCCCCCCCCTCCGAACTAAACCAAAATGCTTGATTTTATTTAAAATCACTACAACTATTTGTTCTTAATTTTTATTTTAAAAAATAATAAAATCGTGACAACATTGCTTTCTGGCTTGGCAGGCTCGAAAATTTTCCTACTTTTCTAGTCATTCCACTTATACTTGTAGCGTTGGTACGGTCGAAACATTTTTTGGCTAGTTATTTAATTGTATTTTTTATTAAATTATCGAAAGTATGGTAGTGCTCTTTATGATTCTTATTGTCAGGTGAGGAAAGTCTGTAAAGTTAAAGATTTTGGCTTACATTATTCACTACGATACAAAATTTTTATTTTTTTCGCGGCCCCCCCCCCCCCCCCCGACCGAATCCTGGATTCGCCACTGGTGTGACTTAAAAAGATAACTTTACATTATGTGATTTTTGTTTTATTTCTTATATGTTTTATAGCAAATTCGGATTCGATAAATGAAATGGTTAAGGGGATAAATCAGTTTTCACTTATGTTAGATCTCAAGTAATTTTTTATTATTTTTAATCTTGAGAAAGATCTTTATGCAAATGCGACGGTCATTGGTAAGGTCAATCTTATTTTAGAACAGAAGCAAAAATTTGGACACAATTTGAATGAATTATTTTTTTAAATAAATATTGTAATGTTTGTAATACTGTGTTCTATAAAGCAAAATTCGTCGACAAATTTTGAATTTCCGTTTTGCAAAATGAGTTAGCGACGCCGGGCCTTGTGCTCTCGCACCGTTCGCAAGATCATATTCAGGGCTATTTAACTCAGGGTATTTATGCATTGCGTAGCATTGTCCATACTGTCAAAGTGAGGCATCAATGATTGCAGTATCACAAAATGAAGGAACATTGCTAAACACTGTAAAGAACATTTTTTGCAGATTTATTGTACAGTAGGACCTCTATTATCTGGACTTCTATCAACCGAGGTTTCTGTTAACAGATCGGGTACCAGAAAATAAAAATGTGCATCTTAATATAAATAAAAGTCATTGTGAGTATATATATGTATATGTGGCTATGTATGTGTATATATTCCACATCTCCTCCTAAACTACTGGATCGATTTCAACCAAACTTTGCACACTTATTATTTAAGACAAGAGGAAGATTATTGTCACTTTTCGAAGCCTAAACGTTAATTAAACAGTCAGTTAATTAGAAATTAACCGAAACCGTTTTTCCGTTGTAAGTTCGGAGCAAATTATGTCCCAAAAAATTATTTTTATACCATCTTAAAGTTCAAAATTTTATCTTTTCAATGTAAATCTGTGTCAGTCTGTTATCTAAATAATTTTATAAATCTGTTCATATCTGTGACATTTTTCCTTCAACTTTTATTAATTTTTTAAAGTTAAATAATTGTTAATTACGCGTAGACGATTTTGAAATAGCGCAAATTTATAGCTACTCCATTGCTAGGCAACGGTTAGACATTGAACTAATTTACCTTTATTTCTAAATGTTTTGCTTATTTTTATAAATATATTTTATAAGAAAAGAGTCAACCGTCAACTTTTAAAAGCCCTAAATCTTATTAAAATTTCAGTTAATTGGAAATTAAGAAAGATTTTGACATGTTCTGTGATATTTTTCGAAAATATGTATTATGTCACAAAAACTATTTTTACACATAATGAAAGTTTTAAAAATTAGCTTTTCATGACGCAAGTTTCGTTTCCGTTCAATTCGTTGCCCTCATTTTAATAATTTTTCAAAAATTAAATTGTGTATAAAATTTACAACACTTTTTTTATTGGTGAACTGTTGCTAGATCACATTAGAAGAATTTTGGATGAAGACGAATTTTATTATTTTTTATTCATAATTATTTTAAAGCTTTTTCTTACTGAAAAATTTACTTTGTAATTGTCCCAACACATCCGTTAAATTTTTTCTTATACTGCAAGATTTATGAACAAAATTTGAAGTACCTATGCAATAAATACTAATAACTTATGGAGAAAATCAGATATCGGCGGTTTTTAAAAATCGTCTGGTTCAACTGATATTCTCATTTTAATTAAAAAACATTTCAGACGATAGAAGTAATGTTGTAATTGACGATATTGTAATTTTCTATACAAAAGTAGTTTTTTACATCAAAAATATTAGACATGAAAGTATTTTAATCCCGAGCAACGCCGGACATAACAGCTAGTTTCTTAATAAAGTCAACGAATTTTCAGAACAGGGTCTCAAAGTTGGCATTGAAACCGATTTTCATGACGCGAAGGCTTGTGAAAGGTCGTTATCGAGAGGTGATCTTTAATAATTCAAGAAGTTATTGAGAGAGAGAGAAAAAATAAGAATACAATTCCATTCTGTAGCACTTCATTAGTGAGGTGAGCAAATTCCATACATTTTCATGAAAAAAAAAATGTTTCTGTAAATGTGTCGGAGGAAGTTGTACATTGTTGAACGAAGGAAAATGTTCTTTTGAGAACACCTTTCAAAGAATCATTGAGAAAATGCAAAGGAAACGGCGAAATTTAGTAACATTCGCGAATCCTCTTATCAAAACTAATTAATGTTTCAAAAAATGCATGCAAGAAGTTTGATAACTAATAACGAGTTTGTTAAAATGTTAATACGTGGCAGTTAGTACTTGTGGATTTATTTTCATAATTTTAAAAAAAGAAAAGTAAAGAAGTCATTTCTTAAAAGATAGTCTTTTCTTTTAACCGAGTTTTCGATTATCCGAGGTGATTACGGTCCAATCAGCTCGGATAATTGAGGTTTTGCTGTAGTTATTTCTATACGGAATGAGACTATTGTTATGGGAATTTAATGAAGACAGTCCCTTTAATTCTACGAATGTCTCAGAAAAATGTCCAATTGAATGGAAACCCGTTTAGCATTTATCAAATCTTTAATTCATTAAACCTAATTGAAATGAAAAAAAGTACTGAACAAGATTTTTTTATTGACTTCAATTTTTTATATTTTTTATAAAGCAAGCAAAATAGAGATATAAATAACATTTTAAATTATTCAAGTTGAAAAAAATTCTTTATTATGGATTTGGTTGACTGATATTAATTTACAAAACATACAGTGCGGAAATACTTATACATATCTTATTCTCAGCACATCTTCGCTAAATATGGGTTTGAGCCATCAAACAAAATCAAACCAACCATATCTTATGTTAATTCAGCTAGAATAAAGTTTTCTTTCACCTTCTTTCTGCAATTTTATTCATCAAATCTTAATAATTGCGTCCTTAAAATGAAAGATGTTAAGAATTATTTTTGTTTCTTCCCTCAAAATATATATATATATATAAATCAAACGTAAACATCATAAACGTAATTATATGATCAAACGTACCAAATGAATCAACGGCAGTGATTTTTCTTCGACTTTCTCTTAAACTTACACAAATGGCGCTGTTTGTGTTTAACTTCGTCGTATATTAAAGAGAATCGGGTATGAATTTCGGATTCCTTCCATTAGCCGACCAGGTTCAAAATTTAACCGGATCTACAGTTTTCATATCAAGACCACCTATCGAATTGATATATATAGCTTATTGTGTTTTGAGTTATTGCGTTCAGATATATACGAACAGAAGATCCACAAACAGTCAACCCTCGAACGGATTTGTTGCAAAATTTGATGCAGATGTACGAATATGGCGATAAAAACATATGCTAAATTTCATGCATCTAGCTTATTGCAGTTTTGACTTAACATCAGTGGCGAATCCAGGATTTGGATCTTGGGGGAGGAGGAGGTATAAAAAATTTTGTATTGTGACGTATGTCAAACCTTATGGTTTATGTAAACCAAAACACTTTAACTTTGCAGACTTGACTCACCTGACAATAAGAATCATAAATAAAGAACACTACAATACTTTCGATAATTTAATAAAAAACACAATGAAATAACTAGAAAAGGCATGTTTTTGACCGCGTCAACGCTACAAATACGAGTGGACTGACTACAAAAGTGGGAAAATTTTCGAGCCTTTCAAAAGCCAGGAAGAAATGTTGTCACTTTTTTAAAAAGGGAGATTAAGAAAAAACAGCTGTAGTGATATTAAATAGAATAAAGAATTCTGGTCTAGCTCTGGGGGGTTGCAGCCCCATAGCCCCCCCCCCATTGGATTCGCCACTGGGCAGACAGACTCTCCTTTGAAGGATTTTAAACCCAGTTTGATACAGACCGTGTGTAGGCAGAGAAGAGCTACATCAGTCCCATCTTTTGTTTTTCAAGCCATAAATTTAATCACTAATTTATTTCATTTTGCCCATATTATTTAAATCCATCACCGAGCTAGCGTAATTTTCCTTTTGCAGCTTTCAATCTTCAGGCGGAAACTGTATACTTCTTTTCATAGAGAAAGAAAACTTCTTGTAGGTTTCAGCCCGATTTCCTTCTGTTGTACATGACTTTTTTTTTTTTTGTAAACTCCCTGCCAAACAACTTGAAGGGAAGAAGGTGCTGTAGGAAAGTGCAGTTCCAGAGATATTAGAAATGCAGTTTGTAGCGGTTACAATTCACTGCCTTCTCCTTTTTATGGTAGGTGGCGCTACTAGAGCCAACCGAGTTTTTCCCATGATGCCTCTCTCTCTTCTTCTTCTGTGTACTTGTGTTGTGTTGTTCTGTGTCTTGCGTCTTGTACCTTTTAATGTACTGTGTCGTGGAACTTAGCCATCTAATAAAAATGGTTCCTGAAATTGAATTGCTTCTTCAACAGCGGCATTCCATATAAACATGAGTCTCGACCCTCTACAAGTTTTAATTTTTATCTATCGTAAATTTGTTTTTAGCGAGTCCAAAATTTGAAAATAAGTAAGAAAACGAAGGATGGTTATTGATAAATAAAAATTAGGCCTACCCGGTTGTTATGTAATCCGTCTCACTTCCTGCAATTCTGCCCCGTTTTCGGGGGAAGGGAGTAAAATTAATCTTAATTAGAGTCACTCTACCTGTCAAGAGGGTGGGAGTGTGTGACAGTCTTTTAATATTTTTTAAAAACAGAAATCTAATAAAGTGATTGATTATCATTCAATAGCTTAAATAAGCAGACAGCGGTATACTTTTAAATAGCTTAATTGAGAGTTGCATTTTTCTTCTTCCAGTTATCAATAGAAAATTATTATTAACTGAACTGCATTGTCGATTTTGAAACTGTTTAACAGATCAAACCAAAGTATGATGAGCCTTCAAGTTGGTTCTTCACTAAATCGGGCTCCAAAACTTAAAATGGAATTAATTCATATTACTGAAGATTATATGGATGCAAACATACAACTGGACACTAACTCCAAAACACACATTTTGGGATATAGACTTCCCTCAAAATTTTACAGAAATTCTTTATCTGCATTTTTACAAAACGAATTACAATAGAATCCCAGGAATCCGAAATTTCGGATAATCCGAATATCTTTTTTAAATTTTCTGAAAACTTTTTACTGAAAAATGAAGGGGAAATAACAATTTCGAATCAGAAACAAAGCTAATGTTTGCTCCTAACTTAAAAGAAGTATTCGATTTGTTCTTTAAAAATGAATACAGCACTTTAATTAGTAGAAAAAAAACTCGAATATCTTCTTTTTCACCCGCAACTTGTTTTCCACTGTACCGTGCGAATCGCCGCGTGCTTTCTCCTTTCTCACGTACGCCTCCATAGAGTACCCAGAGTCAATACTATACTGCATTTGGTATATCAAGAGTATTTTACCGAATTTCCCGGATGATCCGAATTCCCCGGTATCCGAATAAAGATCAGCCCCAATTAGTTCGGATTCCCGGGGTTCTACTGTATTGCATTATAATGAATCGGTTGTGCTATAGATTGGAATTAGTTCCGTTTATTATATCCAATTAATTACAGTAAGCCTGAAATCTATGAAATAGTGGTTGGATCCCGGTAACATAGTAGTGTTCATATGTAAATCACGATTGAAAAAAAAAAGAGAGACACTGTTGTAATTCATTAATAAAGCAGTGAAGTATATTACAAGGAATATTTAAATTAGAATCAATATTACAGTTTCCTTTCATTTTCTAATAGACTAAGTAAATTTTATCATGGCGCATAGCAACGCAACTATAATTCAAATAAGCCGCCGAAAACCTCAATACGACGAATCTGAAACGCACGTTACGTAGAACGCGACTCAAAAAAAAATCGATACACGTGTTGACATACTTGAATATCCTGACAATTTTACGTCATTTTACAAAACCGCCATTGAAATTCCTCAAAGCGAAATTCATAAATACTCCATTTTATATAAAGCGACAGAGAGAACTCCCCATTTTCCAGCAATTCGTAAATCCGGCTCTTCCTCTTGTTGGGTTGCCGAAATTCAAAAGCTCTTGGCGTAAAAGTCGCCAGAAACGATCTTGGCGAAACACCAGGCCCTGATTGAAATGAAAATTTAGTAAAATGATTGCTCTCAGCAATGATGCTTACAAGGATGCGTTGCGATATCTTACGTTAGATTACACCAGAACATCGTAAAGTATGGATTTCGAGCCCATCTGGAGTCCCCTAAAAATTTATGGAGTTGCGAAATGTGTGTTATCAATAAAGTGACCATTTATTTTTCCCCCAAAAACGGGACATTTTTTAATTTTTAGGGAATTTATGTGAATTCAAGAAAACATATATTTCTTCAGTTTTTATTTATTGATGAAAAGAATAGGAATAAACACATGAAAAGAATTAATTTTTTTTTTTTTTTTTTTTTTTTTTTTTTTTTTTGAAGAAAACATTTTTGCTTCAGTATATTTGGCGTTGATTTTAAAAAATAATGAACTTCTTGGCAGGATTTCTTAAAAATCTTTTTGGTAATTAACGTTGCTTTATAAACTGCGACTTGCAATTGTGTTTTCTAGCTCGTCCACAACTTATTCATAAGAAAAAAGACCCTTTCTACGGATGTATTAGTGCCGGGCAGACATAGATTATATTCAATAATTATACGAAAGTTCGTTCGATTTAAATTATTGGCGTGAAATTGTTTGAACAGTTCCACTCAACGACTTTCGGTTTAAATATTCTCAGTCTATCATTCTGTCACTTTATGTGGTATAATGAAGATAGATATAAGTGCGAAATAGGAGGCTTCTGACTGAATTGCATATGTGTGACGCGTATAGCGCATGCTCCGTCATCACCGGGCTACTAGACATTACTAACGGATTTTTTGATTTTTGGCGCCTTCTTGTTTGAAATTGTTATCGTGGGGGGCGGCGGGCCTCTCCTTCTGAAAACGGGACATTGGAGTGTCCCGAAGCGGTGCTTGGGGACAACGGGACAGGCTATCAAAAAACGGGACTATCCCGTTCAAAACTGGACTTATGGTCATATTAGGTATCAAGTGTTTCAGTTAGTATCAGTATTAGTAGAAGGCAAAACTGATAAATAAAATCTTCGTTAAAAAATTTCATCTGGATTTATGAAACAATTACATTAAATAAAAATTTATTTCTGTTTTCCTTTAAGTCATTCAATATTATGTAATTTACTTTCTTACCTATATGTAAACTTAGGGGCGTGAAGTAATTGTCAGATAAAAATGGGTTCTTGAATATTTTTTTCGGCCGACAGGACATTATAATAGAAAAACTTAGTTATCCTGGATTATATTTAATAGATGGATTTCATGTAATAATGAATTAGTGACAAGTAAAGGAGGAAAAAACTCAAAGTAAAAAAATATCTATGCATTCCTCACATAAATATTTCAATAAAATCTTATAAAGAAGGCATGTTGTAAATTTTATTGTTAGAAAATCGCGCAAATTCTAGAGAATACGGAAATATTCTATTGATGAAAGAATTAGCATTTAGACTATCTGTTACAGTCATTCTCTCATCCTTTTCTTTTTCTCTTGTCTGTCCTTCATAATGAAACGTTTCTCCATTGGGTTTCAGGCCATATATTTTGATCTTACATCGCCTTCATCTTAATTATTCACGTTTTGTCCAAAATATCACCAGTAATGTGAAGTGCTTGATTGGTTGATTCATAACAGACTGAATGGAACATGACCAAAGTCACTCACGTTGCAAGGCTTCTTATATGTTTTATCTGTTCTCGCAGTTAAACATCAAGTACTTACTGAGAAGAATTCAGAGTTGAGCCAAGCATTCATACATAATCTGGGGGCAGATAAGGTTATTTTGCTTTGGCCCTTAAATGCAGCATCAATACGAAGTGTTGCTGTCTCTTATCGTCCTTTCATATCTATTCGAAGTTATTAGTAAACTTTCCAAAATATTTAACCTTGTGGGAAGCGTGTATAGAAAACTGCTACTGTTTACTGTTGTTCGCTTTCGATGTTTATGCGTCAGTTTTCAATTTTTACTACGCATTTTTATCAAATCCATATCATTAACGGATAAACATATCATATATAACAGGATGCTCATGCTTGCTGTTTTTTAAGTTAAAATGGCATATCAGAATGAATTTTACTTGTCACTAGTTTGTTTTTATTTTATTTATTTATTGCAAAGCTGATGGAAGAGAAAATGTCAGGCTGCTTTTTTGCATACGAATTTGTGTACCTACAGTTAAGCATGTTTTATTGCCTACAATAAAAGTATCATGCTTACCTGAAATCCTCTATATCAGCGGTTCTCAAACTTTTTCAGTTGCGGAGCGCCTTTGAAATTGGAAATTCAACGCGGAGCACTAAAATTTATCTCGTAGCTATATACTGTATTTATTAAATAGAACAACAAAATAGCATTGACGATACAAAGTAGTTTCGTCATTTAAGCTTGCAGGACATTAGATTTCATTGTTTAAATTTTTTTCTGCACTATTTTCCCATTACAGACAGAAAACACACATGAAAAAAAATTGGAAATGAATTTAGGGCAAGTATTGCATATCCACAATTTGTTATTTTATTAATTATTACATTTCTTACAAATTTTTACTTGGTTTCGTGAAACAGAAATTTAATGAGAAGGATGAGGCTGTTTTGATTTGCTCAATGAGATTATATCTGGCTGAATTTCGGACAGTTGCAACTGAATATCTTGCTCTGCATTGAGACGTGATCTGTATTTTGTTTTAGTAGCGGTGTATGCGGAGAATCCTGTTTCGACTAAATAAGTGGTTGCGAAGGGCAGGAAAATAAGTTTCGCTTTATCTGATAAGATTTTAAATTCATCTTTTAGTGTACACCAAAAATCTGAGATTGATTTCTCAGTTTTAAACTTTGATGTTATCGCTGTATCTGATGTCAAATCAAGCAAGCATTCTTATTCCTGTGATGTCAGAGAAGATGGGTTTACGGATATGGAGTATGGTCCTAAAACCCAAACGTTTTCTTGTATGTTTCCATCAATCCTTTTGGAAAATAAGAGTTGAAAGCATCAATCAAACGCAAGAGATTAACTTCAAACTCGTTTAAGATATCTGCAGGAATGTCTGATTCGAGTTCTTCTCCAAATCCTTTTGTTATTGGAAAACAATCCAGGGTTCCGGTTTTGATTGACTCTACCCAATACTTCAGTTTCTTTTTAAATCCTTCCACTTTATCAGTAGCATCAAAAACAGTTACTTCTTTTCCTTGAAGTGAGAAACGTAAATCATTATTTTTTTTGAAAATATCTGCCAAATACGCCAATTTCATTAGCCAACGTTAATCACACAACTTCCCTCCCAAAGCAAAATTATTGTCTCTCAGGAAGATTCCGACTTCATTCCTTACTTCAAAGAGGCGGATTAAACTTTTACCACGGGAGAGCTTCCTTATTTCTGCGTGAAGGAGTAAAGACGTATGCAGACTCCCCATGTCATCACATAAGATTTTGAACAACCTGTTATTCTTAGGTCGAGATTTTATAAAATTTATTATTTTAACAGTTTCAGACAGTACTTCCTGTATAAAAGGTGGCATATTTTTCATTGCAAGAGCATGTCGATGAAGTATGCAGTGGCTACTGTTGCACCCCTTGGCTTTTTCTTTTATTTTTTGCGATTGCACCAGACATCTTACCAGTCATAGCTTTCGCTCCATCTGTGCACACATCAACACAGTTATCCCATAGGAAGCTATTCTCCGCGAAAAATTCATCTAATAATTTAAACATTTCAGTGCCAGTTGTGGTAGTCGGTAATGGCTTGCAGATAAGTAAATCCTCATGAAAAGAGTCCAAATATGGATAACACACAATTACCATTACTATTGTCAAACCAGCAACATCGGTTCATTCATCCATTTGAAGTGAAAATTTAGTGGATTTTATACGAGAAATTAAAGTAGATTTCACATTCTCTGCTAAGTCCCCGATTCTTCGCGATATTGTGTCATTTGACAAAGGAATTGTGTCTATCACTTTTGCAGCCTTTTCGTCAAACATGCATTCGATAATGTCTTTTACACAAGGCTTGATAAGGTTTTCAGCAACAGTATGGGCTTCGCCAGCTTGAGCAATTCGGTAACTGACTAAGTAAGATGCCATCAAAGCCTTTTCGTTGACAGTATTTGAATGATATGATAAACATTTCTGGACTTTCCCGAGTTCAATATACTTCCTTCTGGTAAAATCAGTTGGTTTATCCTTGCTTTCTGGATGGACCCCCTCAAAATGACGGCGCATTTTTGCTGGAAACATTGAACTTTGCCACAAATTACGCACTGAGATTTATTATCAGTGGTCTCAGCGAACCCAATATCCAAATAAGAATCATGATACTTTCGTTTTAAAGTTTCTTTTATTGTAGAACTTATATCCGAGGAAGTAGGGTTGTTCGATAGTTCAAGATCAAGAAGTTCTGTTGCATCCGCAGTCAATGATTGATCCGAAAAACCAGCTTGTACAGCAGCAGTAACACCTCTATCTTCTTCCGCACTGCAATTAGAAAGTAATATACACATTAGTTGTATATAACAACAGCATAAATTCAGTAAAAAGTTTAAATAAGATATTGCATCTAAAAAGATTCATTGAGAGTTTTTTTAAAAAAAGAAAATACTGTAAAAGTGTAAATTTTAAGAAATTCTATAATGCAAAATCTTATACGTGAATAGTTAAAATTTTATTTTTAGTCATTCTAATTTTCAAGATTTTAAAATATCGTAATGTGTTTAACCATTTTGATACAGGAAAAAAGAAAAAACCAAAACGAGTACATACCTCTTAGATGTTGATGCTTCAACGTCTATTCCAGTTGACTTGGCAGAAGTTTTGATGTTTTTTAAGGATCCCGTCTCCAGCCAACGATCCATTGAAAGAAAATCGATGTTATTCCCCGTATCACTAATTTAGTATTTGAAGAACCCTCCACGAGACAGATATTTTGTCATCAAAACAAAAAATCTGAGAAGCTACAGAAATAATATATTACATATAATGAACTTTATAATTTGTCGGTTCTCGACTGAATGTTGACTAAAATGCAACTGATTTGAGAAGTGAGTAAACAACCATTTATGCATGCAATAAAAAAATTCCGATACTTCTGGAAAAGCGTCGAAGCTAATTTTTTCTGCAAACGCCGACACAGTAAGCCTAGCCTCTGTCTGGCTCCTTGTTGTCTGGTGTTGACTTTTGACGTAAATTTGTTTTGTCGACTGGTGGACGAGAAACTCACACATTGAATGACGACTAACTTTTTATATAGTCAATGTTTCACCTGATCAGTGATACTCGATTTCGTGTTACACACCGAGAGCGCAAAAGGTCATAATATTCAAATATTTTTGTTCCATTTTTTTCGTGAAAAATATTTTAAATTTTAAAATATATTTAATAAAAATATTTCATTTTAAAAATGTCCTACCTTTTCGCGGAGCACTGGAAATTGTTTTGCGGAGCACAGTTTGAGAAACTCTGCTCTATATAATTAATTCCAAGCAGTGAATGATTTTTTTTAAACATATGAGTTTTAAGCAGGCCATTCACATATCTTCCAAAATAGAATTTTTGGAACACGGGAAGGAAAAATCAATCGTCACGGTCGAAAACCTATGAAATTCGGAAGAAATGCTTTTGAGTAGTGGAATTCTGACCAACTCAAAATCCAATACTTCATGCGCCGATTTCAATTTGAGACCCCCGATGCGAGGCTAGTGGCACATCAAAGAGTCTGCCTAGATTGAGACCTCGCGACGAGGCTAGAAAATGGGAAATCCATTGAGGGGGAGGAATAAGGGGATCGAAGAGCTATGGTAGCGCACTTTGGAGCCTATGTGAATGATGTGAGTAATTTTTCGATTAAAATGGGTGGGGAAAAAACGGGCTTAGGACAAACGGTATAGTTAGCCTTTAAGTGAATGCCCAGCTTTAAAGCTCAACTTTTTGGCATGTTCCTCAGTAAGTGTAATAAGCTACAGAAAATACAGTTATTTATAAAGACTATAAATTAAAGGAATTACATTTGTAATAAATAGTGCCATCTCATTCGTTATAGGCGTAAAAGAACAAATCCATAATTTTGATACAAACAAAATAACTGAAATTTCGAGAGAATAATGTTAAAACAATCGCAAAAAAATGTAACCACTCTTTTTTTAAAAGTGAAAAATATATGGATTAAAATTTTCTGAACAACCACAAAATACTTTTCTGTGCATCGGCTAAAAGTAATTAAGTGCAAAAATGCATTCTATAGTTAAATTTTATATTTATATTAAATGTCGGTTTTTGTATGAATTACTGAAGAGAAGTAAGAACTCCTCTTCAGTGAAAGTTGATGTTCTGAAAATCCAATTGAATTTCAAAAAAAAAAAAAAGATGTTTAATCAATGGGAAGTGATTATATTTTTATTTTTAATTATATGCATGCGAAATTTTCTGAAAGCAAAAGTCTACTTTTAGTTACGAAAAAATAAATAGATATAAAATTTTCGATTACTATTATTTTTGTATGACTGAGTACAAACTTTCTTCCGTAGATTTAAATTCTGTCAGCCTTATTTCAAATTCAGTTGTAAAGCAATTCAGTTAACGTTTTTTTTTTTTTTTTTCGTATTTTTGATATGATACAGTTTGACTTAAATTTGGTTAACATTTATGTATAATTAGAAGTAATTAAAAATGAACTTTGGGTACAGAAATTTTATTAAAATCTTTGTCTCGTCCTATTCTATTAGGTGTGTCACAAATATGGCTTTTGAGGACCTCATGCGGCCCCAAGGTTTGGTAGGCTTGCAGTAGAACATCTAACTGCAAAGGAATGTCACGCAACGAGCATTTCCCATCTTCTAGAACCTTCTAAGTGTTTTACTCAATCTTTTCAGATAAGCTGCCATTATTGCCACAGGAGCTGATTAATCGACTATCATTTGGAAATGTCCACATGTGAGTTGAACCTACGTTTTCAAATACCACAAGTTTACATATATCAGAATAAATAGTCTCACATTCAGTTTCATCTTTAATGTATGCGTGAGGTAAATCTTTTTTCCCCTCAGAATTTTAATTCAGATCGTTTTGATTTTCTTCATTGTTTTTACTCTGAGAGTGGTCGCCTAGGTCGGATTTCATCGCGAGACTCTTTTTAGAATGCTTCATTAGCGATTAGACTCAATATTTAATTCCATTTAAACGGGGATTCCTCTTTTTATCTTCGCTCCTCTTGTACTTCTACCAGATTCCAGTCTAGTCTGGAAATGTTTTCGGAAATATTTTTTATCCCCCTCTCGGCAATAAATTATTTCGGGGGGGGCAATAATTTCGCAGCAAATTATTCATATTCTAATTACAAGATGAGGGAAAATTTCTTGCTAATATCACTTCTATGATTTACAGTTTAAGTATGACACGGTTTTATTTAGGAAATTGGCGAAAATATAATTGAATAGTTAATAAAAATATATATACAATCATTTGTATAACACAGCCATACAACAATTAGCCAATGCATCAAACATGCATAATGTCATGTGTTGACGATACCCTTGAGAGCTGCTGCCATCAGTATCTGTCAATACGGCCTTAGGTAAAAAAAAATTAGCTTTATAATAGGCTTACTAGCTCTTGCCAACAATAAGTGCATGCTTTTTATAGTATATTATTGTATTAATATTTTAGGAATATATTAAGAAAAAAGGCAGTAGTTTTGGGCTTTAAATATCTAATAACCGGAAAGCATATACTTTAAAATTTTAAGAAGGAAAACAGAAATATCTAGATATTATACACAAAATAATTCTGTTTTTTCATTCTTAAAATTTTAAAGTATATATTTTACCCGGCTCTGAGATATTTAAAACCTAAAACTACCGCCTTTTTTTTCCTTCACCACGGCAACAAAGGAAAAATTGATTCTATTTTATAAACCGCTCATTTCAACATGTTTCCATATTTCACCATTTGTTTGACGCAGCATAGCCAAAAATGGCTCTTGCGCCATTAAAACTCATACAACCAACCAACCAACCAACCATCCTTCACCACGGCTTCTGAAACATGGAACTCAAATGGAGTCGCAGAAACTTTCACACTGCCTTCTTCTTTCTGTTTCTTTAACATTTCGAAGAAAAATAGTTAAAAAATTATCCTGATGTACTGCAGTTCATTGCCATATAACGAAAAACAGTTTTAAAGTGAATTTCTTGTTATTCATTTTAAATTGATGTTCTAATTTTTTGTTTATTTTTCAGTTTCTGTCTTACGGTAAAAGTTTTCGGAGCGAAAGGAGCTCGCGAGTGGAAGTTTAAAAGCCTGTTCTGTACGAAAGTTTGGATTTACGTTTAACAGGTTATCCGATTTGGACTTTACACAAGTTTTTTTCAAAATTCAGCCTAAATTCAAGTCAGACTGTTAGGAAAAGTAGAAAGCACAAAAGCAAAAAGCAAGCCAAAATTCCTTAGGATGTATGACCAGAATAGCTATCCGGATGAACTAAAGCAGAGATGAGCAATGTTTTTAGGAATTGCCCCCCTCTTTCCCCGCAGGAAAAAAAGAAAAATTTCGGTCGGCCAGTATGATTTATTATAAAACTCAATTAGGCCTAAAAATATTATTTAAGAAATTCTTTAATACCAATGATTGAATGAAGCCGTGAATGCATTTCTAAAAGTTATATTTTGCAATAAATATATACTATTGCTGCATATATAGTTATAAAATTACTATACTATTATTTTAAATTCTGCATTGGGCCGTATAGAATCTCTAAACGGGTCGTAGTTTACCCTTCGCTGAACTAACAGATGCGCAAAGATGCAGAAATGACAAGCCAATAACTGGTGAAAACTCTATGCTTGCCGGCGCTTTGCACTTCGACAATACGTTCTCAAAGTTAATTCACTGTACGTTAAAGTTTACAGTTATTCACGCTTCATAGTGCTGGCGCATGAATTGGTGAACCCTTTCGAAAACACGCGGTATTTAGCCGATATTTTTAATGGCATTGGAGATCTCGCGACGAGATCGGCATGCCCGCCATCTCAGCGTCCGTAAACTGTTGTATATTCTCCTTGTGCCGTCGGAATTCTAAATGACTAGTTCTGAAATGTAACTACAACGTAGGCGAACAGCACCCTTTAGCTCGTCTGGTTAGCGTTTCCGACCCCTCACACTTTGTACGGTGAATTTTGAATCACCCTGTATATATACGTCATATTAAGTCGTTCTTCACGCTGCTGATGTAATAAATTCTGTATATCTAAATAATCTTCTATACATCTAAATGAAATGTTTACTATTTTTTTATCATAATTGTAAATACCACCATAAGAGAAGCTGGAAAAAGATAAGCAACAAGATAAAGAAACATGGATAAGAGGTAGTTGCAGATTTTCATTTTTCTGTCCTACTCAAAAAATGAAAAAGATGTAAAAGACTGAAGCGACCAAAATAAAACAAATAAAATTCAATTTTAACCTATTTTTATTTTAAAATGCTCTAGAAACCATATAAAATAAAATGTTCTTTCCTACTAAAACGTTTTCATGTAAACATGATTAAAAATTAGAGTGTTAGTTCTTCTCGGTAACGGATATTATATATATATATTTTTTTACCTTTCAATGTATTTCACCATCCTTTGATATGATTTCAGAGAAAATGAAAAGAGATAATTGAGCTACGTTTTAAAATTCTCATTCAATCATATTCACCTTTAAAGAAATTTATTCTTTAGCAAAATTGCTTATACACTCGCAAAATTGTTCTACAAATATACATATTATTATAGTAAACGTGAAATTTAATCATAATACAACAACAACCCAGACATGCAGGTTATTTTTTAATCAAATGCGTATAAAAAGCTTTTGATTCCAAAGAAAGAATTGTATTTTTGTTGTTTAGCACATTTCTAGATAAAAGCGTCATTACAAAATGTTGTTTTGATACTTGTATTACTGTTATTCAGTCCTGTTATGCAGTTGCTAAGAATTCCGAGTCTGGCATTTGATTACTTTCAAAATTTCAAATCCCGTCTTTAATAATGATTTTCATCAAATACAGAGCAACCCCAAATGGGATTTTGAAGCTTTAAAGGTGCCTTATTCATTCAGAATTCAAAAGATTTTAAGACAAAAATAATTAAGAAAAGAAATATTGACTTGAAGTATTTCATTAAAATGTACCGAATAATTGTGCTAAATTGAAATTTTTTTTTCTTTTTCTTTATTAAGAAGAAATGCTTCATTTTCATTCACGAATTTCGAGGTCGCGAAAATTTTTCTGTCGAAAAGGAGTAAAGACAAAAAATATGTAAGAAGCTTTGATTTAAAATAAAAACACTTTCACACTCTAATTATTGTACTTAAAAGCAGAATGTGTTTATTTTAATTATTTTCTACTTCTTAGTCTTTAATTTATAATTCATTATTATAAATATCATGAAATCTTGAAATAAACTTTTTCTGAAATTCATTATCAGGTGGAATCCCTCGCATAGAATCATCATTTAATTAAATTATTCAATTAACTGGTAATTAAGTTCACAATATATTAAAATATAGTACATTGTCATCGAAAACACTGAAGTGTGCCGAGTTTCAAAGCTGTAGCATATCAGGATGTGAGTGCAAAATCGATCATAATGTTCCTTTTTTGCAAGCATGAAATAAGCAGAGTTAAATAAAAGTGTGTAATGTTGAACTTGGTGCAAAATTAATGCTGAAATATCTTTTTATGTAAAGGGATTTAAAAAGTTTTACGTGTGGGTGGGTGTACGTGTGTACGTGCGTGTGTATGAACGCGCAATTGTTACATAAGATTTTTTTCCCCCCTAAAGTAATCCGGGACAGTCCCAGCTTTTGTCTTTTTGTCCTGGATTTGTAAAGGTTTGTTGACCTATTTTGAATGAAGTGTTTCAAATTATGTCGCTTTATAATTAATAAATAAATGATTTATGTTAAAGTATTTAAAAAAGATTAACTGGATTCAATTTTCAAAAACCCAAATTTTATAATACCTATATAGAATAAATAGAGTTACTTATTTAAGAGAGCAATGGCAGGTTCAGTATCGTTATTCCTTTAAATATATAATACTAGCAGTACGCGCACGGCGTTGCCCGTGGAATCAGGATTTCAACAAAATGGAAAAAAATGCCCACAATGACACGAAAAAGTTTTGAAACCAAAATCAAAACAAAAGATACACATTATTGATTTTCGACAATGACACGAATGTAATGACGTCACCGGAAGGAATCGGATTGTAGAAACAACGCCTCCTAGATATAGGAGGCGTTGGTAGAAAGCATATTACGTCACCTCCTGCGAGGAAGGTCACCACCAGCCAATGAAATTGCAACAATGCATTCTTTATCGCCCGGAGAAACTCTAGCTGTTAAATTTCGCTAGCAAAAAAACTGTTTGAAGTGATCAGGGAAAAATTAATTTAAAAAAAAAGAAAAAAGATATTTTAACCGTTCTTGTTTTAAATCCGACAGAACCGTTCCATTTATAAGCTGAAAAAAATTGAAAATAATAGTGTTATTAGAACGTCGGATGCAGCAAATTTAAAAACAAAAATAAAATTTCGATGGCAAAACTGACTATTTTTAAAAAATTTCTCAAAATACAGTAAATTACGTTTGAAGCTCAAAACAAAATTTCATTAGAAAGAAAATTGTTTGTTCTATCCAATGGTGCATCGATTGTTTTTCAACTATCATTAGAAAAGATACTATAGACGTAAACGTGTCAAAAATGACCCAAAACAACACAAAACATTAAATAAAAAATTTTCTAGATTGAATTTTAAAATTCCGGCTTCGAAGTGCATTGAATCACCATTAAGCCTACCTGTGTGCCAAATTTCAAAGCTGTAAGTGCGATAGATTTGCCTGGGCATCGCACGCACGCACACACACACACACACACACACACACACACACACAAACATTGCCTTTTATAAGTATAGATTAATTTCCTTTAAATATAGACACGTGCTATAATGTCAGTGACATTGTGCTGTTAAAATAAAATCCACATTAATTGCTTCAGCACGAGAAGAGAAAAATGTTACATTATGGAATCTAAGAAGAGATATCGATGCAGTAAATGTAATAAAATAAAATCTGCATTAATTGCTACAGAGAATTCTAGAAAAGATAAATGTGTTGCGTTTTGGAATCAGAGAATGGACTTCGATGCAGTAAAGGTAAAGTGACCAGACGTCTCTGATTAGCCAAGAAAATTCTGGTTTTTGGTATTTTTTCCTAGTGGAAAGATTAAACACTCCCACAACCAATAAAGGCACGTTTCCAGCTTGAAGTTTATAACATTTGGTCACTTAATCATTACTAAAGTTGTAAGAAAATAGCTGTTTCCCGAAATGGGTTATGTTTCTTCGTAGATTATTTATAATATTTGATTTATTTATCACTGCTATATTGTAAGGGTCCTGTGTAAGTTAGACAGGTTAAAAATTCGAGCTGAATGTGCAACATGAATTTGTGTTAAGTTTAACCAGAAACAATCGATACTTTGGAGCGGCACTAGATCGAGAATCCAGATATTTATTTCAAATGAAATTATGCATACATGCAGAATAATTTTTTTTCGAAAAACCAGTCGGAAAGCCAATGGAAATAGTATTTTTTTTAATTTCCTAGCTCTTTATCTGTGACAACATGATTATTTAAACATTTCACTGCTTTTACCTTTATTCTTGTCTTGCTTTCATTGATGAATCAGAAAAGGACAGAAGAATCAGTGAAGAATCAGAAAAGAACAAGTAGGAAATGAATTTCAAATATTACATAGGCTCATATTTTGACGAATCCCGTCGTCTTTAGATCTCCCCGAGTCTCACAAAAACAACAACTGAATTATGTATGTCTGACGTTCGATCAGCCTGCAAAAACACAATTCAAAAATGGAAAGGGCTAGAAGAATGATATTTAGTACATGGTTTCTACACTAAAACCGCAGATCTGTATCAAATTTTGGTCGAAATCCCCCAACGAGAATTCTGTCTATCTGTCAGGCATGTGCATTTGAAAATGATAACTGAAACTAAATGATACACTGAGTTAGATGAATGAGATTTGGCATATGATTTTATTTCAGGAATTGTAAATCGGTATCCAATTTTAGATCAACTCAGTCAAATACTTGGCAGCTTGTAGATCTGTGTTCCTGCTATGTGAACTCGGTAACTCAAAAACACAACAAGCTAGATGAATGAAATTTAGTATACTGTCTTTGCACCAAAAATGTAGATCAATATCATAATTTGGAGCGAACTTCTCAAAGAGAAGCGATATAATATGCATACGCGATTGTCTTCAATACGACGAAGCTAAACACAAAAGGCGCCACATTGTGGAAGGTTAAGAGAAAGGCGAGAAAAAAACATCCCAGCTGGTTTAATTTTAAACAAAGCCGAACGATGTTCATTTAAAGGGGAAGGGGAGAGAGAGTCAGCTTTTTAAAAACAGAATTTTACATTTTCTTGAAGACTTTTGGCAGATTTATGGAAGTATGCAAAATGGCGAATGTTTGGAATAACTGTCTATCTAGCAAAATCTATCAGCTGCGTAGTGTAACTCGCGAAATATGGAGTCAAAAATATGCTTTATAAGCAGCTACATCGTTTCCGAGGCACAGATAAAAAGAAAAAAAAAAGAAAAGAAAAGGCCAGAGAAAAGGGAGGGTGCGGATGTAAAAGAATCTTGTTTGGAAGCGATCCAACGGAATAAGAAATGTTTGTTGGAATTATCTTTCTGAATTTTTTAGAATTCAACGTTATCGCTGGAATAAAAGCTTTTCTTATAAAAAACGTAACTGCATTTGTGTCTTTTAAGTACTTCTTTTCTTATCTTCGTACAAAGGGCATGACTCTAGAACTGTACATCAAGTACCTTTTTTATTTCTGCGTTCTTTTTCGAACGTAATATCTCGGGCTGTTTCGTTTTTCATTTGAAGAGTTCTTTAAAAAGTAAAAATAGGTTCGCATTAAGCTTTTCAACTCAATCTTGATAATTGGTGGGCAATTTCTGCGGAGAATTTTAAGAGAAAACGTTTCAGAATGATGTGAAAGGATTTTAGCATTATCGTATTCCACATCTTTTAGATGAAGGCTTCTTATGCTTTTATTTTCTCATATACAAAGTATATAAACAGAAAATTTTGTAATCATCAAATTTTACGAATCTCCAAGATTTGATTGGGTTTTGATGAATCTTTACGTTTTAGACCTGCCGGACTCCGAAAAAAAAACCAGTTTTGGAATTATGTCTGTCTGTTGGTCAATGTGTATGAGAACGTAATTACCCCAAAACACAATTAGTTAGATGGATGAAATTTGACATATCATTTTATCAACAAAATTGTAGATATATATCAGTGGTGAGGTAGCAATAGCAGGAACGCTCTAACCTAGGTGACAAAAATCGCTCTGTTTTAAGGACGTTTATACAATTTTTTCTTATTTATTTCTCGTGAAAAAAGCTGCGCCGGGACGGCGTTCAGCCTCCACTACACCTCTGCTATACATTACATTTTGCGATCAAATCCGAGAAAGGGAAGAGGTTCTTGTCCAAAATGCATGCGCGCTTTTCTACTCTGTACTATAAAGTTACAAACAGATAATACATAGTATACGAAAAAAGTCGAAGTAAGAGCACTCCCGATTTTTGTAATCGCGATCCCGTTTTGGCTCCGAAAACTGAATATAAGTGAAACATTTTTTCGTGTGGACCCATTTAAGTAACGGAAAATAAATTGTATAACAACAGTTTTTAAAAAACTTATTTGTGTACACATACTTATTCGACAGTGTTGGACATCTGTCGAATAAAGTATGTTTGGGAACAGAAACTTAAAAGTTTCTGATTAGAAAATAAGCGTGCTTACATTTTCCTCTTCTACGAATCCTTTTCTCCTTCTTTCTTTTATAACAGTCATTCATTCCTTTATTATGATTTTTTTATAATAGCTTCAAAAATGCAATTATTTTATTTTTAATTAATAATTATTTTATTGACTGTAGAAAAATTATTGTATTTCATAATTTGAAACTAATCGAAATTTCTCTTTAAGTATTTTAATGAAAATGGAAAATGCGATATTTAATTAAATTGGTGAAATTAACGCAGTCGACTGATACTTTTGCGTAAACTTTGACACTCTATTGTAACTTTGTAAGTGAGGAATAATGCTATTTTAAATGTTTTTTTTTACAAATATATTTTTTGCTTCGCTATTGAAATTATTTGAAAATATATGTGAATGTTTATATATGCATGTGCATCCCATTGATAATCTGAATTATTTGAAATTATGACGGATTTTTACTCCTCGTCAGTTAAGCATTTTCGAAATGAGGTCGAATCACTTCTACCGATCAAGTGTAAGAAAATCAGATCATTGTAACTCAATAATCAATATGATCACTTTAACTCACTCCATACTTATAGATACTAGTTTTAGATAAGTAGATTTAAATAATTCTCAGAATGTAAGATGGTTTGATTTTATTTTTATGGCGCGATCCTTAAGGTATCCGAACACGTTCAGAGCACTTTTTTAAAAATTGTGAAATAGAAACACCAAAATATGTTTTTTAGATTCGAATTTAATAAAGATTAATATTAGAGTATGATTTTTGAGTATAAATTATTACAAATTTACAAAAATCTTAAATTTCTGCTGCTTTTTAGAGAAATTCCCAAAAACTTCAAACATGCTACAGGTCAAACTTTTGTAATAATTCAAATAAAACTAACACTAAAATAAACTACACACTATGGACTAGTGCTTGTACTAGAATCTTAACATTCTTTGGATAAATAAAAATTTTAGAGCTAATCGAACAATCATTATAAGAAGTTCAGCAAATTTTCTATGTCATTTTTCAAATAAAAGACCATAATTAAAAAAACATTGTTACAATATACATTATTCTAGTACATTCACTAGAGAAACATTTGAAGAAAGTGTTCACAAAATTTCAGAACAATCGAATGATAATATCTTGAGTTATTATGTTTGAAGTTTGAAAAATATGCATAAAATCTAATTTTGAGAAAAATCAAATTTTAGTTTTTCCACGCGCTTAAATTAAGTGTCTAAACTTTAAAAAAATTTCCTAAAAGTATACTGACATCATATTAACTTGAAAAAATGCAGTTTAAAAGAATTTTTGACAGGATTCGGTCCCATTAAATGACAACTTTCGGTTAATTAAACATCCACTTCCGGTTTTCGGTTTGTTATGAAACAATTAATATCTCATCTTGTAATTAACGTACCGACAAAAGTAAATATGTTTTAGAAAGGTAAATGAATGAACTATCAAAAACATCAAATATTAAAAAATTGGAATTTTGGTCGAAAATCGACTTTTCAGCGTGTTCGGATACCTTAAATACAATGCAAGATGGCTACACAGTATCCTTACCTAACTTCACACCCCATTATCGAAAACTATTTAAAAATATCATTATTATTTTTGAAGGCCGAATAAAAATATAGAGTTGGACATAAAAATATTAATTCACTTTCATTCGAAATTTCTGGTTGTTTCAATCTTTCGAAAGCATTCGCCGATGTAACAAACTCGGCTAATTCGAAGCTGACAGGGCCACAGTAAAAATTCCATTAATACAAGAATTCGAATTAAGAAAACTGGATCCAAAATGGAAAAAGAAAAGGACAATTTTTAAACCAAAAGTGTCACTAAAGATTTATTTTTAATATTTAATATCTTTAATAAATAACATATACTTAATAAATAAACAGTAAGTAATTTTAATAAATTAAGTAATAATAATTACAATTAAAAATCATAATAATTTCAATAAATAAGTAATTTTAATAAACAGAATACAACACTTTAAATACAATTGTTTAATAAAACTTCAAAATAAACTGTACAATTCACATCTAACGTGTTCGAAGTTTTTTTTTAAGTGAAAAATTTCCTTTTTTTTTTTTAATTGAATGCATTTTACAGCAGTAAAGTCCTCGAGTAAATTAAGAAACTTAAAAAGTTAATTTGTTACGATCATACAGGACACAATGTACGGATGTATTTAACTAAGAAAACAATTCGAAATTTTTTAAAAAAACTATTACTTTTAGTTTTAACTTGAAATTAACCAAAATAAAATCGAATTTTAGTCGGTATTTTAATATTATGTTGATAATAAATTCAAGGGATCAGAGAAAAAATTCGAATTAACGACGAATTCGAATTAGTCAAGTGCCACTGTATTAATAAATTACCCTGCACGAATAATCGCAGTTTTGCTGTACTGCTATGACTATTTGACAGGATTTTAAAATGACGTCCGGCGAACCGCAGCCAATTTAGGTAATCAAGGCGGGCGGCAGTTTATTTACTGCATCGGCGCCCGGAGACACGAGAGGCCCACAGTGCCCGTGACGTCATGCCGCTGATATTCGAGTCGTACTCCCGCAGCGAGCCTCGTGCCTGTACACTGCCCCGAGTACTTGACGCCATCTTAGGCCGCGCTGGGGGGATGCCTCAATATTGATGCACGATCCGGTACTGGGTAGGCCTAGCTCGGTCACAGAGAGAGGGAGTGTGATTTCAGCCTTTGAAGGTCGATATTTATCGCAATAGGATATCCGTAAATCTCTTCTTGTTTTTTCTTAAATTATTTTTATTTTTAGGATATAACAAAAGCAAAATTTTAAAATAATCGTTTGGCAGCGTGAATGAAAAGTTCATCGGAAAATTCGTTCCGAAGTTTTGAAATTTTAGAGTGTTAAATGTATCGGTATTGTTTCGCATTTTGTCTTGGGAAAATAGTTTCTTAAACGAAGCGACAAAGCAACATTAATGTAAAAAAAAAGAAACAAAAATATTTCAATTTTAATTCTTGTAAAACTTAGGTTTAGATTTCTGTTTGTTTTCAACACGAGCGACTTCGTGCAACGGAGATTTCACTGCTATAAATAAATCTTCAGATATTTCTTCACAAACATTGTTCTCTCCATTTTTTAATGCAAATACGATGGCAATAAATCGTTTGTGTATTTATTAATAATAATTATTAAAATTTGATGAAAACCAAAAATCTTCAAAATTTTATTGCGTAGTATTTACTCTGATTGTTGACCAAGATTCGTTTTTCAAAATTCAGTTCGTTACGTCCGTCGTAAGAAAGTTCGTAATATTTCTTTCCTTTTTTCTTTCTGTACACCAATCAATAAATTTCCTTCTGAATTCTGAATGAGAAAAAGTAATGAATGGAATGAATTTCTGAATGAAGAAAAAATAATTTTTTTTTTCATTCTTTTGCCAATACTATAGTAAATAAAATTTTCTAACTTATATCCATGGTGCTATTTAAATTTTAATGATTTTTTTAAATATTCGTTAATTTGTATAATAACTTCTATTGTAATTTTCTAAAATTATTCAATTAAAAAATGAAATTAAATGAAGCTGTCAAGTCCTTTATAGATAGGGTTACCATAAGTCCTGATTTCAAGGGCATGCACGGACTAGTGTCCGGATTTACGCCAGTGAATGGAGCGAGAGAGAAATTTGATTGTAATTGAGAAAATCTTGACATATTTGATAAAATTGACGTTATTTTGTCAAAAAAAGAAAATTCATTGTTTACATTCATTGTTTGAATGTGGATGAGTACCCAGGCCCAGTTCAAACTGAAAATAAAAGCTTTGGTAGTTTTTTTTAGTTCTGTATTTCATTAATTTTGAATTACCAAACATTAATAAAAATTGCATGTTCTTTGAATTCTGACTTCTTATTATTTTTTCTCTTCCTCATACTCTGTGCTAGTGTTATGAAAGAGGGCCTTAGGCAGCATTTAGAATTTTATACTACACTTTGCCCCCCGCCAACCCCCCCCCCCCCCGCCGGTGTGTCCGGATTTCAAATAAAAAAATAATGGTTACCCTATCCATATCAATGTTTTGTCGAAGGTGTAGAATAGAGTGCGATTCTGGTTTTTACAAAATTAGATTAAATCAAGAGAATAATCAATTTTACAATAAATGATTGCATATTTTTAATGAATGGATCTCATCTTCTAAAAGTATGCATCGATCTAAGACACGTGTGCTGTTTGTTATTCACCATGCAAGAATTTGTTATCCTTAAATAACTTATTTACGATAAGAAATCTATTTATTTTTAACCGCGGTTTCTCAACTTTTCCTACTAGCGACCTCTTTTTAGGTGTTAAAAGAATTTCAACCCATTCTTATCAGAAAAATGTTGCCACGACCCCGAAGTTTGGAAATAAATCATTAATCAGAATAAAGATATTGAATTAAAAGTAACTAACTATTTACCAAATTTCAATGAAATTTTAACATGATTTTTTCCAACTATTTTTGCATATAAATGTTGATAAATCAGAAAGTCACTGTCAGCTACTCTGGTCGCGATCCAAAGTTTAAGAAAGTATTTGAAAAATGTAATTTACAGTATTTGATTACTCGTTGTCATTTATTATGTGAAATATCTTTCTCTCTTTAGAATAATTTTTTTATTCAGACGCTATCTTTTCTTTATTTGGCTCAAATATTCTGATTTAATAAAATATAAAGCGCAACAGAGCGAATGCTTTTGAGTTACTAATAAACTCTGATTGTTTTATTATAATTACAGGTCATAAATTAGAATGATGCTATCTAACTGACATAAATAAAAAAATATTTAAACAATAGAAAGAACAGACAAGTAATATATTATCATGATGATGACGGTGACATTATGATGGCAATAACTGATATTTCAGAAAGCGATTTGTTGCAAAACTTCAGCAAATATTTTTAAGGGAACGAAGTCATATTATGACGTGAAAAGCATTACAATTATTTCGATTTAATTTCATACGAAAACTTTTTAATCTACAATTTATTATCAGTTTATGTATGCATACAGACGATTCCAGCCTCCTATTCCATAAAAATAAATAAAAATTTGTAAATTTTTTGCATTCCAAAACTTCAATTAATTCATTTCTAAATAATTTTGCATTAAAAAGGTCTCAACTTCGATTTTATATTACAATAAAAACGAAATCAGACCTTGAATTTGTAAACGTTCTGATAAAACTTCCATGATAAGGTCAGATACTGTGCACAATAAAAACGGGAAAAAAAATCAGTACGTTTGATTATCTCGTCAAAAACAAATTTACGTTAAATATGCAACAAAGTTAAACGCAGTTCTTATTAACGAGTTAAAAATAGGTTTTTTCTAAACGAGTTAAAAATATCACTCATGCCCAAGTTTTGTTACTCTCAATTTGATAAGCTCTCTTGTCGATTTGTTTCGTCTGAAAACGCCTAGTGGTTGGCTCTCGGCTTCGGGCCCAAAGGGTTCCTGGTTCGAAACTCGACTCCATCAAAAATTCCAAAATGTATATAGGCCTCATGAACGTTAAATCAGACTTCGAGTGTCAAACGCCCTCCTGTTGGTGTGGCACGGAAGTTTGGAGAGGAGATTGATGGCTCAGTTATCCTCCTCGTCAACTGATCACAGCTGAGATTTACGAGGTCTGTTCCAAAATAGCTCTCGTGTTGCTTCAAAACAGGGACGTTAGTAAAGCGTCATAATTTAGTTCAGGACACCTAAATTCGTGGTATAAACAAACCTGTTTCATTACCAGTCATTTTGTTTAAACAGCATCCTCCCATCATCATTCGTTTGCGAATTATTGATTTTTCAAATTTTTCCTGACTTTTAAATCATCCTGTATATGAAATTAGCCCTTTTTTAGTATCTGTATAAAATAAAAATAGCAAATACACTCGTGTAAAAAAGTAAGAAAGAAACAGAATTTTGCTTATATTATTGCATAATAGTGATCTAGATGCTTAGAAATAATAATGCAAGACCGTTCAGATTTAGAATACGACCAGGGTGAAAAATATTGACCAACAATGAAATCCAAAAAGAGAAATAAGGATTTATTTAAAAAATTGGTCCGTTGGAAATCGTGAACAACAAAAAAAATATGGTTGTGCAAAATTGGAAAGCAGGATTAATTTATCCTTAACAATAAATAGGATTACCCCCGTCCCCATCAAACATAATCGGCATCATTATCTTTGCAAGTTGTTCCTCCGCGGGGAAGGGAGAATCTCAGATATGGGGATTAGTTGCTAGACAAGTAAGAAGGTTCTCGTTTCCCTGAAGGATACAATAATGGTGGGGTGGTTGGGTTGGCTGCATTTTCGATGAAAGGACGTACCTCCAACTTGAAGGGCTGATGCATGGGCCGGTGATGGCCATTTTACAACCAACTACAGTACCGTGTTATTATCGCAGCTACCGGTCATTCAATACCCGGATGCCTAGGCAGAGCTGGGATTATCTTTTATAGTTACCTTTCCAGGTTGCAGAAAAAGTTGTCTAGGAGATTTTACGAGAGCTTTGTACAGTTCTTACTTCAACCGATGTACATGCCCTGGTCGATGCGGGTGACCAGGGAGGCGTCTCCGTAAAACATGCCACATTTGTTCAAGGGATTTAACTGAATACGTGGAGGCAATTCATCAGGAGAACATCCTCTTTTTCTGTCAGCTCTCCTACAGTAACCGTACTTCGTGGGGTGGCATTGTAAACTAGAAGAACCGATTGCCCCTCTCACCTGAAATGTCATTCATCAGAAAAGACATCTCCACAAAAGCGATCATGAGTAATAGCATTGGTGTCCCAAACTTGCAATTCAATTCATCCCTTGAGAAAGATACTTTCCCATTCAAGAATTCCCTTACTGCTATTCCGCTGCCTTTTGGTGACATTGGAGGAATGAGAATCTGTTATAACCTTAGGTGGGTAGGAGTCTGGAATCATTATTTAGATGAGATCCGCTCCTTCTGGGAAGAGTACTGCATTTCACTGCTCAGGTGTCGAATACTTGTGCCTTCTACTCCATAGTAAACATTTTTCCTCGTACAGGTTCGCAAGCGAACAACCAACTCTGTGCAGCCTTCTGGTCATGTTAAACACAACGTTGACTGGATTTGAAATCGCTTGCCTTTTAAGATCCTGCAAAGATGTTCCATAACATAGTTGCTAATAGCAGTTTCGTAGCGAGGGGTGCTCAAGAGGGGTATAAATTCTCCTGGCGCCAGTCTATGGGGGCACCGTAAAGACAAAGTTTTTTGCGTATAATTCACATTTTTAAAGACAGGCTTAGACGAAGGAAAGGGGCGAAAAATTAACACTATGCTCCAGGCTTTATTTACCGTCGTTTCATATTTAGTAGATGCTTTATTTTTTTCTTCGGAAGACCTTCAACTTCTTAAGTTTCTTTATTTATGAGAGATTAACTATACAAAGGAGGAGTCCAGTATTTCGATCAACTTTTTACTATAGCTTCTCGCAACATATTAATAATTTAACTTAAAATCGGCAAGTTACCTGTACACTCAATCCAACAGCCAGGCCCCCCCCCCCCAAAAAAAAAAACCCCATCACATTCTTTCAGAAACAACACTTGAAATTCTGAGGGAAAAAATAGCTTAAAGCGTTTAAGAATCTCTCATGTAAATTAGGAAGACAATGCGTTCTTAAAACAGAATATGCCTGGCTTCTAATTAATAAGTAGAGGAAATTCGTACCTTAGATATAAAATCTAGTATAAAATACGAGATAAGAATTGAAATTGGCTAGACCAATTTCAGGTTATCACGTTCCAACACGAATTTCTCCTTTGAAGGTGGTCGTCATATAGGATGTCCCGTAATGACAGCATATACTCAGAATTTTAAGTATCATAAATTTAAAAATTCTTAATAATGCCAAATATTTGAAGACCATTAAAACCATGTAATTGAAGTTTGTCTTTGAAATTTATTCATTTTTTTATGCAGACTCCACCATTAATTCTCTTTTAAACCATTATACTGTGTTTCCGATTTGAAAAGTTTATTCGCACATAAGATAAAAAGATATCTCCGAAACCAAAGGCTACAACATCATATTTTTAAATGCATTAATAATTTTCGTAATAAAATAGCAAACTAAAACAATTAGGAACATGAGTAGTGAGAACAACCAATTTTTTTTAACATGTTTGAAGAAAGTTTCATTATGTGTATTGTAATGTATTTTTGCTATAAATTATATGCCAGATTACTCCAGTGAGAAACCAAACTGTTGAAAGTAATCCAAAAATAAACAATACATAGATGCTTAAATTTTTATATACAGTTTGTTTGTATTTAAACAACTGTAAATTAATTTTTCTTCTTCAGGAAATCATTGGTAAATTGCGTGTAAAGTCAGTCTTCACTGAGATATTCATGAAGCAATGTAGAATATAATGCGGTGATTGAAAGCTAGTGCACTTAGCGACGAATTATAGCAAAATTAGTTGATATTTCAGGAAAAGACTACTAACATGATAGATTTCTGAGCCTTTTCTTTGGACCTGTGGAAAGTTTTTGTTCAGTTTGGGTCGAGATTTACATATAAAATATTACCCACAAGTCAAACGACAGTTTTTCAAACTCTCACTAAGTAGTGAAAATATTTTGACTACTGTCCTATTTACACGAATTATTTATTGATTTATAATGTATACTGAATATGATTTGTTTATAATGCATGAAGCAGTTGATTAAATTTGCATTGCTTATTTTTTCTGTGTTAATTAATTTGTCTTCTTCAATTTTTAAATGGCTTCCCGTTTAAGTTACTTTTCACAAACTGTTTCATGTCTGTAAAGATGGAATTTTTTTTTATTTTTTTTCACTCACTTCCTGATGTGAAAGAGTTTTGAAATCCTGTACAATTGTGTGTTGTCGATGTCAAAACACTACTTTAACATTTCCAGAACTTAATTACCAGTTAATGGATTAATTTAATTAAATTTTGGTTCCATATCGTGGCGCCACCTGCTAGTGAATTTGAGAAAAGTTGATGGCGAGAGTAATATTTATAATAATGAATTATAAATTAGAGACAAAAAATAGAAAATGATTAAGATAAAAAAAAATTCTACTTTTTAGTGCACTAATAATAGTGAGTTTTCAAAAATTTTTACTGAATTTATTTATTGTTTAATTTATGTTTTATTGATCCTTGTTTTTGGCAACAGGATAAATATTTAAACTTAAACAATGGAATTATACAGCATGAATATATTAGCCAAAATAAACCACATTATGTATGTAAATGTGAATTTCTGTCCAGAACTAATTTTTGTTTAGTGATTTAATTGGTATGCATCTGATAAACCCCTGCTATCCTGGTTTACCCTCCTTTTCCTTTGGAACAGTAGAGAAGTAAGCAATTTCTCCTGGTGATCCAAATGAACTTCGTGATTCGAATTATTTTACATTCAATCGTTTTTGCATCAAAACCAGCTTTTCTCTGCTCTTCATGATCAGGTGTGATTGTGTTCCGGATATAACCAGAATTAAGGATTTTTTAATTTCTCAGATCAAGAATCCCCAGATTTCTGAAATGTACACTCTTTAAATTTTATTTCAAACCAGATATGTCATTTGCGGATTACATTCGGTGTTAATCATATGGGCATTAATAACAGAATGAAGAAAACCCTGGAATTATCATAGCTAGGTGCTGTGAAGACTATTGAATATTATTCATTTTCATTAATCAAGCATACATTTGAAGTTTGTTTTAGTCAAAAAATATTCCTACCGGTAAAGATAGTAGGGATAATTTATTGAATAACTGGGCAGCTTAAGAAATTTTTTTACATTCTATGAACCTTTCTCTTCCTTCTAGCAATTTCTCATCTTCGGCATCTGTTAATGGTCATACTTTCAGGTTCTAATCTAATACTTGAAAGGTAGTTGAAACATTAATATAAGTATCAAAATGTCTTTCTGATAATACTGAACTATTAATTGTTAGAAAATAAAAATATAAAGGCAACAATACCCAGAACTTAGGCACCCATTAAAAAAACGACAAACTAAATTTCGCAATTATTTTCTATTACGTCTGGGACGAAGAAGGTAACTATGTTTGTGAAATGGCGTATTAGATTTTTAACATAAACTGATTTTTTCATAAAATGATGATAAATTTATCTTTACATAAATTTTAGAACTTTAACATATATTGATTTTTACCAATTTAAGCAACAAAAAAAAAAATTACAAATTTTTGCTGAGCTACTGAAATAAGGGTATGCATGTATTACATTATTTAAGTAAATTCCATTAATATTCTAAAACACTTGGAATTATGTGGCATTTTTATTCTACTATTTCAGAATTCTATTCTAGAAAGAAGAGATTCGAGTGTGTATTTCAGACCTTTTCCATTCGACCAAATGGATCCAAAATTTGATGACAACTTTCCTGTCAAGACCGCATACCAAATTTCATCCGTCTGGCTTGTTGCGTTTTTGAGTTACTGTGTTCACGTGCACACGGACAGTTAGACAAACTTCTAGTTGACGGATTTCATCCAAAACTTGTTATCGATCTACATTTTTAGTGCAAAGACCATATACGATATTTCATTCATCCATTCTGTTCCGTTTTTGAGTGATAATATTCATAAACAGACAGGTATAATTCCAAAAATGACTTTTTCTGACTCAGGGTGATCGACTCCAATATATCTTCCCACTCTTTCTGTACTTTGACTGCCAGGACATAAAAATTAAGAATTAAAACTTTTTATGTTTAAAAATTAGCAGTTTCCTTTGGCTAAACCAATTGGGCGTAAACTATTTTCATTTCTGACCCCCCTCACTTTGTGTAAACTTTTTTCACGACCCCCTCCGGGGTTTACGACCACGTTTTTAGAATAGCCTTATATTTTTACTTGTCAAATAAATTTCTTTAAATTTGGCGACCCGCAAAATTTTCTTTCGACCCCCATATGGGTCGGGACCCACGGTTTGCGCACCACTGGGCTAAATATACAAGAAAAAGAGCAATTAATCGGCTGCGAAATAAAGTATTAGTCTATGTAATTTTCTGAGGAGATTCTGCAGAGGTTGGTATAATTCTAATTTTCCCGTTCCAAACAATCCCAATGTTAAAACTAAAAATAGAGAAGTGAGCTCATAGTTGGGTGTGCCTGACAGCTCCGAAACACTCCCATGAGCGAGGGGGGAAATTACCGAAATATTCCTTTTTTTTTTCGTCATACCTTAAAAATTTTTCAGATATCTCCTCTTATATTTTTTCCCCCTTCATTTATATCACGGAGGCCTTTCGGCTGAAAAATCTAGCGGTCAGGCATAGAATGAGTCATGCTTTCTCAGAAAGAGTTCTATATATATTTTTTTCTATTTAATGTTATATCTTCTGTAAGATCGCTCGAGCATGCGCAAAAGAAAAGTTGTTCGGCGGGGAAAAAAAAAATCTAAAATGAGAATCGAAGCCCGAGAAAATACATACTGTTTTCCTGCTTGTTCCAGAAGGCAATCGCCTTTCGAGCGGGAAGTAAAAAAAAAAGTTCGATAACATTTACTGAATTTTTGTTTTATTAAAAAATTTTGAAAATTTTAAATCCTTAGAAGAAAAGTTTTCTTCGGTTTTCTCAATAAATATGGAATCAATATTTAACCATACGCGAATGGAGATAATTGAGATCCAATACTGTTCAGATTTGAAGGCAAAATTTAGTGAATATGGGATGTCTGATTCGAACAGATATTTGCCAGCCAGATTAGAAAACACTGGAAAATTGGCGTATGAAATTAACTCCATGTTTGGAAGTACTTATCGGCGATGGGAATGTGCACCTCTGAATTTGCCTGAGGAAATGATTTTGTTTAATGTCATTGACCAAGCGAAGCGAGGTCTCCGTTTTAACTTGACCGTTCCGCATTTTGTCTGTTTGTAAATTTGTTTGTTATGCAATCACGGCCAAACGCGTTGTTTGATTTTTTTCGAATTTGGAAGGAATGTTCCTTGAAGCAATAAAAAACGTAACGTAAGTAACGTAACGTACTGTGATGTATATGTAAGAATTTTTAAAAAATTTGTTTCAAGAGGGGTGCGGTTAACTGATTTCAATGTTTTAGCAACGTTTTACCATTAAAACATTTGAATAATTTTGGTAAAGGAGAGACATGTAATTGCAATTTTGCTAATACTGATAAAAGGCGACATTTAATTGTAATTTCGGATAGTAAAAATTGCTTTTTTAGGAAATTAATGTCTTATAAGAATTTTACTTCACTTGAATTTTATTGCATTGTACAAATATTTTATCACGCTGGCTTCTGTATTTGTTTTGTAAAGTTTTTGTATTTGGGAGTAAAATTCGTACATAATTTTGCTGTGTAATGTTGTACATTGATTGTAAATATAACTTTGTAAGATAGTGCATATGTGGGGACAAAGAAGATACCTCCACGAGAGTCGAATTATGATGGCCAGTGTCCCTGCAAACAATGCTGTCTTCACAATGAATGGCAACACTGGCTAAATTTTTAAAGACTGCGATGTAAATCGGATCTTAATTTTTTTTTATTTAAAGGAGGGGGGAGGTCTACCTTTTCCAGCACTACTAGTACATTCAAACGTATCGCTTTCCACCAATAAAATTCATTTTGAAGTATCAACAGTTATCTTTCTCACTAACAGTTTTCGCTACTGTTTTTTTTTTTCCCTCTTTAATTTCGCAATTTCGATACTGTGAGGTGATAACATTGGATTAAAAAGAAAACTATTTTGGCGTCATCTAAAAATTAAAAAAAAAATTGCATTCAATGATTTCAGTTTGATTGCCGTACAATTTTTCTTTCGGTGTCCATGAAATCATAATCAGATAACTTGCACACAAATAAATTTATTTAATAATAAATAAATCAGTTTAATTTCACTTGACGGAGTAGTAACGCGTATTTAAATAAACCTAATAAAAATGTTCGGAATATTTTCATTCATCGTGAAGGCCTCTTCGGATGCTAAAATAATCATTGTAAATATGTTGTAATATGTTGTGTATGTCATGATGAATACCTTAATTGGCGAACTTTCTGTTCTATTCTCTAAAACAAAGTCTCGAAATTAAAACGCTTCTGACATCAAAAAATTAAACAAGCACATATACAACAAACTGATCATAAAAAAATTAAACTGATTTCGGCCACAGATTGGCAAACAATATTATTCATGTTTCGCTTTTGATACTTCTTATGATGAATAGCTTTATTTGGCGAAATTTCTGTTCTATTCTTTTAAAGAAAAAGAAAAATTTCGAAATTAAAGCACTTCCAGCATCATATAAATTAAGCGAGCACAGATCTACTCTTAAAATTCAAGCTGGTTTCGGTCAGAGCTATGCTTTCATCTTTCTCTTTCAGCAACACTAGAAAAGCTCCATCGAAAATTAACTTTAAAAAAACTGTTTATTATGCAAAATTATTTGATTTGCTGTTAGCGACGCATCAAAGCGACATTGTGAAAATCGATATTAGTCTAATGAATAAAACATGCGCCGCCTCTTTGTTATGATGCAATAGATCCACATCATCATTTACTCCTCACTACGGCAATGGAATGCATGATTGTTTCAGATGGATCTTTCTTCAGCAATAAAGAGCGGAATCCGTCACCATGGAAACCATTTAGTGGCGATCAATGCGCAGTCTTTTCAGATGAATTAGAACAGTCATGCCCGAACCGATGGCTAACATGGACCAAAAAGGAGGTTCGTGGACTTCGTAAAGGATAATAAACGCCAGTTCTTATAAGACAATAGATTTATCTCTTAAAATACAATATAAACCAGCGAGTGTGTTCTCTCCTCGACTCTATCGTATAATTAATTACGCAATATGGAATGAGGAAAATCGAATACGCATTTTGTATCTCTTCCCTTTGACCGAATGCGTCCGAAATTTCACACAGGTATGCGGTTTTGTTGTCACGACCATATACCATACCAGATTCCATTTATATAGCTTATTGCGTTCTGGAGTTATTGCGTTCACATGCACACGAATCGACAGACGTCAACTTTTGGGTGCATTTGGTCCACACTTTGACACAGATCTACAAAATTGGTGATTAAACAATATCACATTCCATTCATCTAACGCTTTGAGTTATTGTGTTCACAGGCACACGGACGTACAGACAGACATATTTCCCTTTGAAGGAACTCTTCCAGAATTTGATAAAAATATACAAATTTTTGTCTACAATTTTGTTACCGCATATGAAAGATCATACATAAAATTTCATACATCGATCTTGTTCCGTTTTCCTGTCATTGTGTTCACACACAGGCGACACAGTTACAAATTTTTTTTCGGACTCCGGGATGTCCAAAACGACGAAATTCATCTAAATCTCGAGGTGGAGTTTTTTTTTTTTCAACGACTCCAATACTTTCTCTATGTATACTTTGCATCTGAGAAAGGAAAAAGAAGTACTTAGTATGTAAAACTAATGTCTTTAAAATGCTAACTAATAAAGAAATTGGTATTGTAAAACTAATGCCCTTTTCTTTTCTTTCATCTTTGCTAACCGCTTTTGTGCTTCGTGATAAATTTTGTTTCCTGTTGATTATTTTCAAAACTGGCCAAGCAAATATGGAGATAGTACAGGGCGCTTATTCTTTTCAGTAATTTAAATAATTTCTGAAACTTTCAAACGCGATAATCGTTTCCTAAATGAATTTTCGAATGTTTTTAACACGGCTGGCAATTATGTCTAAAATTCAGTAATCTCACTTTCTTCGAAATTCACTTTCAAGCCTGAATTGTGCTGAATTTCTATTATATCCATTTGCATATTATTTGTTACCGTCTATATGTATTAAAAAAATCGGTTCCTTCAACATAAAGATGCCCATTTTAAATTTTGGTAAAAAATCGTTTTTCCAAGGAAGATAAGTAATTTTTCGGCAGGTATCAATAAAAAAAATCTTCGAAAGCACCTAGAATTTTCTTTTTCCATGACAGTTTGTCACTGATATTGATTTATTTTTGACGTGAAAACGTCTTTCCGATCGTTACAGTGATAGTCGGTCGAACTTTCTTGTGACAAAATACCGTCAGATTTGAATCGCTAATAACTACGAGACTAATAATGCGAAAAGAATGGTTCACCCCACAACGGATAGTTGACGCATAGTATTTGTTTCGCTTGTGACGTCATCGTACCAGTGTAGGCGCATGCGCGTGGTTGTTATGAATTAGCTTTATGTAAGATTATAAATAAGTGTAGTGTGGAAACACGTTTAGCTAGGAGGTTGATTCTGGTGTCATTTTAAATAGCTTCAGGAGTATTACTAGGACCCAAAGTGAGACAATAAAAATTTTTATTAGAATTTAAGTAAAAATCGCTATTAAATTGAAAATTTCAAACTCCGCATGTTTTTTTATTATAACATGCAGAATTTTCTTTCTAATTGTACGAAACTTACAGAATACTTGACAATACGTAAAAGAAACATTGTATTAAAATTTGAATTCAGAAATTTGAATATTACGGGAAGTATGAGCATTTGTAGTAAATAATGTTTTACTGCGCATACGCGAAATGTAGTTGTATATACTGTCAACAGATGGCGCCATCAAAAGCTACTCTAAATAAAACATAAGAAAGGCGCAGTTCGGGTTCGCGCCGTAGATTTTTCGTGAAAACGTCGGGATAGAACAAGTGTTTCGTATTTATATGTAATTTAATTACCAATCTCTTTAATACAATATTTACACAGAGTAGTATAATGGTTACAGAATAGATAAACCACATGTTTATCGCATGCAGCAAGGGTCTATGGTAGCTTGTGATTTATCTATTCTGTAACCATTTTACTACTCTGTGCAAATATTGTATTAAAGAGATTAATAATTAAATTACATATTAATACGAACCACTTGTTTTATGATTTTATCCCGACGTTTTCACGAAAAATCTACGTCGGTAGTGTTTTCGGCTGTTGCATAAAAATTTCAAGTGTTTTTGCTGTGTGCAATTTGACATACGGCATTTTAATAGAACTGCGATGTTAAGTAAATTATTTTATGAATTAATTATTAAAACCTAATTTTAAAAGAGCAAAAATGTAAGTGATATAAATATGCATCATGTGCAGTGTACGTTTAAAAATAATATTACGGATCATTAAGAACAGTAAATTAAATACATTATGATGGATAAAAAATTCGGATGTTAAAATTATTAATTCGTTTTAAGAATGCCAAGAATATGAGCAAACTAATTCGAACCAAGAATGTTTTCTTTTATAACTTCAACTGAGAGAACAAACTCAGATGGAAAGAAAATAACAGACGGAAATTTTTGAAAAATGGAAAATGAATATTCTTTGCACAGTAAAGAATATTCATTTTAAAAGGAGAAGAGACCAAAATTATAGAACAAGAAATAAAAAAGAGGTAGTTCAACTTGGCAAAAAGGATTCAAATACATTTATATTTTGAAGTTATATTTAGAATAAGAGGGCAAATATTCAGCACGCGCGGTAAATTATGAGACAAGGAAACTTTCTTTGTTTACAAACTTCTCTTTGAAATTATAAATCCTGAGGCAATCCTTAGACTTTGCCACAAACAAGTCAATTACTCGGACTGTTCTAGATAATTCAGGTGTTCCTAACAGAGTATTATGGCATTTTGGAAAACCTGAGGGTGAAATACTAAAAACAATCACTTATGGTATATTTTGGGTTTCTATTTCTATAGCTTAAAATAATTTATGAAATTTTGAAATAATCAATAATATGAATAAATAACAATTTATCTTGTAAGTTTTAATTTAAGTGACTTAATATATGTATTTATACTCTCGAGTACATTCTAGGAAACCCTCCGACCCAGAAGAAAATATATAGATTTTTTTAATGCAAAAATATTTTTAGCATTACTACAAATCTTTTAATTAGTTTACTAAATCTATCATAAGCCCTATCAAAAACAATTACGGAGTGAATAAATTTAATTCATTTTTAGTTATTTCTTTTTAAAAAATGTTGCACATTTTCTGAATTCTCTATATCTAAAAACAAGAATAATGCTATTAATTTTTAACTGTAACAGAATTCGAAAATTCTGTACACAGAATATCGTAAAAAATATTCTAGTATAATTTTGTAACGGGGAGCGAGCAAACTATTTAAATGTTCCATTATCAATTAATACCGGATAATTACAGTTTAGACAATAATGATTTACGCTCGTCGATTTGCGAGAACGGTCTTCATTAGGCTAGAATAAACCAAAGATTATTGTAACAGCTCCTTATGCATTTGCTCTATTTTAATTGTTAAAAGTAAATAAATGTATAAATAAGGCACGAAATATTGAGTTATTTTCTAGTAACTGCTTAAGAAATCTTGCATCAGTTTCAAGTTTATGTTAAATATGAAGTCTTTGAAGAATATGAAAATAAATAATTCGCAAGAAACTGTATCTTACGTATACTTATGAACTACTTATCTTGTTTGCAGTTATTGAATTCTCGAATTCGTTGCACGAAATTTTTGTCAGTAAATTATAGCTTTTCTGCTTCGTTTACTGTCATTAGCCATTTATTTTACGAATAAATATATTGCGAACCTGTGCATTTGCATCACGAAACTAATTATCTTGCTGTTACTAATAATGACTTTTAACTACATGAATAAATTCATTCGAACGCACGTGTTTGCACTCGCCACGTTCTTTTTAAACTTGACGAACGTGAAAAGATCTTCCAAGATAAAAATCGAACAAAAACAAGGAATTTAAAAGAAGCTGGGTGTTCCCTCCAGTTAAGGAAGCCAATAAACTGCGCAAGTGTACTGAGTACTCAGTTCGTACATTTTATACGGTCCCCTTGGAGAAGCATAGAATTTCAGAAGGCGAGGAGGAGAGATGGCAAGAGAAAAGTATGGTTGCCGCAGATGAATGAGAAATTTCGCCAAGTACGCCTCAGTGGCGCACACAATTTGAAGCTCGAACATGGCGTACTTCTTGAACATGATTCAAGTGTTCTTTCCATCTTGTTGGCTATACTTGGTCGCCATGTTGGATAATTGAGGTACAGTGAAGCGGACTAGAGGCGCGCCGAATGTTTGTGGGAGAGGCTGAAATAGACTGCTGTGGGAGTTGAACGAGTTCTAGCATAAAATTGAGAAAAATCTGAATTTCTCGAGGCATACAATAGGAAAATATATAATTTATTTTGTTAATTTAATTAGTTATTACTGAACAACAATTAAAATTCATATTAAATAAAAATGTAATACGAATTATAATGCACATTTTTCCACCTCTAGATTCTGGGACTTATTATATTTATTCTAAGGTATTATATTAATGACAGATTCATAAATAAATCATTGTAGGCTCATATGCTTAGCAACTTCCCAAGATTTTCTTGGCAAATATATTTATGAACTGAAAATTTTTCCTTCAAACGCATGAAGATATTACTATAAAAATCATTCTGTTTTCTATGTTTATTTTATTAATTAAAATAACTTCAAAGCAGAAGGGGAAAAAAAATAAAACGTAACATAAAAGTGACAATTACTGGATTAGTAAATTTCCTGCTTTTTTCGACGAAGCTTCAAAGATAAAAGTGAAAGTTATTTTATTATCCACTTAATTTTCAAACTCTTATTCTTTTTTTAAGAATGTTTAAAATATTCAGAAATTTTTATTCGTTCGATGCTATTACTTAAATAAATTTTACGTATTAAAATAAAAACATGTCAATCTTTTCCAGAGTATTTCCTCTTGAAATATCGTTTGTCACCTTTCAAAGAAATGTCGAAAAGTAAAAATCGTCCTTCTCTCTATATTTTTTTAAGTAAAAGAGGGCGAAGAAAGTTATATTGGGACGACTGTGAAATATCAAGTGCTTCTTTAAGAAGTTATTTCACAATCGGAGCCGGTTTTAAAGAATTTTCTCTGTTGAGAATAATCTATTTTTTTAGTTCCAGGAATGATTACCATATGCGAAATGCATATATGTTAAAATACTGGCAAAGGATGTTAGCTCTCTTCAAAAAGGTGAAGACATTGAAAAAGTCTTACGAATATAGAGGTCACATATTGTTGTCTGACTGTCTATCATTTTTCTTCCTGTTATGAAGCCCTCGTTTTAAAACAGAGTTCTGAGAGGGGAAAAAAGCAAATTAAAATTCAATAAGAAGGGGAAAATATCGTTTGCTTAAAATGTTTTTATATAATTTTCATAAACATTTCAACTCCCTTCGATTCATTCATTTCTCTTTACGGTCTTTTTACAGTGCAGGAACCTGGATTTCAATTGAAAGTGTTTTTATTTCTTGTCAAGTTAAAAATGAGGTAGAAAATTTCCAGAATTGACCGAATCGATCACGGTATTTGATATTTTCTTTTGTCAACTTTCTGCCGGCAAGCTAGAATAATATAGGCAGGCTTCCTTATTCTGATCCTGAAGTCAAGCTCCACCCAATAAGCTTTACCTTCAAGCACACGTGTGGGGTATTTTTGACCCTATCATTTTTTTTTTTTTTTTTTAATTCCTGGAATTTCTCAAAATATGGTGTTGTTGCTTCCTGTACCTTCATAGGTGGCTTAGAATGAGGAGATAAGAGCGGCAGATACAGAAAAAATGGGAGAGGGTCATTTTTACTGGAGGTTTGCGGTCAGATCTGCCCCGTGTGTGTGCTAGCGTTTTAGATTAATTTAATGTTATCGCTATAACAGAAAATATAAATTATACTTAAAATATTTTTTAATAATTTAAATATTTTTATTAAGAAAAAATTACTTATTTTATATAAAATAAGTTTTTATGAATGGAATGAGTAAAAGAAGGAACGAATGCAGAAAAACTTGCATAACAACTGAGCAAACATGAAAAAACTGTGTGAGATAGGTTAAATTTTATTTATCCTTGTTGAAAATTGCATTTGTATTTTAAATACAACTCTTATGCACGGAATTTCACCGTACGTTTGGCGCAGCATGGCCAAATTTGGCTCTTGCGCCAATAAATCCCAAACCAACCAACAACTTATGCACGAAAAATATTCAAATATTAAGAGCAACTTTTTGTTGTTGTTGTTAGCACCCGCAGGTCCGCAAACAAAATGCCCGGGGTCGGGGAGGAGGAGTGCTGGTCCAATTTTCTTATTTTCAAGGGGAAGTGTTGGATGTGTGGGGGGCCCGCATGCCAGTACTTTGCCCCGGGGCCCCGCACGGCTCTCGGTGGCCGTGAGCGCACGTGTGTTAACATTCTTAAAATGGGTGAACTTGCTTATGAGCTAAATGTAAAATGATCATATTTTCTTAACTTTAACCTCGGATGCCGGACGAATTATCAAAAATCTTGGCGTCTGGCCATTGATATTAATAGTAGCACCAGCTACACATAATGAAAATTAATAATATTTGAAACACGAAATACGATAGTGAAATTACTCATTGTAATCGAATTATCATATTCTTCCTAATAAAAATTAGTCTATCAGAGAGAAAAGACCAATGTTTGAAGCCGATTGCGAGAAAAAGGTTAAAGGGTAGAGCATAAAACGTATAGTTAAGAAAATATCTGTCCAAAAATAATACCCACTAATTGCATGTCGTTAGTGGCAAAAGTATTCGCCACAGTACTGTTTTTTTCCTGCCACGCACTTTTTAGCAATGCCTTAAAACTGCCGAGGAGAGAGATTAAATTAAAAATATGTTTTGCTTGTAATTCCAACCGTGCAGACATTTTTTTTTCTATTATTTGCAGCGGTTCATGACGATTGTATGCAGGGTAGTTACTGTTTTCCGTGCCGAAAACTTACTATAGCACGCGATACAGTTTTTTGTATACCTCCTACATTAAAAAAAATTCATTTAAATATGTTTTGTTTGTAGTTGATCCGTGCAGACATTTTCTTTTTCTATTATTTGCAGCGGTTTACTACGGTTGACGAATATTGACTAATTTGAGTTTAAAACCGTTCAAATTAGCCAAGTACCACTGTATCATCATTTATTTGTTCCACTGGCCCGTATCAATTGCAATAAACTGTATGGAGTAATATTTGACATTTTTATGAGAGGCTTTCCTATGGTTACAATAACTTATTATTGCAAATCTGATTCATTAAATGTCAAATCATTATTTTTCTTTAAGTATTTGAAAGACCTACTCAAAGCGAAAACATGATTTAGATAACAACGTTATGTATAACTTCTCTATAGATTGTATTTGAAACAGAGGAAATCAATCGTTTGGTTATTTCAAGCATTTTAAGAATATTTTTCATATCATGGAGATGCAATTGTCCCCTACCCAATCGAAGTCGAGTGTATAATCAGTATTATTATATATGAGACATATTCTACTTTAATACAGAGGAAATTGGCTAATTCGAAGCTGGAGGCAACTCAATAAAAGTTCGAATTAAGAAGAATGGGTCCAGTACAGTCAGGGTTGCGGCGATTTAAGTCAGTTGATTTAAATCGCTGATTTAAATCACAATTTAAATCAACTGATTTTTTTTAAAAAAATTCACTGATTTAAATCTATTTTAAATATCAAGTTAGTCTGCTTTAATGAAATGAAATTGTTCATGTATCTTTAAATAGTTATTTTAAAATATTTTTAAATGTATATTTAAAGAAATAATATATAGAACATAAAAAAAAAATATTTCATTGAATTGATGTAACTAGAGTACTTTCCATATCTTTATTTTTGAGAACAGAAGCAAATTAGATTTTAAATAAATCTCGAATGAGCAACACAATAAAATGCAAAGTATGAGATGCTCCTTTTTTTATAAAATAAAATAAATATTGTGAAAGGATCATGTTCACAAAGAAAGAACATAGTAAAATGCAGTGAGTTTCATTTTAATATTGGAGAAAACTAAATAGTGTTGGGGACAACAAAGTTTTTATATTGCAATAATGTTCAAATATAAGATATTTAAGTAATACATATAAATGTTCCAAAAGAAAAACAAACATCTACATAGTGCAATTTAAACTATGATTTATACTTATTAAAGGCAATGTTTGTGTGTGTGCGATGTCCAGATGAATATATCGCACTTACAGTCATGAAATTTGGCACACAGGTAGTCCTGATGGTGACTCGATGCACCTCAAAGCCTGAATTTAAAAATTTAATCTAGAAAATTTTTTATTTAATGTTTTGTGTTGTTTTGGGTGAAACAGATTAAGAGTAGAGAAGGCTTCAAAACTTGTGTTTGTAATGAAACAAATGAACAGCTGAATGCAAATTTCTCCAATATTCTAACATACAATAATATATGTATAGTCAAGAAATGTAATTTTTATTATATTGTTCCTTTTTTCCTGAAAAAAATTGTCTTACATTTCAAAAGTATATTATTCTTTATATTTCGTTCACAAATATTTTTTAAATAGCTGTTGCATGTTTGAATTAATTTTTTTTAAAATTTATGTTTTTTTAAAGAAAGTACAGCTTAATGACTGGTATGTTGTTATATATATATATATATAAATCTATGATTGTAGGGCTCATTGTCTTATATACAAATGTTTATATATACAATGTTATATATATATATAACGTATCCGTGGTTGTAGTCGTTGAAAATAAACACAGGCCGAGTAATTAACTAATTTCTTTTTATTATCGATAGGAGAGTGGTGAATATCCAACCATCTCTCTTTAGGTTACAAGCGAAAGTGCACAGAAAAATTCCTGTATTCTCTCGGATAAGGGAATAACATATGGACACGTGATCAAAGTGTAGGGAATATTGGATATTTTTAATAAGTTACGTAGGTGTTTCAGGGAAAAAGTCTGGTGCCAAAGAGACGCCGTCATGATTTTCTGTCGGCACGTGAAAGCGATTAAATATTCTTTTAGTAATAAACATGCCAAAATGAGAGATATAATATACTTCCAGCGCGGGAAAGGAACGAAACTGGAGTTTTAGAAAAGTGATTTTGGAATACATTAAGATTTTAAAATATATAATATTGGAATTTGGAATAAAATTAAGTGAGATTATTACACACACATACACACACACACACATATATATATATATAATATATATAAAAATCGTTAAAATAAAATAAAAAAATCCGATTTAATCAAATAAATAGATTTTTTTTGAAAAAAATCGACAACCCTGAGTACAGTACTGGAGAGAAAAGAAAGAGAAAAATAATTTTTAAACTAAAAAGGGAATAAAGGGCAATTAGCTTCTATAAATGGGTGAATCGTTTTTTTTTAAGCAATCGAATTGTTGTAAAGATTTTTTTTTTCCTCTTTTACTTTAAGATTTTTAAGGAAAAGTAAAGATAAATATGAGATCGTCACTCGAAACTGAGCAAAATGAACCGAAAAATCCGGCCCGTTCGTTTGGACGATTATTTTCCCCCTTGTCTGAAGTGTTCTCTTCCGTTAACTTCTCTTAAGACACTTTTGAAAAAACAATTCCCGACTCTGAACTGGAGCTATAAACAGGATACGCTGATTCTCGATCATGTCGTCTTTTCAAGGCACAGGACATCGGATTCGCCCGTGTGGAACACAGAACTGGAATTGCGGATTGGTTTTTTCTCAAGAAGAGGACGGCACGTGTGCAGGTCATCCTTGGCGAATAAACAAGCCAGCATTGTGTCCGGGGAGCAACAACCTGTCTTAACCCTTTCCGATCCAGTTCTCCGCTTTTTGTTTTCCGCACACCGATGGAGATTTGCTCGAGCAGGAATAATGCCCTTTTTTTATTCTTCTTTCCCTTTTTTTTCCTGTCTTCAGAGCTCGTGCGAAATGAAGCGATGCCCATCGCTTGCTGCTCGCTCGATCCACGGCCTATGAACGGGGAAAAAGCTGACAGGGGGAAAAACCGGGGAAAGGGATGTGGGAGGAACCAGAATAATGAAACACACTTCACCCTCGATTTAGCTCGTGGGCTGGTTCCACGGTGACGTGTAGACTGAAATTATGTGAATCTTTCATTTCACATTGTAAATCGATATTTAAAAGATATTTAATAAACCCATATAATTTTTTGGGGCATATAAATGTTCATTAACTCAAGCAAGATTGTATGCATTGTTTAACTATATAAGTATAAATGAAAACAGATATTCAAAGCGAATGAATATTTCTTTTCAACGTCTTCCCCTTTTAAGATTTTGTTTTGATCTTCTTATTTTGATAAGGAATATTATTTTCTACTTTTAAGTACACCAATAAAAGCGTGTATATAAACACTTTTTAATTTCTATTATTTTCTACCTTTCAGTCTCTAATATATTTCATTATTATAAATATAGAATGTTGGAATCCATTATTTTTTCAAATTCTCTACCGGATGGTGCCTTTCAGTTGGAATCAAAATTTAGATGAAATTAATGGATTAACTGATAATTAAGGTCTGAAAATATTGGAATACTATATTGGCATCAGGAAAACTAAATTGTACTGAATTCTAGAACTCCAGTACATCAGGAAGCGATTGTTTACAAAACTCCATCCTTACAAACATGAAAAAAATTAAGTTCAATTGTAGCATGTAAAAATAAAAACAAATTTTCATTTCCCCCATCCTTTGTGCACGCTTTCTTGTGCTTTACAGTGTTTGACTAAAAGTAAAGCGCCATGTCAATTAATAAATAAAAAAAAATCCATTTTTTTTTCATGGGTACTAACCTCTTGATGTAGTGCCTGTCCATCATACGTGCATTAAATTGTAGTGTTTTTATCGCATCAAACTTATCAGCTAAAATTACTGTTCAGCAACGGATTCCGAGACTACCACTTTTGGACGATTTTACACCGGAAAGGGGTGTCAGGCAATGAGTCATATGAGCACATTTCCGCAGTTCTTTGTTAGATCACGCTCAGTAAAATGTAAATATCACCCTTCCATTTTTCACTTTCCCCCTATTTTGATGAAAATAACTCCGCCTGGCGCATGCGCAAAAGCGCGGAGGGCTTCCGAATCCGCTGCTAAACAATAAGTCATTCATATGCGATATAATTCGATATAAAAATTAAGTGTAATCCATAAGCACTTCAAGTGCTCTGTGGATTCTTAGTTGAATCAATTCAATTGATACATTTCTCAAAAATAAATCTAATTAGATGATAGCGGAAACAAAACAGTTAAGATGTTAAAGGTACATCATGTAATTCAAGCGACTTGTAAATCAACGGTTAAGTTTGCCATTTTTAATTTCTTCATATATAGACTGTAGCACTATAAATTTAGTAATCAAGATTATGAAATTTTAAAGGGAAGAGAAGAATTAGTACTCCTCTTTCTTCTACTCTACGATTTAGTACTCCTCATTTTTATTTTCTCCTATAAGTACATACAAAGACAGAGTTTTGTAATCGACAAAATTTTCGAGATTTTGTTGAATTATCTTGTTTAGAATCTAAAAAACATTTTTGGAATTATATCTGTCTGTCGGTCCATCTATCTGTTTCTGAACACGAAAACTCAAAAATGAAATAAGCGAGACGGATATAATTTGGTGTATGGTTTTAACAACAATGTGGATATCTATGGAATTTTGGATGAAATACGTCAGTGGGAAGGTTGTCTGCTTTTGTGCAGGTGAACACGATAGCTCAGAAACTCAACGAGTTGTGAATATGAAATTTTGCCCGTGCTTTTGTCTCCGGAATAGTAAATGTTACTGAAATTTTGGGCCAAATCCGTCGAAAGGTTGACTGATCGTCAGTCTCTCTTTTCGTGTCTTTGTGAACGCTATGATTCAGAAACTTAATAGACTAGAGTAATGAATTTTAGTACGTGTTTTTCAATCACAATTGTGGATCTGCGTCAAATTTTGAACCAAATAGATCAAAGGGAAGAGGTACTCTTTCAAAATACATGTTCGACTATCTTGCCTTACGGCGAATCTAAGCACAAAGCACGCCATACTTTGTAAGTATACACTGTCGTAGCATCCGGGGGACGACGCAAAAACAGAGGGTGGAGTACCATTGGTCATTAGTGTCCGCTGAACAACCCCTGTTTCAGGAGATACGTCCAATTATTTGAGTGGAGGTAAATTAATCCCACCCCTCACCAGCATGATTATACCCACCAGGAAAGTGAGAACCCGCTTACTTATCCTGCGGCTTCTCATTCACGTACTCTCTCCCCCCCCCCATGGGAGGTCCCTTATTCGGACATGTGCCAGATTGTGCAGCAGAAAGTGATTAATAAGTGGCAAGAACTATGGAACAAACAAATACATAATAAACTTCACAATGTTAAACCCGTACTTGCAAATTGGCCAACTTTACCATATCGCAAGGCTGATGCTACATTAACTCGCCTACGTATTGGGCATACCAGGTACACTCACAGGTACTTATTATTCCAAGAACCTATCCCAATGTGTACATCATGCAATATACCTAATACTGTCGATCATATTTTAACCAAATGTCCCAATTTTAACAGTCATCGCTTACGTTTTTTTTAATTCCAACTTTTTATATCTTAGAACTTTGCTGGGTGAGAAACCTCACCCAAATTTGTCTGCTTTTCTTAGAACTATTGGTTTTATGTCACAAATTTAATTCACTGGGTTTTAAAAAAGAATTCTACAAAATGTTTTTAACCTTTTGTCTCAGAGACATTGCTAAACTAGCTTCTCATACTTTTCATTGTTTTACGGCTTACACTTTCACTTTCTGATTTAGTATTTTATCATGTGGCTATATTTTTACCTTGGGTATGGCGCAGCATAGCCAAACATGGCTTTTGTGCCAATAAAATTTACTACTATCCTATCCTATCCTATCCCCCATGGGGGAATATGTACGAGAAAATTGAAGGGAGAACACTCCCACTGGTTTCTGGAAAGAATGGACAGTGAATCGAATTTCAACTATTGTAGCAAAAAATCTCCAAGAATTTTTATAGTAAAAGAAATAAAATATTTAAAGAAAAACGCATAACTAAAAAATTCTTCTAAATTCGCACAGTAAATATTCACGAAGGAAAGATTCATGCCACGTTGATTTTTAGTTCAATGGTTCTTAAATTTTGTCAGTGGGCCTCTAAGAGTTTGCGAAATTCTTGCCCCTTTCGATGATACATTTTCTTCTCTTGTATTCTCTGAAGAATCCCCGGGAACGGAAGGAAAACAACTGATGGATGTTTCCATTGAAATTATTGTACGCATAATTCAATTCCATACTTTTGGGATCACTTAAGGTAAACGTTTCTGAAATGTCCACGATAGCTCTGATCTTTTTGAATCTTTTCAAATTACTTATTTGTCTGAAAGATATCTTTTTAATTTACTTCATCAGTCGTTAAAACCAGAAGAATGAATAGAAGCTAAAACCAACGGCACTATTCTCCTCTTGACTTTCTCGGATATTTATACATTACTACGCGTTCTGTGTTAAGCCTCGAAGTGCAGTAAAAAAGAACCAAATATGTTTTTTTTTGTTTTTTTTTACCTCTTGTCGCTGACAGATTGAATCCAAAATTTGATACAGATCTAAGATTTTGGTGAAAATATCAAACACTAGAATTCACCTATCTAGCGTGTTTGATTTATGGTGTTCACATACGCACGAATAAATGGATTGACAGATTTGGTTCAAATTCGGTACAGATCTACAATTCTCATAAAGAAAAGCATATACCAAGTTGCATTCACTTAGCACGCTGCTGAATAATTGTATTCAAAGATTGGCAAAAAGTCTTCCAGAAGACAGATTTCGTTCAAAATTTAACAATTTTGATGTAAAGACCGCAAACCAAATTTCAGTTCTCTAGCTTTTTGCGTTTCCTGTTCAGAGATAGACAAAATTCCAATTAATATAATAAAAGCAGTTTTTTAAAAACACATCTTTGTTAGAGCTCTAAAAAGTAGAAGGGTTTGTTTTTATTTTAGTTATTTTCTACTTTTTAATCGATAACACAAATCTGCAGTGAAAAAATTATATTAAAAATAATGGATGTTTTTCATAGTTTTTTCGGTGCTGATTACTAGAAAAATAATAAAAAAATTGTCAAACGTACGGCATCACGTACAGTTTTATAACAAATCACATGTCTAACATGTACGAATTTCGTATATTTAAGAGCAACATATTTTACTTGCATGAACTTTTTAATCATATTTATAGATTTTAAATAATAATTTGATCTATATAAATTCTATCCAAAAAGAATAAACTATTATTTACTTAAGAATTTCTTCTAAACTGGTGAACTGTCCGTTAAACACAACAGCAAAGCCAGAAAAAATTAGTTAAAAACCGGATCACTGGCTTGTTCGCGCATGCTTGTCCTTCCGTCCCTTTTCTGCCATCTTCTTCTTCTTCTTCTCTCTATCTCTCTCTCTCCTTCTTGCCATTTTTTTTTCTTTTTTTACTTCCTCATCAATATCTTTCTCAGTTCATACACGTGTGTATAATTCCAAGGTTTGAATAGAAGTGCTTTTTAGTTTTAATTTGCATTGCTGTTGAGGGAAATGGCTTCCAGAGGATGTGCTAATTCCCCAGATTGTTTCAGCTTCATTTGTGGCAACTAAACAATAAAAAGAAACATTTAAGATTTTATGGGGAACGTGTACTTTGCTTATTTTGGCATGAAAATGAGGGATAAAGACAAGCCTTGGTCTCGCATAAAGTTTTTCCATTTGTATAGGGGAATTAAGGCAATGGTTTCAAGGTAAACAACCTTTTTGCTTTGGTGTGCCAATGGTTTGGAAAGAGTCTGAAAATCATACTGATGACTGCTATTATTGTACATGCAACGTTGAATAGTTTCAATCTAAAGAACAAAAAGAAGATGCTTTATCTTAACATCCCATATAGCCCAGTAAATTTAGGCCCAAAAATGGGTCGATATGAAAGTCATTCATAATTAGCTGAAATTTTCAGGATTAGCTCTTAGGTATGCGTAGAACAAAGCATAAAAAGAGCCCCAAGTTTTCATGTGTGCTTCCATCCAAAATGACGGATCAAAGATGGCCGCCAAGCACCTTTTGTCTTATGTAATGTTTTACCCGTATTTCAGTAAAAAAAACATAATTTTTCAATTCTGAAAAACCTATGAGATAGCTGTTTCAATTTATACCTAGGTTTACTCAATAAAAAATTAGCTTAAAATTGATTCATTTTACGTCAAATCACGGAAATTTTTGCCGTTCCAAAATTTTAAGGTTGGTCTGTTTCGGCTCATAATTTTGAAACTATCGACAAATCATAAAAAATGAGTAGAATATTTTGGGTTTTTTATTTTTGCTATCTTATGCAATAAGACTGTTTAAAAAAATTTAAGATCCTCTGAAAATCGGTTTAGATATTTAATTTTTATTATAGGGGTGTTGTGATCACAAAGTTGAATTTTTCATATACAGATAGTTACTTGATATGTAACTATGAATGTTTCTGAGTTACCTTTTCGTGTTATAATTCTGACTGAGGTAACTTCCTATATTACATAAATCAAGTTCTAAATATATTTCAGCCTCCTCCCCACGCCCATTTTATCCTATAGGGATTTCCTTCTATGCACCTATTTAATAAAAAATACTCCTAGCTTCACAATAACTTCCTCTATTTATTTTTTATGAGATCCCAGAAGCAGGTAGTATAATCGTGGGACTGTGGAGAATTTGTTGTATTTGAATAATATAGTTGGGAAAAAGATGAGTAGTCATGCTTATTCCAAAGTCCTAAGAGCTCATTTTCTGACATTCATAATTCTACATGAGAAACTTCTCTACAACAGTTAAATGAAGAAACCAAAAGTATTATCAAAGACCCTTTTCATGAACTTATGGTGACAAATTAGAAAAGTATTGAAGATATCCAAAAGGGAATATTGGCATCAAACAACCGAACGACATTAGTGAAAGAGCCGCAGAAAATGGAAATTTTCCTAGAACTACCAGGCTGTGTTTTGCGCCAAAGGTGTCCATTTATGTGTTCAGAAAATGGCGAAAGGAAAAATGGACAAAACTGAATTCAAAATATTTTTTGAAGGTTATTTTACTATTCGTAGGAAAGGGAGAGTCTGCAGTGGAGTGGCACCGGACATGATAATAGAACAATGTCTAATAAACATGAAAGTAGAAGGTGGTAAGTAAAGGAAAGTATTTTTGTGAAAAAAAAAGTTGTATCCTCAGAACAAAATGTTGAATTTCGGCGTTCCAGACAATCCCGAGATGATTCTGATTTGGCAAAACTACCCAAATGGATACTGTTTCGCAATCCTCTCAATGACAGTTGTCCTAAATACTTACCGATTAATATTGCTAGTGGGTTGGTTGCTGATGACAGAACGAATTGTAGCAATGTAAAAGATGCTGGAGGAAAATGGCTGTCCTCGATTTCAGGAGGTTCCTTTGGAGAAGTTAAACTTTAGAGGAAAAAAGAGTGTGGTATTTAGTCCTCTGCAGCTGTTTACCAGGATTGCTGCTGTGGTCCAGTCAAATGAAAATTTGCGAGGTCATCTCAAATATGAATTATCCCCTCGCTCTTTGATGAGGTTTCCTTGAGGAAGAAAGCAGAATCAACTTTAGCAAAGTCAGTCATCAATTCAGCTGAGTGTTTAAATCACCATAAGGCTACTCGTTCGTTGTAGATGGGCGATTTCTTATGACTTTCATTGGCTTGAGGTGAGCCTGAAACTTACAGATATATATGCCTCAAATATTTTAGATTTGAGCAGTCTCTCCATGTGAGGCAGTGTTTTTTGATGGATGTACGAGTGCTTTATCAACTAGAAGAAGGATGATGTTAAAAATATCCGTGATTATTTCTTTTGAAGAAAATATGGGGGCAATGACTAAAAAGCTAATTTTTTGCAAAACTCCGAGAACAAATCAAGATTAATTCAAATGAAGATGGGATACTTCCAGTCTGAAGGGATAACTGTTATACAGGCAAATGGGGACACAGATACACTAATCTGCTCAATTGCAATAAATACATGTCAGATAAGTGCCTGATTTGTCGCAGTATCAGTGCCTATTACTGCGACTCATCAGGCACTGATCTGACATGTATACAGATATGCTTGCAATTCTAATTGCACGAGGTATCCCAGGAACATCACTATACATTTTACAACACCAGTCAACTAACTACGAAGGAAAATGCTACAATATAACCAAAACATAAGAAGCTATTGGACCAATAAAGGATGCCTTTCTCTTTCTGCACGCAGCACTGGATGTGACACCATATCTGCAATATTCAGAAAGGGAAAATCTACAGCTTTCAAGGTGATAAAAGCAAATCAAGAATTATGTTTTTTGATCTCACAGTTCAACATTCCTCAACTTTATCCCCAAAAGGTCATTGAAATTGGAGAAGTATTTCTGCAAAAATCAGGGCATTCATTTTGACTCGCCCTTGTAAATGGATTGACCGATCAGTTGAGTGAGATAGAGAACTGTACCCTTTGCCGCCATGATACAAAAATCGCACTCCGTGTGATTTTCTTGTTGAGGTTTGTAGAAGATCACGTGTATGTGCCTCCGTGTCCCACGGTCAAAACTTGAATGCACTGCCTCTTGAAGTATGGATTTTTCAAATAAACACAGCTACTACTTGTTGCACAGTGAAGTTTTGAAATCGGGATATTCATTTTGACTCACCCTGCATAATCAACTGATTCTTTAGTGGAGAATAGAAGTCATCGGACTCCTAAACGAATACAAAATTCATTCGTTCGACGCGCTTCGATGCATTCGTATGTTGTAATTCACGATTAAATAGACGTTTTCGTGCTCAAACGTCGTTCTTGTTAGTTATTTTTTAAGGATTTATTGCGTTATAACGAATCAGTATCCGGTTTATCATCTTATGCATTTAACCTAGCAAAGATACTCACACTGTCGACTGGAAATACGAATATCGGCTTAATCTGGAAAAACTGGGTGGGGGCGCCGCCCCCCTTGGCTGACCGCAGTATCTGGTTAGTTTAATTTAGTTATATTAAACGTCCCGTTTTGAAGCAACACAATGGCTATTTTGGGGTGGACCTCGTAATTTTGAACCGCGGTCAGATGACTGAGTTGGCACCCTCTTCTTCAGATTTCCGCATCACACCAACGCCCCTCCATTCTATTACCAGGCCTTATACCCGAATGGGTAAGCCGAAGCAGAGTTGAAGTTGTGCACCACATCAGTGAGAGGACGTTTGGCCACTTCGTATGATTTAATGTCCTCAGTATCTGGCATAGTACCGGATTGAAATCCGGTTATACAAAATATTTTTTTGTCATTATTATTATAATATTCAGTGTGATTGTGTGTATGAATAAGAGATGGAATGAAAAATGACTGGGTATAAGTCATGCAAGTTGATCCACGATCCTAATTAAGATTTCTTTGCAGCATAACCAAAAAATCTTTTCGTGTATCAATTTATTTAGATTGAAATAATTCTTTTAATCTGGGCAGATTTATACTGAATGTCAGAGATTTTGGACATCTGAGTCCGTGCGCTCTAAGGTTGGGTTGATACCCGGTTTTGCTGTATCAGGCACAACTTGATACCGATACTTGATTGTACCTGATACTTTTACATGATAAATTTGCACCTGATGCAGCCGATTATCTTTAAAGTCTGTTATCTTTACCCAAATTGCTCTTTACCTACAGCTTGGTTGTTAATTTTAATTTTGCACTTTGTTTAATTTTAAAAGCAATAGTAAAATGTAAGGACTTTTATAAAACTTAAAAGATTGATAGCAAGAGCTTAAATTTCAATTTGTTTCTAAGTATGTTGTCATATATTTAGATTTAAAAATATAAATATTTTCTTTTAAGAATATTTTTTAATTCGTTATATTCTGAAAATTTTATTCATTTGCAACGTTTAATTTTTTTTTATTTGCTTTCAATTTGTTTTGATAATAATAATTCTGTTGTTTGAGTTGCCAATTTGTTTCGAATAAAAAAATGTTTAAAGCAAATACATTTATTTATTCATAGAAAACCCTATCAGTCTTGTATACTTAATAAACATTGCAAGGAAAGGTAAAAAAAAAAAAAAAAAAAAATGCGTTAGAAATATTTCTATTCCAGATAATGGCAAGAAACTATATATACAAATATATAGGCAGTTTTTTGTCGTCTTTTTTTCTTTTTTTTCGTTTTTAGCGTCGCAGAGGCAGGAATATTAGGGTTGGGTAATACTGTTATCCTTTTAATTGAGCGTTACCTGATACAATCAATCGGTCAATCGGGTTATACTTTTACTTATGTATCGACCTGGATGCATTTTATCAGGTAGATAAAGTGTCACCCGACCGAATACGAACGAGGTCAAGGAGATTACCTATCGGTATCAATTGAATCCGAGAACTAATACCGAGTAACTGATACTTTTGATCTGGATCAATTTGTACACCTGATACAAAGCGTTAGGTTGATACAGTATCACCCAATCCTAGTGCGCTCTGCCCATCAACCCGTCACTTGTTACACCAAAGATCTGCCGTGCACCCAGGCCTGGCACACATTAAATTAATTGGGGTCAAGCGTCCTACCGTTGGTGTGATATGGAAGTTTAGAGGGGGAGTATACCAGCTCAGGTCGTCATCTGACCAAGTTCAGAATTTCATGCATGTTACTTCCAAACGGATGTTAATTTAATTACTCTGAATTAATTCCGGTCGATTTGAAATTTTAAAAATGTGTCGAGTCTCTAACATGGAACACCGATGGTCCGAGGTGACTTTGTGAGACAAGATACGAAATGTAATGTTTCTAAACTGATTTTTTTATCATTAATTCTTTAACTCTGTTTTAAAAAAAACCCAAAAAATGTAATTAAAGTTCTAAAATAAGAAGTGGAGACCTCTTACCAAAAACCATAAAAGAAAAATTAAGAATTTGAACAACAAAACAATTACTCTTAATGCTACTGGCAGCATAAATTTGAATGGAGCGGCAAATTTTACGTATATCAAGAGAGCATGAATTGGCCCTATTGTAGTTGTTTTTTCGAGTTATTTCTGTAGTCTTATGTTTTCCTTAACTATCCATTGCTCTCTCACTTCACATTCTCTTGGTGTGAAAATTTAAAAAATATTGAGAAGATCGTGTCATTCTTATTTTATGAGTATTATTCAAAATTTCAAGATTCCCACCTGTAATCGTATGGCTTCAAAATATGACAATCAGCAAAGTAAATCAAAATTCCAAATAATTTTATTCTTAAGTGATAAATGATGTTCCCGAATCGATATTTCATAAAAACAATTATTTTGTTCAGATATGATAAAAGGTGTTCAAAGATTGCTTTTTTGCTAACAATCATATGAAATTTTGTAATCATCAGCAATTTTTTTCTACCCCAATATAGGGATTCGGTGGAGCCCTTCGCTTCATCTTTTCGCGAAGACAGCCTTAAATTCGCAAGACCGAACACAAGCATATGAAATATATTTTGTAATCATTCATTTTTTCCAGCAGAAACCTTGGCATGACATTCAAATGCTACGACTGGTTAACCAGCTTCACTTTAATTGAAACACATGATTTTAATAAACGATTGGGAATGTTATTCCCTCGAATTTCTCTTATATTTATTTAATACGTCATGTTTTATGTTTAGCTTCATAGTATAGTGAAGAGAATCGACAATTCGGATTGAATCTAATAAAATTATAATTGACTCTAAAACTCTAAATATGTTTTTTTTTTATTTAACAGTCAGATACGAAGAAATAATTCCGATTTTTTTAATCACAGGGGGAGATTTAAAATGCATTCAAACACGAAAATCTTGTAGTCGTTTTTTTAAGGTTATAATACTTCGAATATCAAAAAGTAAAAATAAAATGGAATTAATGCATGTATATATAGTAAAAGCTAATTTAATTCTTATCCAATAGTTATTAATCTGTTCTGATTCATCACAGGACAATTTGTTGCTGATTAAATGAACATTTTAAAATTATTCTGTGAAGAAATGTTATTATACATTCGTATGGCTCGTTAACTCTCCTACCTGAGCATCAGAATGGCATTAAGGTATAAAAACAATTGAAAGCTTCGTTGGTTCAAAATGTTTATGGAGAAATACATGTTTCATGTGAACATAAACATTGACCTGAGTTCTTCGAAATCAGTGGATGGAATCTAAGTGAAAATGACAGAGCAGACCGATGCTTCGAGAAATCGTCGGGAAAACAGGAAATGCATTTTTGGAAACAACCGGCTTCTGTATCCGTTTCCTGCGAAATTCGTCTCAGTATTTCGTGACGTGGGCAGTACAGGCTTTCAGGCAATATTGCCACAAAATAAAACCGTTTAGAGGAGTCGTAATAACTAAGAATAATCTATCTAAAAAAGGATATTTACTTGATTTGACATAGTGGAACTTAACTATTCGAAGCTGATGTGAACGCAATTGAAATTCGATTTATTCAAACATTCCAATTAAAGAAAAGCTGCATCTGAAATGAAAACAGTAAGTGAAAATGACATTAACGTGACAGTGACCATGAGGCAATGAGAAAATGACATTAAATTTGAAATGTCAATAATGATGAATTTTTATTATTTAAAAATTCTACAGTAAATAATATATAATTAATAATTCAACATTGAGTAATTTTAATAAATGGAATGATTGATTCAACATATTGTACAGCTGTAATGTCCTCGACTGAATCAAGAACCTTTAAGTTATTCACTTACGATCATTGAGGACAAAAGATACGGTCCTTATATAACAAAAGAAAACAATTAAGAAATAAAAACTGTAATTTACAATTTTTAGATTCGACTTTGAATAAAGGAAAATGAATTCGAATTATAGACAATATTTTAGCATTATATCAATAAAAAATTCAAAGGATCAAAGACGAATTCGAATAAAAAAAATGTTTGAATTAGACTAGTTCCCCTGAATTAATATTGCGTTATGACTGAAAAAAATTAATATAATATATACCTGAATCCATTTTATAGTTTTCTCATCTAATTTTTTTGGCTTATTTATGATTTCTTTTTTAACATTTCTTTCATTTGACACCATCTAAGAAGCAGACTTGTCTGAAATTAAATGGATGTTGACATTTATCTGAAAATATCTGTTGATTTTTTTTTTTCATACTGGTAGGTATTCGTACTAAGTAAAATGTAAAAAACTCACCCTTTATTTTTTACTTCACCCCTATTATAGTGAAATTAACTATGCCTGGTGCATGCATAAAAGCGCGGAGGGTTTCAGTATCTGAAAATGAACTATACTCATTATTTTTAAAATAAGATTCCTTCAAGATATCTTTCTTTAAACGCGTCTAATAAATGAAATGTTAAAACCTTTATTGTAGTATGAGTCTGTATTATGGTAAGGACCGCTTAAATCTAATATAAAAAAGTTTTTCCCTCAACACTTTTTGACCCTTTTGGATGACCTTTGATGGATGATTTTGGTGTCTCTAGATTCGTCACACTCTCTCGACCGCCGTAAAATAAAATTTAAAAAAAATTGAGTGAATTGTTAGGCCATGTGAAAGTTTTTATGTTAAGTCTACAGACGTCTTCATCCAGTATTCCTAAGTGTATGCATATCAAGACAACATCGCAGCTAAATAGAGTTACCAATTACTAAGTGACATTTATAATCCTTTTCCTGATGAAGATCGCTGTTTCTCTTAAATCTGGTTCATGAACTTGGAAGAGTTAATCAATCATGGGCAATCAATACCAGCAAACGAAAAGGCTCCGAAAGACCTTTCGGTTAAATACAACAAATTCGATTCATAAATAAAACAATAAAACTTCGACTGGTCTTTGCGATTATTATCAAGAATTCTCAGGGACAATCTTTGACAGCAATGTTGGAATTAACCTCGAGTGCCCTGTGTTTGTATATGGAATGTTATTTGCAGCATTTTCGAGGGTCACCAAGAAACGGAATTTTAAAATCTAAATATACCCCGATTCACTTTTCAAAGGGTACACTCAACTATCAAGTGTACTTTCAAAGGGTACAAGTTGTTATACCTAAAATGTAGTTTATCTTTTAGAAAACTTTGCCAGTTAAAACAACCAGTTATTAAAATATTTGCAACTGTTTTTTTCAACCCTTTTATGTTCGTATAGCTAATATCGGGCTAATCTAGTTGTTTCTTAACAGGTTGCAATAACAATCCTCTAGCAAAGTCTGAAAACAGTCTCCCACAACTCTTCTCCTATATGGAGAGGGAGAGTTTCAAAGGTGTGCACCTGTCGAGTGCAGGCACCTGTTTGCGTCCAGGTGAAGCATTCTTTGCAGACAAACAGTGCCAAATAACCTTTGACTTTGTATTCTGAGTACTGGGTAGGGATGATAACACCACGTTTACCCCTTCGAACAATGCAATGATATCAAATACGCCGTCTTTTTATTTTGCTTTATTTCTTTTTATCGGGACAATATATTAATTGTTCTGGCGGGTTTGCATATGAAAAGGGAACAGAAAAAAAGATAAGAAAATAAAATAGATAAGAATCTGCTCTGTAAAACAGAAAGTAGTTCTAATGTTGGCGAAATGCTTTTTGCGCTGTTAGGCTTGTGTTGTTTTCTGTACACTTTTCATCTTCTTATTATTATTTACTTACAGAAACATAATATATTGACGATTTTTTTTTTGTCTTTTTGGGATGCTGAAATAAAAGTTGAAGTTTGCCACTTATGTGCTAATAACAAGTTGTAAATAATTTGTTTTCCGTTTAAACCGTAGAATTAGGCTCTAGTCGTAAAAAAAGAATTCGGAAGAAAAAGTATTTTATCGAATGGTCAAAAGGATTTCTGTGTATTTTCATAGAGTATCTAGACAGAAAAAAGGTGGAAACCTCTATATCAGAGTTTCTCAAACTGTGCTCCGCAAAACAATTCCCAGTGCTCCGCGAAAAGGTAGGGCATGTTTAAAATTAAATATTTTTATTAAACATATTTTAAAATTAAAAATATTTTTCACAAAAAAATGGATAAAAAATATTTGAATATTATGACCTTTTGAACTCTCGGCGTGTAACAAAAAAATATCTAGTATAAATTATTTATCACCGATCAGGTGAAACATTGACTATTGTAAGGAATTAGAGTTTGTAGTTGCTGTTGCCTGCGGTAGATGGTGCGGCACAAGACTGTTTCGTAAATTTCAGTTGGCAGTCGGACGGTAGTGAGCCTCTTTGTTGTTTGAGAATGAAGAGGCGGATATGATTTTTGTGTGGCCATGACTCGAAAAAATAAGAGTTGTAATGTATAGTTTTCTTATCTTTTATGTTAAATGTATTTGTGTGTTTGTCTATTTATGCCGTGCTAGTCCTGTGTGTCATTAATAAACTAAATTAAAAAGAAAATTTGCCTAATTCCTCGGCTGCATTTTTATATGACGCTACACTATATAAAAAGGTAGTCGGCATTAATGTGTCAGTTTCTCATCCACCAGTCGAGAAAACAAATTTACGTCAAAAGGCAACACCAGACAACATAGAGCCAGACAGAGGCTAGGCTTACTGTGTCGGCGTTTGCAGAAACAATTACCTTCGACGCCTTTCCAGAAGTATCGGAAAAATTTTTATTGCATATATAACTGGTAGTTTATTCACTTCTCGAATCAGTTGCATTTTAGTCAACATTCAGTCGAGAACCGACAAATTATAAAGTTCATTATATGTAATTTATTATTTCTGTAGCTTCAGATTTTTCGTTTTGATGACAAAATATCTGTCTTGTGGAGGTTTTTTCAAATACTAAATTAGTGATACGGGGAATAACATCGATTTTCTTTCAATGGATCGCTGGCTGGAGACGGGGTTCTTTAAAAACATCAAAACTTCTGCCAAGCCATTTGGAATAGACGTGGAAACATCAACATTTAAGAGGTATGTATTCGTTTGGGTCCTTTCTTTTTTCCTGTATCAAAATGGTTAAACTCATTACGATATTTTAAAATCTGGAAAAACTAGAATCCCTAAAAATAAAATTTTACTATTCACGTATAAGATTTTGCAATACAGAATTTTTTTAAGTTTTACACTTTTACAGTATTTTCTTTAAAAAGAACCCCAATGAATCTTTTTAGATGCAATATCTTATTTAAACTTTTTACTGAATTTATACTGTTGTTATATACAGCTAATGTTCTAATTGCAGTGCGGAAGAAGATAGAGGTGTTACGTCTGCTGCACAAGCTGGTTTTTCTGATGAATCATTGACTGCGGATGCAACAGAACTTTTTGATCTTGAAATATTGAACAAATTGCATACCTCTACTTCCCGGGATGCAACTTCCGCAATTAAAAAACTTTAAAACGAAAATGTCATGATTCTTATTTGGATATTGGGTTCGCGAAATCACTGATAATAAATTTCAGTGCGTAATTTGTGGCAAAGTTCAATGTTTCCAGCAAAAATGCGCCGTCATTTTGAGGGGGTCCATCCAGAAAGCAAGGATAAACCAACTGATTTTTCCAGAAGGAAGTATATTCAACTCGGGAAAGTCCAGAAATGTATATCGTATCATTCAAAAACTGTCAACGAAAAGGCTTTGATGGCATCTTACTTAATTAGTTACCGAATTGCTCAAGCTGGCGAAGCCCAGACTTATCAAGCCTTGTGTAAAAGACATTATCGAATGCATGTTTGACGAAAAGGCTGCAAAAGTGATAGACACAGTTCCTTTGTCAAATGACACAATCTCGCGACGAATCGGGGAGAGCAGAGAATGTGAAAGCTACTTTAATTTCTCGTGTTAAATCCACTGAATTTTCACTTCAAATGGATGAATGAACCGATGTTGCTGGTTTGGCCATATTAATGGTAATTGTGCGCTATCCATATTTGGACTCTTTTCATGAAGATTTACTTCTCTGCAAACCATTACCGACTACCACAAGTGGCACTGAAATATTTAAATTATTAGATGAATTTTTCGCGGAGAATAGCATCCTATGGGATAACTGTATTGATGTGTGCACAGATGGAGCGAAAGCTATGACTGGTAAGATGTCTGGTGCAATCGCAAAAAATAGAAGAAAAAGCCAAGGGGTGCAGCAGTAGCCGCTGCATACTTCATCGACATGCTCTTGCAATGAAGAAAATGCCACCTTTTATAAAGGAAGTACTGGCTGTAACTGCTAAAATAATAAATTTTATAAAATCTCGATCTAAGAATAACAGGTTGTTCAAATGTGGAGTCTGCATACGTCTTTACTTCTTCACACAGAAATAAGGTGGCTCTCCCGCGGTAAAAACTTAATCCGCCTCTTTCTAATAAGGAATGAAGTCGGAATCTTTCTGAGAGACAATGATTTTGCTTTGGGATAGAAGTTGTGTGATGAACATTGGCGAATGAAATTGGCGTATTTGGCAGATATTTTTTAAAAAAATTAATAATTTATGTTTCTCATTTCAAGGAAAAGCAGTAACTGTTTTTTGATGCTACTGATAAAGTGGTAGGATTTAAAAAGAAACTGAAGTATTGGGTAGAGTCAATCAAAACCGGAAGCCTGGATTGTTTTCCACTAACAGAAGGATTTGGAGAAGAGCTCGAATAAGACATTCCTGTGGATATCTTAAAAGAGTTTGAAATTCATATCTTGCGTTGGATTGATGCTTTCAACTCTTATTTTCCAAAAAGATTGCATGAAAACATAAAATAAAACGTTTGGGTTGTAGAACCATACTCCATATCCAAAAAACCATCCTCTCTGACATCACAAGAATATGAATGCTTGCTTGATTTGACATCAGATACAGAGATAACATCTAAGTTTAAAACTGAGAAATCAATCTCAGATTTTTGGTGTACGCTAAAAGATGAATTTAAAATCCTATCAGATAAAGCGAAGCTTATTTTCCTGCCCTTCGCAACCACTTATTTAGTCGAAACAGGATTCTCCGCATACACCGCTACTAAAACAAAATATAAATCACGTCTCAATGCAGAGCAAGATATTCAGTTGCAACTATCCGAAATTTAGCCAAATATAATCTCATTGTGCAAGTCAAAACAGCCTCATCCTTCTCATTAAATTTCTCGTTCACGAAACCAATTAAAATTTGTAAGAAATGAAATAATGCCAAATTAATAAAATAACAAATTGTGGATCTGCAATATTTGCCCTGAATTTAGTTCCATATTTTTTTTTACATGTCCGTGTTCTCTGTCTGCAATGGGAAATTAGTGCAGAAAAAAAATAAAAGGTGAAATCGAATGTCCTGCAAGCTTAAATGACGAAACTACCTTGTATCGTCAAAGCTATTTTGTCGTTCTATTTACTAAATATAGTATATAGCTGAGAGATAAATTTTAGTGCTCCGCCTTGAATTTCCAATTTCAAAGGTGCTCCGTGACTGAAAAAGTTTGAGAACCGCTGCTTTATATTTTATCAAGTATTATGCTTGTTACGATATGATTTGCAATAAAGCGATAGTATAATTGTATGCAAAACAGCGATCTCAGAAATAGAATTTACTATTTCGTGTTTTTTTTGCACTTGTGTTCAAAATTCGGAAAATGCACATCTTGTTGAATTTCTGAAAAAGTAAGGGATACACTTTAGTGAAATTCGGTATGGACACACAGCTATATAAAACTTTATACCACTCAGCAGTCATGGTAAGCTTTCGTGATCTTTACTCAAGACTCATCATCGCAGAAATACCCAAAATCCATATTGCAAGATTCAACATAAAATGAGTATAATATGGAGTTTAGTTTCCTTTGACAGCCGTGCAGTTATTGCAGCGTAACGTCAAACTAGTAACAAGTCAATGGGTCAACTCTTGCTCACGTGATGAGCGTAAAGTATACCTCTCTATTTTACTTTTAGAATCCGTTATACATTTTTAACATGCTTCTTATAGTATTGCATCAAAGAACAGTGTAAAGCAACTGGTAGTTAGATCATGGTCGGTGCAAGGATACCTGGCGCTCCTAGGCAAAGAAAACTTTATGCGCCCCTTACCAACACATACATATCTATATATTAATACATGAAGAAAAAACTTTGTACCCCTAATTAAGCACATTGCGCTCATGGAGGAGTGTGAGATTTGGCATAGTTAAAGTTCGTACGGAAAAGGAGTGCAGGAAGATAAAATTTATGTATAATATGTGTTACAAATACATTAAATTAAATAAAATAAAACATTCATTGTTATTTCATTGTTTACGTTCATACTGAATGTCAAACACATAAAAGTCTGTGGTCAACAGTCGGACAACATTTATTTTTTAACCGCCCGGTTTTTTGTTTCAATAAAAAATATATAAAAAAATACGAAGCCCGTATTCTTTATTTCATTTTTTGTGTTAATTTTTTATTTAAATTTTATATAATTTGAAAAAAGATAGGCAAGTTAACTGTTTAGCCTTGGCGAAACCTGGCCAGTATAGCAATAAAAAACCCCAAGGAAATGTCAAAAAACGCATTATTCTTTTGTAAATATGAGTTAGCCAAGCTATACATAATTTTTCCTATCGTTCGTATTTTTCAAATAGTTCGAAAATTAATGCATAATGACGAATTTGTACACGCTCGGAGGTGCCGTAATAGAACAAAATTTAACAAAATTATATGCAATGATTATAGAGGTATGCTCTTTAACAAAAGAACCTCAATAACGTTCAAACTTAAAAATTTAATGAATTACGGTCGAATTTAGACCGCTGAGCGACCTCTAGTTCACATTCATAAACAAACACAACATAGCAAATATAAACAAATTAGATATTAAAAAAAATTTAGTCTATGTATCAAGTTAACGAAACGTTTTAATTGTTTTAAGAGAAGAAAAAATCAATCATAATCAATTAATCGATTAATTATAGTTAAATTTTGATACTATATGAGTGGATAGCATCAGGTAGGAAATTTGAGAAAACAGAAGAAAAAAAAATGGAGAGTAAAAATAAAAATTTTATCAATGAAAGAAAACATTCATGTTTCAAGACTACCCGGCTAATTTGTACTTCTATCACTTAACAAAAAAATAGCTGGAAAGGATAATTCTTTATTAAATTACTATTTTAACAACTTCAAAAAATCGAATCTAATTAACTTTTGAATATGAGCTTTACGCGACAATCCGGATATTTTTCAAATTTTAGGTAAATCAGGGACAAGCAGTCGAAAGCAGTACTGCCCTGATTAGTTCTGGACGTCATGGTCACCTTAACTTAACAGAAAAGTCACACAAACATCTAAAATTCACACCGTTTCATCATTGATGAAACCTTTTTTCCCTCCTTTCCCAGAAGCTTATATTTAATTCCTGGAATACAAGCCTCGATAAAAGTATGAGAGAGGGGAAAAACTGCCAAAACCTCATAAAAACACGAATTTTTTTTTGTAATATTTTGAGAACTTGCACGCTTGAGGATAATTTTCCGCAAATCCCTATTGCAGTAAACATCATTTAAAAACAACCTGACATAATTCCGCGTTTTAATAATTGCATGCACGAGCTGCGTCAACAGCATTTGAGTAAACAACGGCTGCGGACGAAGAGAGATGGTAGTTTATTTGAATGCAGAACTGAATCGTCTTCTGATAATTTCGCTGCCACGGACAGGAAAGAAAACAGGTAAGACTCGTTCCGCCCTAACCGGGCAGGCACGTGGAGAACTCCGTTCACATGAGTTCACATTTTATCGAGGGCTGCATTCTTTCCCCTACGGACAGGACAAGAAGATAAACGTACAAATCATTCCGCGTTTTCCATTTTTTCCCTCACCTCTCGTTCTTTATACGTTCTGGTATAATCTGGCCTTTCAAATTGGGGGTCAGGAGCAATTGGTACGATAGAAAACGTCGTTAAGAAGATATGGTATGAACAGAGACTGCTTTGCTTTTCATTGCGATTGCTCTATAACAGCGTTCCCAACCTATGCGTCGCGGCCCACTTGTGGTGCGTGGATAGCTTATTGCGGACCGCGAACACGCAAGTCACAGTTAAATCAGGGTAAACAAAGGAAGTACCATCAAACTGAAGACTCGTTAATTGAATTATCAGCTACTCAGACTGAAAATCTATATAGAACAATATCATTGGTCCCAGTGGCGAATCCAGGGAGGGGCTATCGGGCTACGCCCCCCCCCAGAGCTAAACCAAAATCTTGATTTAATTTAAAATCATTACCTGTTTGATCTTAATTTTCATTTTAAAAATAGTAATAAAATCGTAGTACACTTTGACTTGACAGCTCGAAAATTTTCCTACTTTCTAGTCATTCCACTTGCACTTGTAGGTTGGCGCGGTCGAAGAACATTTTTGGCCTAGCTTATTTCGTATTTTTATTAAATTATCGAAAGTATTGTAGGTTTTTTATGTATTCTATTGTCAGGAGAGAAAGCCTGTAAAAGTTAAAGTGTTTTGGCTATATTTGGCGTCGTCACTACGATACAAAATTTTATGACCTCACCCCCAGACCCATCCTGGATTCAGCTGATTGGTCCCGTTGTGATAAATGTTCGGCAACAGTATTCCGCGTTCCAAACTTGCGCTGAGACATTTGATAGGGGTTTTCTACCACTTATCTATGTGAACGTGCTTTCTAACTTTAGCTTTTTAAAAAATACATGAGAAACAAACTGGAATGTAGAAAGTACTAGAGACTGGAAACCTAAAGATTTAATCCAGTTGACTCTCAGGCGAGCAAATAAGTAAAAACTTCCCTTGGTTTTTTCTATTTTAACTCTGAACCGTTTGCTTCTGAGTTTTCTTACATTATGTGAGCAAGCTAATAACAATAAATTTTTTTTGCTTTATAATAAATACATCTTAATCCTTTCTATTAAGCTTTACTGACATGCACGTGCATATAATTACATAAATGATTAAATGTGTTTAGCATTTCTTTATTACTATATTAAATCAGTGGGCTCAAAACATTTTTTTTATACAACAGGTGTCCGCACAAACTGTGAAGTACGAACCGCTTCTCTATAACACCTGCCTCTATAATGTATTTCAGATTCATCGCTTACCTTGATCTGAAAACTCAAAAGCCTTATTTCAGATTCTTCACTATTTAGAGTAAAAATGTTTGATAAATATCTTAACTTAAAATATTTCTGTAAAACAGAGCTTCTTAAATACTGAAGTCTCTGAATAGTGCTTTGAAATTGCAGGTCTTGAAAAATCTCACAGGCCTCTATTTCAGATTCTTCAACATTTGTAGGGAAAGATATTTCGTAAATAGTGCTGATAAAGAGTAGGTAGATTTTCTGAATTTTTTAATCTGGAGGCTGACTGGGGGGGGGGGGGGGGATATTGGACAAATGGCAAATAAATAAAACTAACTATTTTCATTTTTTGTGAATTTCTTTATTTAACAAAAAGAAATTCAGAAAGTGATGAAGACGGTAGATCTTTTTTTTGTTATTACTTTTACATTTCTTGCTTGTTCTCATTAATCATAATTCGCGTGTTTATTCTATAGTAAAGAAAAAGAAAAGAAGGTTGAGTACAACTTTTCCTTAAAACTAACTTTTATAAAAAAATTATATATACATATGTATCTAAGTTAATCTTGGTTAATATGTACTATATACTACTAAAAACAAAAGGCGAGGTACAATCTAAGGCACTGAATTCGAATTCGGAACAAATCCAGGACATTTTTGATCCGGCATAAAGCAAAAAAGTGACATTATCCCAGTTAATCACCAAACGTCTACTCTCTTAAGGACAATTCACTTTCTTCCTCTTGCAAAATAGGGTATTTATATTCTACGCATTGTAAAAAAGCTGGGACGAAAATTCCATTTGCTACTGTGTTGTGTTATTAATTGCTATTAATCAAAATTAATTTACTACTGATTTGTTTTCCTTCCGTTTCAACTACATTTTAAAATTAATCTTGTCGATCTTTTCAAACGTAAGTTACTTACTTTAATTTAAATCCCCACAATCTAGAGACTTGTTCGATTCAGGATAAAGAATCAAAATTCAGGACAGCCGAAAACTTCTTCTCATTCAAGAACCTTTCTTCCAAGCAGCGAAATAATAATAAAGAAATATGTCCTAAACATTTTGTCAACCCCAAAATTGGAAAATAAATTTTGAAAAAGAAATAATAGTATGATGAATTAGAAAAGAAAAATCAATTTAAAAAATAATTTACCTTTTAATTAATATTTTAGAATTTATTGAATTTTTAAATTCACGTTCACAATTTATTGAAAAGTTTTTAATCAAGATTAATTCTTTGAGCAATTTTTGCCTATAAAATAATCGAAAATCCTACAAAGTACTCGGCACTCATATTTTAGTGACTAATAGGTCAAGTTCTAGTTTTAAGAATACGTATTATATATTTCTTGTGAGAATGTTTTTCCTTTTTCATATTTCAATTTCAGGATAGGTTCAGACACAGAAAATTAAAATTTTGACCTTAAATCTTTCTCGAGAAAACCTATTCCAATTAGAATAAAATGGAGAGTGGGTCTCAGAGACGTTTTCCAGATGGATTCTTTTTTCCTTGGCTTATTTCAATCGTATGTCTTAATTTTGTTGACATTTAATGTATACATTTTGGTTTCTTTCGATTATTTTAAACCTTTGTGTTATAATAGGAGCTTTTAAAAACGGATATAACATCAGCGTGTGCTTTTGGAAGTTTCTTCAATATTAGCAAACAAATGAATTTGAAAACCTCTCAATTCGAAAGTTTTCATAAAATTATTCCAAATAAATGGAATAGAAATTTCACATTATGTTTATTATTAATTAAAGCTTCATTGGCCTTTTTAATTAAATTTCTGTCCATATATATACTTCGGAATGTATTTTGCAGCTGGATCGTGAATGGAAAAACTTTGGAACCCTGATTTAGAGTAATCATGAATCTTTAATTGTCTGCGTGTATTTTTAGTTAAATTAATAAGATCTGAGCAGGAAGGATTCGTTAAGAACAAGAAAAGTCAATATCAGGGGAATTTATTCAGATATATAATACAATTGATTGCAAACTTCGAAAAGGGCTCATCTGATGAAACTTTTCTTTTGTAATTTCACAAAACGTCACTGCTATCAATTTTCCTACAATCTCACTTCTTTTTTGAAACTTCAGTTAGCTGTGATGTCATTAATTCTGATTATTCCTAAGTTATCAGTCTTGATATTAATCCGTTTCTGAAAACAGCAAGTTTATAGTTCAAACAGCACATTCCTAAGGTTGTTTAAATCATGTGTAAAAAGGTTATTCAGTATGTCTTTGCAAAGACATTTTTTCTTTAATAAAAGTTTTTAATCTACAAAAGTATATAATTAATTAATTAATCTAATCAAGATTTAATCTATTCATTTAGTAATTATACTAGGTAGTAAATTTCTTGTGGCTCACTGCTAAATTTCTCCTAGTTTTCTGCTCTAAATAAGGCGCGGTGGCACAAGTCGCGGCTATACCGGAGGTCGTAGGTTCGAGAACCGTTTCCTCGAAGATCGCCGACCCAGCCTGACTGCACCTATTTCGTCGAGATCCGCGGCCTCCGTTGAGTGATATTGGGGCGGAAGTGTGCCGTTCAGAAATCTTCGTCGTCTGACCCTGCCCAACATTTCGGTCCGTCCTAAATCGCCCTCGTGTATTTCAAAGGGATGTTAAGCTAGCTATATTAAACTAAATTCTAATTAGGAAAAGTATTTGCTGTTGCCTCCCCTTCTACAAGGTACCTTGTAAGGAGGTAAAACAGCAATTGTAAATGCATTTCTATTATTTAAAAAACTTTCGAAAAGATTTTCTACTTTTAGATCTCCGTTGAATGGAACTCAAATTTATTTCTGTTTCTTTCTAGTATAACTTCCTTTTTAATTGAATTACGAAGCAAAGAAACGCGAAAAAGAGGTGAATGTTGAAATGAAATCTACTGCTCTGAATTCACGAAATCTTCAAATAGTTGCTAAAGGACATTCAATGATAACAATGCAAATCAACGTAGTCTAGACTAAAATTTTAATATTCCTTTCTATCATTCAGCAGTCTTTGGTTTAGCATTCCTCATTGAAGCCTTGGTTAAACATTATGATTCGCTATCAAACGCCTTTTTTTGCTGTGTAAAATACAAATTTCTGAGTGCAACATTATTCTAATAACTTTACCAAAATAGCTGGTCAGCAACGAATATGGAATTTTCAGAATCCATGTGTTTCGTAGTTACATCATACCTCTTGACATAGTCGAGTTTCCAAACATGGATGTAAGTTAGATAAAAGCTCATACTTTAAAATGAAAGAAAATTTAAGAGGGGAAGTATTGTTTAGCAGAGTTCGGAAACCCCCCGCTTTTGCGCATCGCCGGAAGGAGTTATTTTTGTCAAAATACGGAAAATGAAGAATGGAAGGTGAGGCTTACATTTTACTGAGTGTAATCAACAAAGAACTCCGAAATGCGCTCATATGGACTCTAGCTTGCACCCCTTTCGTGTGAAATCGTCTAAAAGTGGTGATCTCGAATCCGTTGCTGAACAGTAGGTCTTTGAATACTTTCCGTCGTTCAGTGGTTTTATTTCACAGTTATAATCTCGTTCCTACCATCAGATAGTAGGACACTAAGGTTGATTATGGATAATTTGATGTCTGTTTTAACTGGAAAGGAC
>BGPR01000488.1:320666-474875 GCA_013235015.1 Araneus ventricosus
AGGATGTGGATGAGCAGGACAAACGTCACTGCGCATGTCATTTACAAAGGCATCTCCCATTTTATTGTAGCTGTCTGACAGTAATATCTCAAACGCAACCTTTTTGAGTGGAAAAAAAAAAATTAATATCGTTTGTCTTTTGAATGTTGTAAAAGAGAAAGACATACGAAAATTTTAAAAATTCAAGGAATTTTTTAAGTCTACATCAAATCAATTATAATAAACAACACACTGTATAATAATACGACTTGAAATAACTTGTAAAATAAAAAAAAGTCTAAAAATAAGTAAATGAAATTAACAAAATTTAAGATTAATTAATTAATTTAAACTTTATTTCTCTAATAATGGCAACGAAGATGAAAGATTCTGTAATCAGAAAATGATGTTAAATAGTCTATACTAAATTTAAGAACTAATTAAAGCACAAAACCTTAAGTTCTACATTATGAACAAGAAAATATAAAATAAAACCCTATATATTAAAATACGCAAAACCAAAGACCAAATCCTCCAGCTATTGGGTCCATTTCGACAATATTGTTTTCAAATGAAAGCTATGACCTATAGATATGTCATCAATGGTGAAAACCTGACAGACTTCCCAGCCTCTTAACTGGACCGATTTCGCTAATTTTTTTTGCGTTACTTCATAAGCATAGCTAACTCAATCAGAATCTCCACGTTTTTTGTGTAAATTTAAAATAGCACTTTTGGTCTGTACATATGTCGTTTCAATCAATATGGGGACTCAGAATATTGCAAAATACCTATCACAGGGGATGGAAACTTTATTTAGAGCAATATCATTTTCGAGCAATATTATTTAGAGCAATATCATTGCGTTTATGGATATGAAAACTTTTATGCAGAAATTCGTAAAAAAATTGTGCAAAATATTCCCATTCAATTCCATAGCCCAGGAGGTAGATTCAACCCAATGGTTGTAGAATCTTTGATGACCCCCGGGAAAGACAAAATGAGACGAATTAGGTGCGGCCATCAACTTGGAAACCTCACATATTTAAAAAAAAAAAAAAAAGACAAGTTACATATTTAAATAGAGGGCTAACTTAAGAAGGCCACACATTGATTAATTATTAACTGGCATACAAAAGTTAGAAGAACATTTCGTAAAATGCGAGAAATTTGCAATCATCTGAAAACTATGTCAATCAGTTCTGGAGAACATGTCGATATTCAATGGTATATGTTAACAGTGAAGATTCTCACGAGGGAAGGGACCACCAGAAAGGATGAAGAGAAAATGGAGTTTCCCATCCGTTTCACAAAAAAGCTGATAACGAGATGTAACTTTTATCAATGGTTATGGTTTATGTGCATAATGCATTTTCTGTTTGTAAAGCAACTATTCGGGAAGCTTTAAAACCCAAATTTTTCTTCATGTGTTTTGCTTATAACATGCAGGTTTTCATTCAATTATCACGGAAATTTGCACGAAATACTAGTAGTATTGATTAAACTTTGAAATTAATACAAGAGAATATTAGGTGCATGACAAATACTTTACATCAGATTAGACCGAAGCGAATTTTTTTCATATCTGAAGAGACATATAGAGAACTTTGGAAATTCCAGTTGAATCCTTATTATCAGAAAGGTTAGCATTTCAGTGAGTGAATTTCAATTTCAGAGAAGTAAATGATGAGGGTTCTTGTACAAACTGATATTTTTTAAATTTGAATCTTCGAACAGTAACATTGAATTTAGTAAAATTCAATATCCTGAATGATACACTTATAAAATACATTATTTAAATTGCATTTTCTCGAATACATTCGAAGATTAAAGTTTAAAAAATCCAGTTTGTTAAGAACCTCTTCATTTTAGCTCTCTTAAAGAGAAATTGAAATTCTCCTCACTGAAATGCCGACAGCTTTCTGAATTAATGGAATTCAACTGGAATTTTTTCAAAGTTGTCTATATGTCTGGCTTTGAGTTATGAAAGAAATTCGCTGCGTCGCACATCGCAGTAAAAATTATTTAGACAAGCACTAATATTTCTTGTAATATTCAACGTATTTACTTCAAGTTTAATACAATACTTTGTAACATATTGTCAAACGTGCTGGTAAATTTCAATAATTTGAATGAAAACTCTGCATGTTATAGAAAAACACATGAGGAAAAATTCTGGATTTTAAAGCTTCCCGAATATTTGTGCTATGCTTGAAAATGCAGGAAATATTATGCACATTAAACCATAACCATTGATAAAGTTACATCTCGTTATCAGCTTTCTGTGAAACAGGATGGGTAACTCCATTTTCCTTCCTTATCCTTTTCTGTTGTCCCTAATTGCCCTCGTGACCGAATCTTCACTTGTATTATGTATATGATATTTTGAATGTCACACGATTCTCCAGAACTGATTGAAACATAGTTTTCGTATTAATTGCATTTCTCGTTTTCGAAATGTTCCTTAACTTGCATGCCGATATATTATTGATAACAGACACAGACACAAAATGCACTTCAAAACGAAGTGATTAGAATTCAGATATTAGAACTCTTTTTGTGTTTGATAGTCTGTCCACTAATTTATACCAATATTTAAACATTAAGGAGATTACAGAACTGCCAAGATGACTGGGCCAGTGTGAAGCAAGGCAGTGCTGCTAGTAAACGATATCAATCAGTAAAAGAATAATTTTACCTACACAACAATTCGTTGTGCAGTAAATTTAAATATCAATTCACTTCATGTTACTATATGGGCACGAATTCCCTATTATAATGTCATTATAATTAACAATCTTCGCTTTATTAATAAAATGTTTTCATTATTAGTAATAATCAGTAGAGCTTTCCGTGTCTATATATTTTTACACTAAGAGTATATTCTACTTACGATGTTATCGAACGTATTTCATGGCACCTTTTCTTGTCTATTTTATACAGGAACTGTTACACAATTATTTTAAAAATTATCCCGAAACGAGAGCTGCAATAAAACAAATTATATTTATGAAGCTAGCAACTCGGATGTGCGATACGTTCTTTATCAGTTCGAGACAAAATGTTGCCACAAATTTTGACTTGTTAGGAATCGTTGAGTTGTAAAGAATGTAATAAATGCAGATTGTTTTCGTCTGCAGATAATATATTTTTTTTTTTGGGGGGGAGGAGATAGTGGTGTGAGATTTTTTTCGTAGACTCTGATAGCAGAAATTACATAACGGGATATAAAAAAGTTATAATGGGAAGATTCTTCCTTTTTTTAATTCAATTTCTGTTAAGTTTGAAATTATGTTCTAATATATTGATGATATTTGGGTGCAAATGTTTTGAAATTTTTAAGGTACCAAAACACATTTCATGGTAGAAACAGGTTGAAGTTTTTGTTCTGTAATGCAAACAAATGTCATTTTCTGCTCATCTGACCATGGATGTCTCAATAGCACTTTGTGCTAAAAGCAAAATTATATAACATTTTAAATTGTGTCACTTATTATCATTTTTAAAATAAAAGTAAAGCTGAAAAAATTATGAAATAAAATTCTGGATAAAAAAGGCATTAAACAACGATTTAATATGTAGCACCGCATGGAGAAATAAATCTCTTCGACTTTTAAAAGGGCTGGAAACTGAATCTTGGCACCGAAGGAGAGCTTCGTGGTTTAAGTTCTGCTTTTACCGAAAATTATTGAAAATCGTAAGTATGGCGTACGCCAGTTGCGAATCCAGGATTCGGGTCTGGGGGTAGGCATAAAATTTTGTATCGTAGTGACGAATGTCAAACCTCATGGCTATATAACCAAAACACTTTAATTTTACAGGCTTTCTCTCCTGACAATAAGACATAAGAACACTCAAATACTTTCGATAATTTAATAAAAAAAATAAATGAAATAGGCCAAAAATGTTCTTCGACCGCGCCAACTACAAGTGCAAGTGGAATGACTAGAAAAGTAGGAAAATTTTCGAGCGTGTCAAGTCAGAAAGCAATGTTGTCACGATTTTATTACTATTTTTTTAAAATGAAAATTAAGATCAAACAGTTGTAGTGATTTTAAATTAAATCAAGAATTTTGGTTTAGTCTCTGGGGGGGCTGCAGCCCGATAGCCCCTCCCTGGATTCGCCACTGGCGTACGCACCTGGAACCCATTCTCGAATCTCATCGGATCACGTTCAAAACTCAGAGCTCCACAGAAAAAAAAACCTCGCAAAATTCTAAAAATGGATCATTAATCCAAACAAATCAATGCGATCTTAAAGTTTACTTTTATATTTTGTTTGTATAATCTTCAAGTAAAGAAGATTACAATGGGATTGATGCACTGCAAATATTTCTTTGTTATGCCCCATAAAATTATTACTTTTAATGAGACGTTGCAATGAAAATATTTTCCTAACAACTCATGCTAATTGCAGTTGAAAAATCAAGTAAAAATATAAAACATTCCTTACGTATTCATCAAAGGCTCACTCAACAGGGTGGTCAGATACAACCAGAATTCCTGAGTTTTTACTCACTCACATTTCCGGATTCATGAAATGATGTTTTATCTTTCTCAGATTTTGTTTAAAACAAATATATCATTCAGAGAATAATTAGATGGGCGATTTTATAACAGATAATCGTTGAATTCGATAGCCTATATGTTGTATAGATGGAGAAATATTTATTTCATTAAATAAAATATCAAGTTAAAGCTTTTAGGTTAGAAAATCCCTCTCAAGACCCTACTGCTAAAATTTTTATATTTTGTGAATACCTGGACATTTTACCATCTGCGGGTTTCAAATCTCTTACTGACATTTTCTAGGAATTAAGAAACACAGAGCCTGCAATTGAAACTATGGGCTATATTTACAAAAGCATGGAAAAATTCCATCGAGAAATCGAAAACAACTAGAAATAATTAATTCATACAGCAAAAGGAACTTTGCAAGGCGTTTATAAGTATTGAGTTAATCTCTTACTTGATGTCAGAAGTGGATTTGTTCTTCACTTATCAATTTTTAACATTTTCGTCTAGTTTTCACTTCAGAAATCCTTTTTTTTCGCTACAAATTTTTCCTTTCCACTACTGATTCCTCCCCTACTACTGCTAACATCAGATATGTTTTTAACATGCCTGTTGAGATGCTGATGCCTGATGCGATTCTAGACAGTGGTGGCGAGGGGGGAGGGAGGAGGGGCAGAGTTCCCAGGCGTGAGAGGATGCCCTGCCAGTCAAGCGGGCGCCGCGAATGCATATTTATGTATATTTAAGCTTCTAAGGGCAAAACGATAGTGGCTTAGCAAGAGTAATTAACACGGGGATTAGAATTTAATCCATCCCTTTTCATTTGTTGATTTCTAGCCAGAAACGCAAAATAATGACAAAAAATATGTCTTTTGATGCCCCCCTTCTCCCAAGACTGACGCCGAGACATATCCTCGTTGAGACACTGAAAAGTCGACGAATAAGTCAGGGAGTGAAAATAAATAAGTATCTCGGGCGCCAGTTACCCTTGCTACGCCACTGGTTCTCTTCTTTCAAAGGACTGTTATTGAAGTAAAAAATATATAAACTAAAACTAATACTATATATATATTATAAGCAATCAATATTATATAATAAGCTTATACAAACACGCTATTTAATTTTTATTTACGTCGTTATTCACTACACAGTCATTTGTGATTTTGTATAAATATTGCAGTGCAGTGTTTTCATTTCTTTAATATCGATATTCTTTAATTAGTAATTCTGTGAACAGTAGACCTCGCGTCCTCCCTTAAAAATAACTTAAAAAAAACCATCCTAAGATTTGTTCTTCATCGCAGTCTTTAAAGTTTTATCCAATGTTAATCCACTAGGCCACCGTGGCATCTTTACTCCCTGTATTAACAAAACAAATACATTAGCTTATTAATAAAGTTACATCAAAAATCTACTGGTAGAAAGTTGTAGAACATTTTACATTCGAGAGTGGAAGTAGTCTTCGAATTTTTATACCATGAACCGTTTGGCTAGAATCGATGAAAAAACATATACTTTCAAGAAAAGAGAAAAAACAAGATCAGATGGAACTAAACAGGAAAAGACAACTCATACGGAGCTATGATCTTATCTCTTCTTTTTTATGAGAAATATTTACACAAATCTTTGCTTTTATCAGTATTCACAAAATTGCAATTAAATGTCTCGCCTTTACCAAAATGATTCAAATGTTTCAATAGTGCCAAACTCTCCATCAAGGCCAGATATCCGATAGGGCCAATCTAGGCTATGGCGCAGCGGTCAGGGGGCGCCTATACAAAAGAAATAACAACAAAATATTTACAAACCTTTCAGTATTATTTTGAAAAGGCCATTAAACCGATGTTTCTGAAATTTACATTCGTCAAATAAAATACTGAGCGTTCCTTTTTTTTTGCTTTCTGTTGGCCTTTCATTTCTTTGCATTAAAATCGATTTATTAAGATCTGTCCACTTCAATGACCCTTCAAGTCTATTCGCGGATAAAAGTATGAACCGAAAAATTATATTATTTCAGATGATTTCAAGAAATTCGATAAAGTATTTTTGCAGAGGTTAATGTGGTATTATTTTCTGAGTAGCGTAATTTTGAATTAAAAATTTAATGTGGTTCAAAGATTATAAAGATTGTATTAAGTAATTATATGTTTTAAAGATAAACAGTTGTATATTAAATTGATCAAGAGATTCGGTCTCCACTCTACAGACTACTGCGGATGTGGGGAAATAGGAAATCCCCTTCACTATCCAACGAGATGTCCACTCACTTTATCTTATCACCACAAGGAACCAAGCCCACAATTCATAGTCCATTGGTGGAAGAGCGCCCTATCCAGAAAACTCTCAAATATAGATAATTTAATCACATTCCTGGCGACTAACGAAGACCTAATTAAAAGTCAAAATACAACACCGTCACATACTCCTGCCTAGAAATAGATACTTCCAAAGATTCACCTCCTAGAACCAGAAATTCGAAGAATTCCCAGTTGAGCAGCAGAGCACACTAGCTTAAAAACAGCAACCAGCCACCACCAATTCTTCCGTAATTCATTCGAAAAATTCCCTTCACATTACTGCCAACCCTTGAGTAACAATTCCAGCGATCCCTCAGTATAAATAACAAGACAGAAAAAAAAAAAACAGTCCCACGATTTTTAGGATGGTTGCGACAATTTTCATTAATATAACCGGTGTAATACGTTATTCAATTCTTCTTTTTCGTCGCATCGAACACCACTATCAGCCCCGAATCATGGAGCTGCAACTACATGAAAAAATGTAACTAAATGAAACATTCAACCCTTTCACTGCACTCAAATTTGATAACACCCCTTGTAAATTTTTATACTATACTCGGATTGTAATCCTCAATGTGTTTTTATTTTATTCTTCTTTGTTCATGTATAATTATGTTCCCTTTCAAGTGTATTTATATCATAATGTTGTAATTTTTTTTTTCTTGGCTTTTGCTTTTCAATAAAGTTTCACACATACTCATCCAACCGACAGGGTGCCGTTTAGGCGCCGAGTTCGGGGGTATGCTGTGGTGTTATGTATATTAAATTGAAAATTATATATTAATTTTTTAAAAGGGGGCGAAAGAATATGCTTTGGCCGAGGGCAGTGGTGCGGAAACTATTTTCATTTCCATATTTCCGACCCCTCACTTTGTGTAAAATTTTGTTTGTCTGTCTGTGAGTACAATAACACCAAAACGCAACAAACTAGAAGGATATAATTTGGTATGTAGTTGTTACTCCAGCACTGTAGATGATTTCGGTCAAGTTTGGATATTTATCTTCTATGCGAAGTCCCGCATCCGTCCGCCCATCCGTGTGCACGTGACCACGACGTCTCAAAAATATAACAAGCCAGATAAACGAAATTTGGCATGCGGTCTAGACACCACATACCATGTTTAGATTTATATCAAATTTTGACCCAATCGGTTAACTCGAAGATTTCTAAATTGCATACTTAATTTCATTAGTAATAATAATAATTTAATAAATGTATAGGTATTTTCTCAAACATAAAACGCACTTTATTGAGTAAGTAAACAAGAATGTCGAGGGAAGGACACTGTCGTTGATTCAGGAATATGCCTAAAACAACAAACTGGAGAGCACACTTCCAAATGTAAAAATAAAATTTAAGGTAGTAATTCATACTCGTATATAGTTATTAAAACGCATAACTTAGAATTTCTGAGTAGCAGTTTCTAAAAATGATCTGGAACAGGACTTCATAAACTTTATTCACTTGTGACTTTTAAGATGACTGAAATTTTTGTCATCACATTTCCTTAGTCCTTGTCACTACATCTAGACTCCGAAATTCGAAAATGAATTTTTAAAAATGAAGTATTACTCAATTATAATTAATATAGGTTTTTATCTAATATCAATGAAATCTTTTTAGTCAAGATAATGTTTTGAAAATATGTTTGCTTAGATGCGTCGCATAATTTGAAAAATCATGTGATATTTTTCACTTCTCCAATATTTTTTCTGTCCAACCCCACTTGGGGTAGCTACCCACTGGTTAAAAAGCTCTCATAGGGAATTCCGTATGCGTCTCTCAGGAGGCCTCAGCAGGGTTCTTCATCTAGAAAAGCCGGATTTTTCTCGAGAAAATGTTTTCCTTGAAATAACAGAAGTGCACGAATAGTTAGTTCCTCGCTGCGCCCCCATTTTTCAGTCCGGTCTTGTGTGGGGGAAGCGAACAGGTTCTGGATTTGAAGAGAGGCGTCTCTCAGGAAATAGAGAACGTGGAATTCTGCACGGATAGTGGTAGCTCAAAACCTCTGACGAATTAAATAAATATCCTCCCTACTTTTTTGCCCAGAGAAAGAAAAAAACTTTTCTCCCGACACCTCAGCTCTTCACTGCCTTTAAGACTACCTCGTATGCAAATCACATAACGGTTTTTGAAGAAATTCTTTTTTTTTTCTTTTGTAAAGTTCGTTTTTAGAAATATACATTTCGTCGCTTAGCAAAGATTTCAAAGAGGAAGAAAATACTCATTTTTTCGCAACCAATAACGAATATTTCTGATTTTTTTTTTTTTTTTAACATCTGGTAAGAACATGTAGTCTTATGTTTACAGCAGGTGCTGAAAAAATTCAGACATATCCGTTTTTGGTTGCGAAAAATCAGGTATTTCTTCCTTTTTGAAATTTCAAAAAAAATGAGAGGTGGTGTTGCTTGTTAAACGACGATTTGGAACTCCTTTCAAGATAGAAACATGATGAGACATAATAATGCATGAAGTAAAAGTACTCGTTGACACGATTATTTTATTTTTAAGCGCATCTTTGCGAATATAGAATATATATACTTAGAGTAAATTTACCGTTAGATCAGAATATACCTTTAAACATGTAAAAATTCCGCTACAATCAGTGTTTTTGGCACTGAAAACAGTAACTCTATATACAACTATCATAAACAGCTGAAATCAATAGAAAAATAAAATGTCTGCGCAGTTGGGAACTACAACAAACATATTTAAATGAAGCTTGTAATGTACAGAAGTGTTTAAAAAAACAGAAAAAATGCATCACATGCTGCAGTCACAGTTTGCCATAGAAAATAGAACATACAACCGTCATACTACAAAAAATAGAAAAAAGAAAATGTCTACACAGTTCGAACTAGAAACAAAATATATTTATTTTTTAAATTTAATTTCTCTCCTCGACACTTTTCTACACTACACAACTAATACAATCACTGGCAATGTTTGTTTAAAGCTTTTTTGCGAGTTTTTACACAGAAAATGAGGGCGATGCAATTTTTTGTAGCACACCGACGTAAATATCAAAATTCTGCCATTCGATGCACAAGTCAGATACGTCGCTGTGTGCAAAGGGGCTGATGAAACGTCCATTACGAATGCAATTTTCAGTAGCTTCATTCATAAGGTCTAATCATCGCACTACTTTTTATGCCGTTTGTTATTTGATTACTGATGCTAAAGTAATTTTGTTTGTGTTGCTCCAAAATAGTCGAAAAGACGAGATGTTGTCTTTTTCTTGCAAAACATATGATATGATTGTTCAGAAACGAAATAACTGTGCAAATAAAATGAATAATTTCTCTTACATGTAATTGATTATATATTTTGTTTATTTAAAAATTTTTTTTATAATTATTGTATTTCGAGCTTTGTATTAATTTTTTTTAAGACCATGAGTAAAAACTTATATCAGGTTATTATTTCCTTCAGAAACTTAAATCCCTGTGGAGAAAGGGGGAAATACGTATGAAACAGATTAATATTCACTTGCTAAAATCAATCGTAAGATCAATATTTAATTAAACTGTTTAATTTTTTAATATTTAATTAATTTTTTTGCTCAGTCGTATATTTGATAGCAAAAAAGGATTAATAATACTAGTAATATTTTTGTAAGTTTTTTTGGTTATTATTGTAAGTTTCCTTACTTAAAAATCAGTAACTAACTAAAATTTCTAGGTTTTTGTTGATCGCGCAAGACATATCAGTATTAAAAATTTCATAGAGAATTTAGAATTATCAGCCAAGGTATTATAGATATTTCAATTCTGGAAACACATATTCATTTTTTCTATCATCTTTTGGCAGACATAATGATTTCTTTTTAAAGGATTCTTTTTAATTCAATAAACTAGTACTAGCTTCAGTCAAACTTTTTGTTATTTAATCTAATGAATTGATAACATGGACGATTTTTTAATTTTGAATAATCCCAAAATGAAATTCTATAAAGTAACTTAATATCAAATACAAAACCATTAAGGGAAAAAAAAAGAATTATTTTCAATAGGATGAATGGCTTTATGTTTTGAGACCCCAGATTTCTTTTACCTTAGAAAAGAACTACCTCGATTTAACGTATGAGTTTCTCGGAGACAAATTTTCTCTTTTCACAAAGTTGTCCAATCGTTAACGGGGATGATATGATGGCGTTTTCTCTTTCTTTTCTCATCTTGAAAATTGCATTTTTGATTTACAACTTGCACAGAGATAGCCTAATCATTTTTTTTAAATCTTTAGAGTTAGAAGTAACCATAACTCTGATGCAACTGGAAAGATAAAAGTATTTCCAAGAAGGATCAGGAATTAATAGGAAGTATTTTATCTTCTGTACAAACCAAATGCAATATTTTTATATCTGCATATCTTTTGAAGATAACCTGTTTTTATGAAATTATTATACATGAGTAATGAAAAAAATACGAAAAAAAAAGAAATAATTGATTTTTCCTATGAATTTGCAATGCTCAAAAAATAATTATGTGACTGTTGTATACAGAAAATAAATTTTATTAACGAAGGTAATAAGATGAATCGTAATCGCCATAATTCAAATGAATAGTAAATAAAGTAGTTATAAAGGGCAATTTTTTTCAAAATGTTTTCACTAAATGAAATGATTCCAGTCGATGCTTAAAATTCCAGAATTCACTCTCGAAAGGAAATTAAAACCTTTCATATTTTGACACAAAATGCCAAGTAGTTGAGTTGAAGCCAAATGTGGTACCCCTTTGCAACCATCATAACAAGATCTCTCCTCTCGGTTCATCCTATCAGAAAAATTCTTTTAAATTGATCATGAGAATTTCTTTCTCGGCGTATATGATTGGTCGAGGCCCGAGTCCCTTAGTACACACGGGAAACCCCGTATTGACTTCTCTTCACATTGAATTCCTCAATTTTCCGACATTTCAACATAACACACCGAGTTGTAAATACGCATAAATCGCTCGGTCTAACATACTAAGACGTATATTTTTGTGAGTATTTCTGTTTGTTATCTAATATTTAACTGAATTTATTAGGAGTTAAGTAATTGTAGTTTGAGGAATAATTATGACGTTAACAATTTAATAATTGCATAATGGTTAGCTTTTCTGTTAATACGAAGTACTTCCAAGGCGTTGATTGTATATTTTGGAATGGTATGGAGTAAATATCTTCGGAATGAAGCGGTCGATGAACGTTACATGATTTATCTGTCAGCGAGTTAAGTTTCCGGCTTGCGAAATGTTGACAACATTTCATTCTCATTGTGATATTTTTGAAGGTCAGAGATTGTCAATAGCAGTTACGTCATTAATTTAAGCAAGTAAAATTAAATAGGTTTTGCCTTGTATATTGTTTGATATATACCAGCAAGTTATACTGTATTCATCAAATGCATTGCAACTTTAATAATACTAATGAAATCAGTATTTAGTTTGTTCATTATATTCTATTCGCTTATCCGATATTAAGATAATCGCAAGTGCGTAATGTAGAATTGACACTACGATGGATAATTGGGCAGGGGTGGGAATCGAATATTATGTAGTGTATTTGGATTGCGAGAATGCCTTTCATCCAGGCTCTTGGTAATTTCAGATCCAAGTCCTGTTGTGAGTAACTGCATTTTATTGAAGCCATTGTGCTGCAACGGATAGATACCTGTTGCGTTCAGTAGTGTTTAATTCTTTTATAAATACAAGGCATTTGAGTTAATTATTAAAATATTGGATGAATTAGTTTATTTTCATGTTTTGCATTCGTAATTTCTCGTATCTCATGAAATTTAACGATCCCTTTGGAGCGTCTTGAACTTGTTATATTAAGAGTGTACTTAACATAAGAGTTTATTACTCTCGAACATTATTGCACAACTGAATTAATTGCAGTATATTGGTAAGCATCAAATATTTGTGTGATGGGCATGGTAGATATTTGTTCTAATGTATTTTGGTTATGTTTCAGGTTCTCACTAGTCATTGTCTCATACTCATCTGTGCTACAATGTCTCAACAGTTTTGTTTAAAATGGAACAACCACACGACGAACATGCTACAGGTATTCGAAAACCTCTTATCCACAGAAGCCCTCGTGGACGTTACGCTGGCATGCGAAGGGCTCAGCCTCAAGGCACACAAAATGGTGCTCTCCGCTTGCAGTCCCTTCTTCCAGAGTTTATTTTTAGAGAACCCCTGCAAGCACCCAATTGTGATAATGAAAGACATGAGGTACAGCGACCTCAAAGCCATCATCGACTTCATGTACCGTGGAGAAGTGAACGTGTCCCATGACCAGTTGTCAGCACTCCTCAAGACGGCAGAGACGCTCAAAGTCAAAGGCCTCGCAGAAGTGACTGGTGAAAACAGACATGCTGCGGGAATTGTGCAACAAGAAATCATTGCCCCGTCAGTGGCAACACCCCTAACTCCCACCGCTCAAAGGACAGACACGCCACCCTTAGTTGGGAAAAGAAAACGTGGCCGTCCAAGAAAGCGGTCACTTAGTGATTCTAATCGTAGTGATGATGAAGGGGTGGCAACTAAAATCAAAGAGCAGGACTCTCCCGAGATTGAGGAACTGTCCGGGGATGCGTCCATGGAGGCCCCAAGTGATATGCGTACAGGCGGCCTTCCCAATTCATCCAATTCACAATCTCAGGTACCCTCACACTCATCGAACAATGTAAATAGCTTCTCAAAATCCCATCTGTCCATCTCGCAAGATCCTCAGGTCGATGACCAAGCATCAGGTGACGAGAACGAATTCGAAGTGGAACCTTCGAAGTTGTTAGAACAAACTCTTACTACGGACAATGTAAGTGACAGTTCTGTACACCTAAGAAAATGTCAATTTAAATTTGAAGTATTGTTAGTAAATAATTACTGTAATGCTGATTAGTGCGTGAATGTAATAACATAGGCATAAACATATGTTAATAATTAGGCATGACAAATTTCTTCAGATTCGTGCTTTTTAAATGTTGCATTTTCTAACAAGAAAGACTTCCTCAATTTTTTTTAAAATTTGTTTAGGAGATTTAACTGCAATTTTCATTGTTTTTGTATTGTCATCTGTGGATTATTCTGAACTAAACACGTTGATGGCCAATTGTGGTATCTTGCAATTGGTGGTCCAAAACATTGGCTAAGAGTTATCTCGTAGAAACTTAATGATTTAATCAAATTGGTGTCCGGGGCTAGAAGCCTGCAATTTGCAGGGGCAATCTGCGTTTAGTGTAGAATGTTTTTGTAAAGAAATGTTTTTAAATGTAGAATTTAATGTGAGGGTTGTAAAGTTTTTTTTAAAGCTGGAGTATTTTTTAATAGAAATATTAAAGAATGTTGTTGCATTCATGTTGAATGTTTCATTTTTTATATTAATGAAGATGTAATTCTTAGAATTCGTCAGCTATGTTGCAAAATGAACTGAATTTTAATTTGATTTGTTGATTTGGATGTAGTTATTCAATAAGGAGCAATCATCAGTTTGCAAACAGATGCATATTCAGATTTTCAAAAACCATCTAAGTATGTGTAATTTGTTATCCTTTTGAAGCAGCTACAATCTATTGTATAAAAACTTCTTTATAATACAATAGTTAATTTGGAAGAGGCCGCTGCAGAATTTTCTATGTTGTTTTGCAGAAACAAATATTTGAAATTGTTGCTTGGGAGTTTGTTCCTTATTGCATAACTGTCTGTATGTATATTAAGAGAGTTGAGAAAATGTTCTAATGGAAACAAATTTCATGCTTTATTTTTAGGTTCCTTCTAATAGTCAAAATAGTACAGGGCACGTAAATCTTCCATCTGTAAGTGGCTTAGAAATATCGAGGCGGTCAATGAGTAGCACAGATAGTGTCAGCCAAGCCGTAGTTCCTGCTTCAGATTCACTAGGTTCAAATTTACAAGGTCCAGACAGTCCACAAGGTAAATATGCCATCTTAATTTTCTGTTATTGCTGTCTCATGGCAGCAAGTGTTAGTGCTTTAATAGAGCAGATGGATTGATTAGGCATAAACATTTGTTTAAAATTTTCTATATGCATCTGCTTTATTGAATTGCACTGACACTTGTTTTTTGGTCGACAGATGTACCTGCCATTGGACGTGGGGCTCCCTGTCATGACACCATGCCTATCAGTGTCAAAGAAGAGCCTGATATGTATTTAACTGAAGTTGTCACCAGGCCTGTCAATATGAAAGGAGAGCCTGATTTGTATTTAACTGAAGCTGAGCTTGGCATGGTCTTCCGTCGCAGCCAAAACAATCGGCAGTTTGCTGTTAATTTAGCAAGGATGCTCTACTCCCCCAATGAAATGAGAAATTCTAATTGTCGAGGAGTACGAAATTATTTGCCCCTTGATGAGCGCAAGCTCAGTTTTATTCGTAATACAGTCCGAGGCTTTTACCTCATTGACCCTAGCATAGAGTCGGAGACGTGGAAATTGTGCATGCAAAGCATAGATTCCCACTGTCGACATGAAAGAAGACTATTAAGGAGGACTAAATTGAAAGATCAAGCATATTAAATTTTTAAGGTGGGTATGAACTTCTGTTGGACAAAAATGTTTAAATGTGTTTGAATTACCAAAGTGCTGATTTTGGGAGAGAATACTCAAATTCTTAATGTTTTAATTTATTTGATGTGTATCTGGAGGTTTTTGGGCTTCAAACTTTTTTTTGAAGATACGCTTTCAAAATTTTAATTCAGTTTACTGGTGGTAACCCTCCAACCAAAATCTGCCATTATGATGACTAAAGTTCATATTAATAAATATTCAAAGAATATTCTGGTTAGAGGGTTACTATTTTGTAAAGGATTAAAATCGAAAGTACAGATAAAATATGAAGATATGCAGCAGTTTAAACTGATATTTTCATACATTAAAAAAAAATTTTAATTTACTTTTAAACCGCTGTTGAAAATTATAATCTAAGGATGGATTTTTATTACAGATATCAAACCACAAATTCTTTCATTTGATGACCCACCCATCTCCCCTGTTGCCGGAACATCGCATGGATCAGAAAGGTCCATGATGATGTACATGGACCAGTCAGGTGTGGCATCCATACCTGGACCAAGTAATTATCAAGATAATAGTGCCCTTGTACCGCACGATTCTCAACCTCAAGGTAAAAAGATTTCTCTACGACTGATCATATTCTATTTTGTACTACTTATTATACAGTTGGTAAGTGAAAAAAGTCCTATGATAGTAGACGTCCTGTTATTTTTGTAATATGAAAACACTTAAAAATTCAAGTGAATTAAATTTTAACAGGACAGTTAATTTTTTCTTAGGATTTTTTTTACTTGCCAAGTTTTTAATAAACTAAGCCATCTTTCTAATTACTTTTACTAATTTTTTCTTAATAGTGTAAGTTTTCCTTCTTTAATTGTAATTTGAAAGGTGGCTCTTTATGTTAGAGCAGTGTAGTTGGGTTCTTCTTGCAAAACATTTGAATTGACAGTTGGAAGAACTCGGCTTGCTGTTCAATATTTTTAGATTATATTTAAGAGTAAGCTTAGTATTTATTAGCATCTAAGCTTAGGTTTATTCTAAGGTTATTAAGTTAAGCTTAGTTTGTAAGCTAGTTAGTATTTAGGTTTAATTTTAGGTTAGATATAAGTTATTTTTATGCATCAAATGGTTAATTCCAATGCTTTTCTATGCATTGGCTCTTAATTTTAAGTCTTGTCATGTTATTGGGACCATTTAAACTGTTGCAGTGCTAATTGTACAAATTGTCTAGTCTTAAACTGTCAGCTGTTTAAGTTGTACTTACCTGACAGTTGTAACGTGATATGTATATAAGTTGCCACTACTGGCACATTTTCTTGTAAAATAAACCTAAGAACTACCATGCAACATCTGCTGAAGACAACATACCTACTTGGATTGCTTCATTCTTGGTTTTGTCAACCAAGTCTACTCAAGCCAAACTTCTTTTTTGGAGTTCAAGTGCCTTGACATCTTGACCAAGATTATCAAAGTTTGGATTCATTAAAATTGAAATATATTGGTAAGTTACAATATCTTTTTTTACTTCCTTGTGTATTGTTCTATGTGTTAGTTGGTAAGTTAAATTTTAAGTGCCTATACATGTATTGTGAAATGTATGGTAAGCGAGTCCTGGTAAGTATAATGACTCGCAAGGTAATTGTGGTATCCTTCAACTGTACATCCCGGGGGAGCCTTTTGGATGCTGTTTCTTCAAGTTCAAGATCTCTACAGAAGAAATCCATTCATTTGATTGAAGTTTTCCTGTGAAGAACCTCCATTTGACTACTCTCTTAAGTCTACTTGCAGGTGAAGTAAGAAAGTCCTGTGAAGTTCCATTTCAGGTGAGAAACTACCATTTATATTGATCTTTAAATTGCTAATTTATGTAACTTTTCTATACAATTCTTCCTAACTGTTCATTACATACTTTTATGTAGAAATAATTTAGTACCAGAACTTCAATTTAAGATTTTAACTCCTTTTTAAAATCGAAAGGTTAATCTCCTACAATTGGGATAGTAATATCCACCAAGTAGTGATTCATATTACTCTGTAAAGATGCAAATGTGAATATTTTATTAAGACTTTTTAAGCACAGTGATGTCTGAATATTTTTGCAAAGCAATTGAGATAGGAATACTTGTTTAAAAAGAGATGCTTACAATAACTTATTGTGAAAATGAATAAACGTAACTTTTCAGTTTAATCTTCTCCATTTTATTTGCATTTTTTAGCGAAGCGTTCAGTAAAATTTAAATTGGAACCCGAAATTTAGGTAAATTAATGTATAGTTCTGAGCCAACGAAACGAGGCAGTATGCAAGAAATAACTTCATTTTTGAAAAGTTCAAAGTGTAATATTCCTATTGGTTTGAGTAAAATTTCCCATTTTAACTCAAAGCAGCAGCTTTAGAATACCAAATCTTAAAAAAGTAAATCGAACAGTCCCGCCTTTCATTCCGTTTATTCAAAAATAGTTTAATGTACCAGTAGTTAAGTGTTAAGATTGGTTTTTTTGAATTAAATTATCAAAATCCCTTCCTATTTTATATTCTAGAACCAGGAAATAATTAGTAATGTGAAACTCATTATGTAGGTTATAATTTAATATTGCACTTTTACGATGAAAAAAATATTAACCAAACTATTGATCTATTAAAGGAAATGTAGCATTCTTGTATGTTGAATTAAACAAGTTGCATTTTAATGAATATAATATCTATTTTCCATTAAAATTAAAACTTTAAGTATGTGGCTAAAATTTCAATTTACTTTTTAAATATTTATATCGAAATGGGGAAAATCATTTATTAACCGGTCTTTCAATCATTAATAAGTGCATCTCTTATGTTGTATCATTTTTTTACCTAACGGATATCTTGATTCAGATGTATCTTTGATATCTTTTTCTATACTTCATGTATGGCACCACAAAACTTGGGTTGTTTTTTAAGCTGAAGTTCTTGACACTAAGCTTACTTTTTATTCATTAGGTTGGAAATGATGAATGTAGAAGCTCATTCGTTTATGGTTAGTATTAGAACTCAAGTTTGTTTTTGTATAATCGCATCTCTTATGTCTAAAATAAACTAGGCATTCTAAAGAATGATTTAAATTGTACAATGCAACAGTTTGAATGGTGACCAAATCTGTTCATTTTTCCAAATTAAGCAATATGCCTAGGTGTTCTTAAGTGTGTGGTGTCATTAGTGAATGATGGGAAAAGTCTTTGTATAAAAGAAGTGTGTGCTGTGTGTGTTCTTAAATGTCTGTTCTGTTTTTAGGTCGAAAAACTCTCTGGTGGAATCAGCGTATGCAGAAACTGCAAGCAGCTGCTCTAAGGCAAATTCGGTTCAAGAGCTCCCGCTTTTCTTCGGGTTTCCGTGGAAGCCCCAAACAGGCAATCTGTCCATTTTGTTTCAAGGTATTCTACGACAAAAGCACAATGAATAGGCATGTGTCTAAGCGGGTCTGCCTTGGTTTGCAGTTTCAGACTCAGACTCCTACCCTCATAGATGATGATGTTGGTCTTTCTGTTCAGCCTGTGATTTCCAGTGTACAGTCCAACTCTCCTGTCGTAAATTCAGCTGGTGATCCACCAGAACCTCTCAATTCTGAAACTGAGGTGCACTCTGAAGGAAGTCCTAGCAAGTCCTCGCGAGTTCCTTGTCCATATTGTAATAAACTGTTGAAAGGGGAAAGAGGTGTTCGGAAGCACATAGATTTTTATGGATGCCCTATGGCTGTTAGTGCGAAACCGGCTGAGCTAAATTAAATTGTTGCTTCTATTTAAAAGCAGAATATAACACTGAAAATGTTTTTGGCTCATTGTTATTGACTTTGTAAGATGGAGCTACTGACATATGTTTTTATAGTCCCAGTAACACGGCAAAGATTAAAACTTTTTAGTGATATATTATTGTAATGTTACTTAAAATTAATCTAGTCTTGAATATTTTTTGTTTAGTTATGATTATAGTATAGAAATGTTATAATGGAATGCTTGTTTTTATTCAGAAGCTAGCATTTTAAAATGCTATTGTTAAAAAAAAAAAAATTGAACATCTTTGGTGGCTATAATTTTTAGTGGTAGGTAGCTCCATCAGATTTATGTAAATAGTTATTATATGTGAATAAAATAATTTAAAAGTTAAGAATGTATTCTTTCATGCCAAATCTCGCATTTCAGCATTCCAAACTGTCTTATAACTGATGGAAACCAGGGGAAATTTGGATTGGATTCTGAGGTAAGGGCTGACATTTTCTCAACGAATACACTTCCAGATTTAACTTTAATATTAAAGTATTAGCTGTTATATTGAAGTTAAAATCTCTAAATTATTCTGCTAATGACAGGCATATTTTCAATATACGTTCATAATAAAATCTTCATAACACAAAGTTGGAATTTTATAGCCGCAGTTTGAATTTTTAGTTCCTTTCAGCTTGGGATTACAAAACTGTGAAGATTCTTAGTGTTGCTTCATTTGGCTTAATCTTGACTTGGTTGCTGTTATTGGTATGGTTGGTACTAGCGAGTCACTAAAATTTCATCTCCCCTCCTTCATTGAGCTAATTTTCTCTGCTCTAATTGCTTAGTTAATTGTTTTACTCAGCTGGCTTATTCATTCATTCCATGTGGATTAGTGCAATGCATAGTGTTTGCTGAGGTAAAATATAAAGACTAACAGTGGGTGATTAAAGGTCTGGTTTTCAAAGCATCTTATTTACTTAAAAAGGGGGAAGAGATCCATTCTTGTTGCTTTTAAGTGGGTTTTTTTCTGTAATGTTATATGAAGATTAAATTATAGGTGCAGGCATACTTAAGTCATATAGTGCACATTTTAAAATTTTATTTTGGTAAAGAATCTCCAGATTGGCTGTTGAGCTATTGGGTGTAATTGTAAGCTGGAGAGATTCTTGGTTGGTAAAAGAACACTCAAGAGACTAGTTATTTTTTAAGTGGGAAAACAAGCTTTGTTAGCTGTTTTTTTTAATGTATAATTTGTTCTGTTCAGTGTTTTATCTTCCTATTATGCGTTTGCTACTGCTAGATAAAAATCTAATTGGCATACTAATTTGGGCACTGACCTGGCAAGATATAAAAGTATTGAAGCCGATAAGATTGCAATGCAATGTTACTGAAGTGGTGTGGGCATACAAGTCCATCATTAAAATACTGCAATTGCAGATGGATCTTTTTATGTTATTAAAATGGAGCAAAAATACACTTTGAAAACTGCAGATGCAATGTGACCTTTGAGGAACTGTAATATCTCGAATATGCCCGTGGTGTGAAATGCCAAACCCCAGGTTTGAATCGTAAATTGCACAATATTGGATTATAATTGAATTGAAAATGCAGTGTAATGACTTGTGAAGGACGTTTTATATTGATTGGAAGTTTAATTCTTGATTTTTTCAAATTGCATGTTATACAATAAATTATAGTAAAAATCGCAACAAATGCATGCTTTTATTTTTTTTTCTTTTAATATTTAATCAAAGCTTGAGGGGGATAACATCCAAGATGGCGGCAAATTTTGAGACCATGATCTCGGAAAGTATTAAAGCTAAAATAAATATGCATTTTTAGGGAATTATACGCTCTTTAATTTGCTTATTGCATAAAATTTGAAAATTGTATAGATTATAAGATAGAAAACTAGATTCAAAGGGGGATAAATCCAAGATGGCGATAAATTTTGAGACCCATTATCTCGAAAACTTAAAAGGTGGAAGAAAAACAAAAGTATGTATTTGTAGGGAATTTTACGCTCTTTAATTTGTTAAATCATTTGAAAATTGAATACTTTCGGGTTAGTCGGGAAACGCTGAAAAAGGGGATGAAATCCAAGGTGGCGGCGCGAGCTCTCCTCCAGGGCCGGGGACTATTAGTATGTTGTTCAGAAGCCCCTCACGAACAAGTGGACCAGTTTTAGACTACGATTTAATGTGTTTTTTTTTTTTTTTAAATAGAGCGTTCGTTGATTGGACTGTCGACTAAGATTTTTTACAAATTCATCCACTTGGAGATCAATTATCTCGGAACTATGAAAATCTTGAAAAATCAAAGCATACATTTGTAGGGAATGTTATGCGCTAATTTGTTAAATCGCGTGTAATTTGAGGATTGAATAGTTTTCGAGATATTCAAGAAAAACTTAAGGCGGAGGAAATCCAAGATGGCGGCAACCTTTGAGACCCATTATCTGGGAAACTAATAAAGCTGAAAGAAAGTATGAAGTTGTAGGGAATTTTACGCTCTTTAGTTTGTTAAATCAATTGTGATTTGAAAACTGAATAGTTTTCGAGATATTCAGGGAAAACTAAAAGGGGGATGAAATCAAAGGTATTGCCGCGAGCTCCCCCCCCCCCCTCTCCAGGACCGGGGACTTTTAAAATGTTCATCATAAGTCCCTCAAGGACACGTGTGCCGAGTACCAATTTCCCCAATTTTTTTCCCACAATTTTGACTAAACTTTAAATTTTGTAGTAGATGTAAACTGTGCAGAAACTTAAATTTCTAAAATATTATAATTTTTTTTTTCTTAAACAAGCATATACAATTTTTTAATAGGTCATCAGTGTTGTTTAAAACATAAAAAAAAAAAACCATGAAAAAAATAAATATTACAGGCATTTGACACGTGTTTTCTAACTGTCCTATAAATAGGACAATGGTCCGATACCCACTTTTTTTCAAATCGCTCATACTTCCAGATAGCATTCCTTAAATTCAGGGAACAATGCATCTTTTTATCTTTTCATACTGGGAGCAACTAAAGGGTGGAATGTTCTAGAATTCCTTTGTGTTAGTCCCTTTCGCCAAACTGTTCCTTTTGTGTATGATATTGCACATACGCATGTGAGACTTGTTTTTAGTACTTTCTTATCTTCCCATTAGTTAGTGCAGTTGCTTCTTTATTTCGTAGTTGGAGTTTGTCTGTTCATTTTTGTTGTAAAATGGCCCGAAAATTTCCAACAGCTGAGGAAGCTCTTGAATATATTGATTCTTTATCTGATGAAGAATATGATGATCCTGAAATGATAATTATTCCGCCGGAACCAGACGCGGTCAGTGACGAAATAGAAATAGACGATTCTATCACAAATTGTAATGTAGAAACGTGGTGATCCTGAAATTCGAGATACTGCGGTAACTATAGAGGTTTTGTCAAATATCTGTGAAGAAACCAAATTTGATACAAAACCACCTAAATGGAAAAAATGTGAACCAGAATTTTCGCTCTCGCCATGTTCTTTTTCTTCTCAAGATCAACATATTGTAGATAGGATACCAGGAAAAACTCCCGTTGAACTTTTTCACATGATGCCTAATGATATCGCATACAGTTAGAGACTAATCGATATGCAGTGCAGAAGAATTATCATTCTTTTGGTGTCGACGAAAGTGACATCAATAATAGGCATCCTTTTTTACAAAGGTTATCACATTCTACCACGTGAAAAAAAATGTATTGGGAAAATGCTCCGGACACTGGCACAATCTTAGTGAATAGAGCTATGTCCAGGAAACGATAGAGTGACATAAAAAGATACCTACATTTGAGTGACAATTCGGTCATCAACAAAGAGTATCGTTATTACAAAATTCGTCCACTTTTAGTAAAACTTAATATTGCACTGTAGCAATTCGGAATATTTTCAGAAAATCTAACAATCGATGAAAGAATGGTACACTATTTTGGCAGACATGGTTGTAAGATGTACATGAAAAATAAACCTGTGAAATTCGGAAACAAGTTATGGATATTGACATCTTATAATGGATATCCCTTCAATATTATGCCTTTATCAAGGTTCTCGAGAAAAGTGTAAGGAATCCCTTTCTCAACTTGTTGTGGAAACTTTGCTCTCTGTTGTGAAAAATATCACAACATATAACGTTTTACAGGATATATTTGGATAACTTTTTTACTTCACATGGGTTAATGGTTCGTTTGCAAAAAAAGGATTTTGTGCCATTGGAACTGTTCGAGATATTCGAATGGCAAAATGCCCTCTAATATTTTTGAAATCGGTAGCTAAAACAGAGAGGAACATCGGATGCATTATTTAACAAAGCTAACAAAATGGCTGCTGTTCGCTGGAATGATAACCGTGTAGTTTCATTACTATCAAATTTCGAAGTTACAACTACAAAAGTGCACAGCAAAGTACAGCGTCGTGTGGAAGGTGGCAGAATGGATGTTGATGTACCACTTTGTGTTACTTCTTACAACAAATATAAAAATGGAGTAGACTTATTCGACTGTCATATGGAAAATTACTTTACTTCTATTCAAGGAAAAAAGTGGTAATGGGCACTTTTCGTGAATTGCTTTGAAACCGCCCTCATCGTAGCCTGGAAAATTTCCAAACTACTCGTATTTTCCACTAACGATGCACAGGATATATTAACATTTCGCAGGTCAGTAACAATAAGTTACCTTGATGAAACAATTCCGAGAAACAACATTAGACAAACAGGTATGCTGCAGAATAACAAAGAACTTCGTCTTCTAAATTGTGAGCATGTATTAGTGAACAATCCAAATGGTCGTCAAAGACGATGTCAATTAAAATCTGGCAAGAAAAAAACTTACAAATAGTGCAGTGCTGGACTATGTAGAGGCTGTTTTTCGGGCTTCCTTTCATAAAAATCTATTTTGTAAAGTAAGTCGACCTTTGTAACTTTTAGTAGTGTATTGGACCGTTGTCCTATTTATAGAACAGTGTATTTAAAAAAAATGTTTTATATGTGTAAGTACCTTATATTGATCATGTTTTTAAAAATTTACGTTTTTCCAATGGTTGTTTTTATGAGTGGTCCAATATGGGTTAAAAATTTTTCTAATCAAAATTTTTACAAATCCACCCCTAATTCTATTAAGCATGTATTTGTGAGTGAACAGAAGAAATTTCAAGTAATTAGAATAAAATGGGATTGACTTTTGGCAATTTTGGAAAAAAGCAAACTGCGAAAACAGCTTTAAAGATTTCAACACAAAATTGTAATAAAAACAACTTGCATCAATCTAGTTATTTTTTTCTTTTTTTTCAGAGCAATAACTTGACATTTGTAAGTCCTAAGGTGTCTATTGTATTAATTATATTATTAACTTAATTATTAATGAGCATCATATATAGGGATAATTAGAAAAATTTCACTACAAATTTTTTTTAGTCGAAATCTATATATATATATATATATAAAACGCTAAGGCAGAAAAAGGAGGTTAATTTCTCTTTTGTCGATGGCAAAGTCTGTTACCAAACAAAACCGCAAGTCCGCCATGTTAGGCATAACTTCATATGAATAGCCTGTTACTATATTCGTTGTGGTGTAAAATAACTTTTTCTCGCAAAAAAATGAGACGTAGCGTTCACAATATTTCTTGAAATATTTAATATAATGAAACTTTGGATGAAATGATTTAAAAGAGATTAGTTAGAAATGAAGGAGATGGCTTATGAGAGACAGAGAACGTTCAGGTCAAAGTCAAGATAGTTTTAAGTCAGCGACTTGGGTTTATCTAAAATAAAGTTTGAATCGAAAACTTGCAAATAAATTTTATCAAACATTCCCCTCAATCTAAAATTCCGTAATCTTTAAAATTACGTTCTACATTTTGGTATTTAATTAAGTATTCCTTCTTATAAATATAAATTTTTTAACAATTTCTTCTTAAATTCATAAGCAGATGGCGCTACTGGCTTAACAGAATGATCTGTTATAATAACATTTATTCCATTACTACTGTACCTGCAATTAACGTTTCATCTGCCCGTGCAGTGCCTGCAAATAACGTTCTATTCTATCGCACAGTGCCTACAAATAATGTTTTATTCGAACGCATCGTACCTGCAAATAAGGTTCAGGGCCAAAAAATTTTATTCCTTCTTGATTAAGGTAAAAGGAAACAGCTTAAGATTTTTATTTATTAATAATATTGTCTTTTTTTATGTTCATAGTGCTAAGATGTCACACCTTAATCTCTTTATTAATAATATTAAATATAATTTGTTTTTAGAATAATTACATCTGTTTTAATTTTGCAACTCATATTTATTTGTTTATTTTCTTTGAAGAAAAATATCTTTTTTGAGGCTAAAAAATTTTATGCCGTGCTGATTTAAGTTAAAGCATCAGAAGCAAAATAAAGCTGATTTATATATATATATATAATATAAAGATTTTAAAATAATTGTGCTAGGACATGCAGTGTCTTCACTGTAGCGAGCGAAGCGAACCTGGGAGGATTCCAACCTTTAGCGAGCAGGGGGCAGAGCCCCCTAGTATTTAATAAATGATCTGCAGTTCTGTTTATCAAATATATTATAACAGCGAAATTTTAAACCATTTTATTGACAGTGATACATTCAAACAAAAAGATAAGCGAAAACTGTAAACAGAATAAGCCGTTACGTTTTGAAACGACTTGTCTTGCTCTGCTTTCATGGAAGAAATTGGTGGCTTTGCAATTTGCACATGAAATAGGCATTGTTTAATAATTGGAAGTGGGCGTGACACCTGATAACGTGTTAGACAAAATAACTTCATTTCTGACTAAATATTTGTCTGATTGTTTTGAAACTTTCAGATTATTAAATCAAAGGTTCAAGGATTATTTTTCACTCAAAATTGGAAAATCGATATTTTCATGGATTTTCCGAAATTCTTAGGGTGCCAAGTTCCCTTAATGTTTTTTTCACCCCCATTTTGGACCTTCGTTTACTGGACTATATGGCCTTTTGAAAATAGTACTGAAAAGTTTGTAAATATTTTGTTGTTTTTTCTTCTGTATATGCGCCCTAGGTTGGCACTGGGGGAGAATGTTTAATTTCCGTTGAGAAGATGGAGAATCGCTACGTCGCTGCCAGGAGACGATAACCTTAATGATGAGTGAATTAATTCTTATTGTGAATTTTCTGCCTTGATACCTTTTACAACTATTCTTGCAAGAGGTTTATCTTGAGCTTCCTCGTATGGCAGGACATAGTGAGGATGAAGTGCCTATTCTTCCACAGCTGCAAAAGTTTTTGATGGAATCCAAACTTATGGAGATAAGCTGGAAAAGGTCCATGTTCTAGTAAATAATGCAGTAGTACGGTGGTGTAGTAGCAAATTAAGCAGTGTCGGAATGATCTAACCTGAGTGAAAAAGATCGCTTTCACAAACATGGCACGTATTTGTAAGGCGTTAAGACTCAACTGAAGAAATTTTTCGCCTTCAAACAAGATGGTGTATCGCTATTAGAACGTCCGCGGCAGTAATATTGTGGCAATTATACGTACTCAAGTCTTCAGCAATTGCTAAAAGAAGGGAAACAACATCTATTTTGATTCTTCAGTTTGGAACTTAAATTGTGTGCATAATAAGCGATTATGTCTGGTGAATACTTTTGCACATAACAAATCGCTACGCAAAATGCACAATTGAATGACAAGGTGACTTACGGCAAAGTGTCAGCCGTCAAAAGTAATCGGTGATTTTATCTTGCCGAGGTGTAAATATTTTATCACCATGTAAAGTATTGCTAGGTATTGTAGTAGGGTAAGGCTACAGTCTTGCACTGTAGTATACCATTAATTTGTTTTGGGTCAGTGATCAGGGAGTTGAAATCATAAGTAATTCATGGTAAAGGTTTTATTGCTTTAATCACTTCACTTAAGGTCCAGAATGACTGTCTTAAGTTTTCTGCCTCTGACGATGTGGAGCTTGGCTGTTAAAGTAAAACGGAATGGGGTGGTTTTTCTCAGATAATTCGTAAACAATACATTCAACCTTAAAAAGGTATTGCTTAAAAGATGTACAGTATCTTTATTTTATTCACTTGAAACGATTTTAGACTAACATTTTTCTCATTACTGGTTCTCATGTAGAGTAGAAGTGCAATAGTCGTGGGACTCTACCTGTATGTATAATATTAGCTGATCCCGCTCAAAGCTTCTTCGCTGTAGAATCTACTTTTCGGAATTAGGCAATTTTATATAGTGTGACACAATAGACAGTGTTCGGGTGTGGATACAGAAAAGTAAAGGCTAGAGCAGTTTTGTATTCTCGAATATGCTGTTGATAGTTTTTAGCCTGTAATGAATTATCGCAAAGTAATAGAGTTTCTGTCAGATTTGGAACACGGTCTTGACCAACATGATAGTATTTTTTTTTCTCCCCTTAAATTCATTTCACTTTTCCAATGAAGTGCATGACAAAATCTGCTCACTTCAGGCGTATCACCACAATGGGGAACTTAAGCATTTTTTCTTCTTTTTCTAATCGATTGAAAATGCTTCAAAATGAACAATAACATTTTGTAAAAAAATCTATGCTGTTTTTTTTAAATATATATATATATATTTGCATTCAAAGTTCGCCTCTCGGATGACGCGGGAAAAACGATCCATTTTGGCGCGAAGCGGGTCTGACGTCACACGTGCCCAAACAAGGGAAAGCTCCCGTTCGCTCCCTGTAGAGATTTTGCTTTTTTTTTTTCTATATTTTCCGACTATCGCATCAGATAAAATAATACCGGAAAAATACAAGTGTTGTATTGTTCCTAAATGTGTTAATACAACTATAACGGAACTCGAAGAGTAATTTATCTTCATTATATCTATTAAAATTGTATGGAAAAAATTCACAGAGAACAGTTAAAAACAGCCTTAAACTCGATATCCGTTTTGTTTTGAATCTAAGTATTAGGTGAAATTTTAATTATCAATCTTAAAGCAAATAGTTAAATTTAATTAGTTTTTTCCTTCTATTTTATTACATGGAATTTATATTTTAACCCTTTGAGGGACGGATTACAGGGGCTGTTCCAACTTCTTTAAGATTAAAAAAAAACAACTTGATCTTATTTTACTGCTTATATTATTTCCTTGGATATTTAAATGTTATATAAGTTATTTTTACCGGATTTTTTTATATTAATTACTATTAACTAATATCTTAAAATTAATACTTGTACGTACGAAATAAATTTTATTCTTCCTAGCAGAGTAAAATAAAATTAATTTTTCAAAGGCACACGTGTATTTAAAGAAGAAAAAAAAAACAAACGCCGTACCTGAATTTATTTTGAGCAGAACTTCTGAGATAAGTATATTCCTGGGGGGGTTGTTTTGTTTTGATTTGGTGGTGTTTTTTTTTTTTGGTTGGTATATGAAATTTCATAGACCATGCAAAATCAAATCAGGCTCTTAGCTTTTCATTCTTGTGCGACAGAAATCGCGGCGTTTCCTCTGAATGTGGGAAGGCCCCTCTTGATCGTTGCCTAACGGGTAGCTTTGAAAACCTACCCGTTTTTCCTAAAGCGAAGTCTATTGTGGTATAATATAGAACTTTTTTACGGTTACTGATTGCATTCAAGAGAAGTTACGAACAGCTTTTCTAATGAGATTGTGAAAACCTACATTCTGCGTGGGGTTTCTTTTATGTGAGTGATGGAGACAAATAAAGACCAATGGTTTTTATCCCAATTATTTATTGACTTCGCTACGGGATACGGACAATGTACACACAACAATGATGAGATATTTACAACGATGAAACGAAATATAAAATGCTCACCCGCTCAGTTACATTTCGAGCTGTGAGTTTGATATCAAAACATTATTGACACTTCATGTAAAACAACCATTGGCTAAAACTCTAGTCCGCCACTCGCTAAACCCATCTGCTCCGCGTCAGGAACTTCCCCGTTCTTCTCTACTGTCAACACTCGACAGCTGCCAACGCTTCGTTGCTCCACAGCGCCCTCACAGAGATAATTTAAGAGCCGGCGTTTTGTGTCCAGTTTCTTTGTCGTCAATCCTTGGCAAATTATCCGATTTACCTGGTACAAAATCAATATCCATTATGAAAATAAACGTTGAATAGTAGAAAAGCTAAAAACTTCACTTCTAAAATGTTAGCTAGTACAAACGCCTTGAATCGAAACATGGTACAAAAGTAGCGAAAGAGAATTATGCGAAGGAAGGCACATGTGACCTGAAAATCGAGTCGGCCAATGAGAGTGCGTTTCGGATTGCATCATCATTCCTGCTGTTTCGGGGCATTTTTCGCTCTCAATATAAAAATAAATAAATTTTTATGTAAAATTTCACTTGCATATTTGAAATTAGAATGATTTTTTCTATAAATACGGATTGCTTTCACGCGTTTTTAAAAAATGCTAAGTTCCCCATTATGTTCTATGATGTTCACCTCAGTTTGTGTATTAGTACGATTTGATATTCGCTGAGTTGGACTATTTTGATCTTGATGCGAACTTTTTCTGTTTCGCCTAAGCCTATCTATTTCATTTCTTATGAATCTCTTGAATAATTCCATCCTAAGTTTCATACGCACGTTGTTCTCTCCTCCGTATATTGTAAGAAAGTTGTGAACTCGTTTTTTTTCCTCCATGCTAGAAAAAATTGTTTCATAATTTTATATATATTTATTTGTTTATGAACGAATATATATGCAGCTTGTGCTTATGAAGTTATGCCTAAAAGGAGGAGATTTTCGGATTTGTTTTGAAAACAAATCGATCGCTGCCATCGGCAAAAGAGATATTGATCCCATTTTTTGCCGCCACGTAGCGTTATAGAAAAACTGATCGTTGCCAACGGCAAAAGAAAAATTAAGCTATTTTTTTTTTGTCGCCACGTGCCTTATCGTTTTATAATATATATAGAGAGGAGAGTGGGGTAAAACCGGGTAACCTTGATTCTGGCACTATTAGTTCTCTTTTCTAGCGGCCAAATACTGAATTACACTCTACTAGTCAAGAAAAAGGAATGTTGTTGAATTCACTGCATCTGTGAAGATTAATTTGTTTTACGACGTCAACTCTCTAATGTTTGATTTTAAACCATCCTTATTTAATAATCATTACAGTTATAAAAACTATATTTATTACAGCGCTTATTATACGTTTACTAAGGATTAATATCCTATCAAACAATAAAGAATATTTTCGCGGTTCTATATCGTTTTTTTATAACCTCTGCAGTCAGGGTAAAACCGGGTACTCCAAGTGGCATTCGTATCCGACTTTATTTTCTTATTCCTTATAAACAAAACAGCTCTCTTAACCGTATTACAAACTACATTACTGATGACCTGTAAAAAGTATTGATCTGCATTTTAAGTCAACATTTTAGTCAGTCGTTTTGTGTAATACATTTAGAAAGTAATTATAATTGAATAATTTTTTCTGCATTGCGCAAGAAGTGTACAAAAAAATTTGGACGGAAATTAATCAATTGTGATGAATTTAAAATATCACCTTTATCATTAAAAGGTTTTATACTTAATTCAGAAAATCATTCCTGTAGCTTCTACCGCTATATTCCTATTGATTGTGAGATGAGCTTCTTAAATCTTTTCCTTCTAACCGCAACTGACCAACAATGGCTGCCCTTTCATTGTTGACAAATGACCGCTTAGCGGCGTCCTCCCCTCGTCCCCCCGCCTTTCCTCCCTACCTTTGGTGGAAAAGAGAAACGGTCTCCTTGAGCGACCTTGACCGCAGTTAATGAAAATTTAAAACCTTGTAAAATTAAAAGTAATTATCGCACAGTACTCATACTAATAACATTGGAAAGATCATTGTTTGCACTTTAAAGTGGTATAAAAAAATTATTTTCATGCAGTATTTCTTTGCAACTGATTCGCGAAAATATGGCCGAAAACATTCAAAATTTGCTTAATTTTTAAATAATTAAAATTTGAATAAAAAGTTGAAAAAAATGACTCCGAGGTGCACATTCCCACCCTCCAAAGTATACCTGTACCAAATTTGGTAGCTCTAAGTTCAACGGTCTGTTCTGTAGACCGTCAATAGACACACACATAGACTTTCTCTTTTATTTTTAGTAGAGATAAATGTCAAACCAAAGAACACGTCTCCCAGCTCCAATCACTCGATAGATTTCAACAATTTCATATGGAAGCTTATGGCCTTTAGATATGTCATCAATAGTCACCTACCACCCTCCATTTTCGAGATGTATCACAAAATAAAACTTTGGTAGAGTTTCCTAGTCTCTACGGCCGCCAGTTCGCCAATTTATTTCCCAAGTTGCAAGTATAGCCACAGGCTATTAATATAATGGGAGAATAGCTGGTTAAGGCTGCTAGTATAAGATAAAAAAAAAATCCCTTTCGGCAAGCTGGAAGGCAAAGGTAGATTCCTTTACGTTAATGTTACAAAAGTAATGAAATATTACATATTGATCAATATAGACATATGCCAATGATTTTATTGTTTCTACACATTGCAATATTTACGCTGTGATTCTGTTTTCATGACATTTAATTTTTTACTTTATCAAGGTTTTATCATTCAATTTTTCATTTCAAAAGGTTATGTTAGATTTATCGGTCAGTACATTGGTCAAGTTTTTTTGATATCTCAACACATAATCATTCAACAGTTAGTACTCATAAAGAAATAAACATCTCAGCAGTGCAAATATTTACTAGATAACATTAAGCCAGCCTATCTGAAACAGTAACAAGAAGTTGATATTTGACACGAATGAAGAAAGACTCTAGATTTAAAAATTTATTTATTTGATCTAGGTTGCAATATAATTGCGCCAACATTACTTTTTCATATGCTAAAATTACATGATATTAAACACTACTAGAATGGGCTCATTTAGAGAACTCCCTGGTTACAGAGATAATATTCACTAAATTCTTAACATGAAAGAGAATAAAAATTATTAAACATTGTGAGTGACAAATTTAATAAGTGTGTTTAAAGCATAGGATATGAATGCAGCCAATTTGAAGAGTAAATTTAAATCTCCATCAACGGTTAAAACCAAATACTCAGGCAGAAAAACCCAAAACAATTTTAAAGTTAATGAGATATTTTTCAGTAAAAAAAAGGATAAAGGGAACTCTTATTTAAATATCTAATCTTTTTTGGCTATTTTATATTGAATTTATTAAACAAATCTTGGTTCCGCAATGTTTAGTTAAATATAAAATTAAAGTAATCTGCCAAATTAAATGTTAAAATTAACTGTTTGATTAATTAAAATTAACTATTTACTTAATTAAAATTAAATAATTAATTGTGACAAAATCTTCACTAAAACCTTTTTTTATGGCTCATACTATTTGTTATATACTATCTACTATACTAATATATTACTATCTTAATCTTATAATTATCTAATAATTATCTTAATATAAATAAAAGTCATTGTGGCTATGTATGTATGTTCTACATCTCCTCCTAAACCACTGGGCTGATTTCAACCAAACTTTGCACACTTTTTATTTAAGAAAAGAGAAAGGTCACCAACTTTTCAAAGCCTAAAAGATGCTTAAAATTTCAGTTAATTAAAAATTAAGCAAGGCGTTTTTTCGCGATATCTTTTATTTACATAAATTTGTTTCTCTCATTTTAATATTCTTTTCAAAATTAATATTAAACTGAATTCGTAACAATATTCTTTATTGTTGAAGAACAAAAATAATACGAAGAACTTTGGCCGCCAGAATGTATTAACAGAAGCATTCTTCCCTAAAAGCAAATTTTAAAAGTAGACGATTAACAATTTATATCAGCACCAACTATTGATTTGATTTATTTTCATGCTTAAATTAATGAATAATTAACCAGTTAATTTAATTTTTTCAAAATATTCATTAAAACCTTTCTTTTACTTTAGTAATTGTTAACAAAATTTGAAGTACCTATATATATAACAAATCATAATGTATGGAGAAAACGGCTGTTTTTAAAAATCGTCTGGTTCATTTGTTATTCTCATTTTAATTAAAAACGTTTCAGATCAGAAAAGGAATTTGTGTATTTTAATTTTTATACTATAGTAGTTTTTACATTAAAAATATTAGACATGAAAGCATTTTAATCCATAGCAAAGCCAGGTACATCAGCTTGTTTACCGTATAAAAAGTGGAAGTGAATGCGGCTGATGGGAGCTCATAACTTCTAAATAATTCTTGCTGTCAAAAAACTTTCAGTGTAGAAGTAGTTTGTTATGATTATGTGATAGTTCACCTAATTGAAAGTTTCTTTCTGTCTTCAATCGTTACAGAGTAATGGGGAAAATTATAAATTGGGGGGAATTGAATTTCACTTTTTAGCTCATAACTTCTAAGCAATTTTAGCTGAACAAAACTTATAATATAAAAGTTGTTCGTTATGATAAGGTGATAATTCGCCTAATTGATTTTTTTTCTATCTTTAGTCGTAACAGAGTTATGGGGAAATGATAAAATCCGGGCGGGGATTGAAAATGGCATTTTAGCTCAAAACTTCTAAAAAATTGTAGCTATCAAAAAAGTTTCAATACAAAAGTTGTTTATTATAAAGAGGCAATAATTCGCCTATTTTGAGTTTTCATTCTATCTTCATTCGTAAAGGAATTATGGGAAAATGAAATTTTCAATCCCCCCACCATTTCTACCCTCTTTTAGCTGGTTAGCCCATCTACAAACGCGGCCGATATTTTCATCGACCTTACAAAATATCCCTCGCCGGTTAAAATCTAATCAAAATTACTCTAGTTATCGTGTTCACAAGATAACATGGGCAAAAGCGTTATATATACATATACACTATATGCCCAAAAGTATCCGGACACTTACAGATTTTCACAATTTTTAGAATTTCTCCGGAATGGTTTAACTCGGTGCTCACCAACCTTTTTATCGCCGCGGACCGGTCAACGTTTGATAATTTTACCGCGGGCCGCTGAGGGGGGGACGTTGATTGTTTATATTTTAGATTGTTTTGATTTATTAATTTTAATTTAATTGTATTTAAACATTACAAACATTTTTTAATAATTGTTTTTTTAATAAACAAATATTTAAACATATTCAAAATAAAATACAGTTACACCAAAAAATGAATATAAAGTGATTATCATTTTAACTCACTAGAACGCTAACTCAATGAGAACCCTGAGCTTGTTTCTTTGCAACGAGGCGGTTCCATCTCGGGGTGAGAAATCGATCACAAGATTTGAAGGAAGACACTCAAGTTGAATAAAAGCTTATAAAAATGGAAATAATTTAATGCTCCTTGGGCGGCGCGGTACCATTTGATCCACGGCCCGGGGGTTGGGGACCACTGGTTTAACTGACTGCCTTTAAACTTCGGACATGTAAAGAAAAGACAATAACTCACATTTTACATTGAACATTCGGACCTGAGGGCAATTAGGGGGCTGTCTACAAGCTGATGAAGACAAAAACGTTTTTGACCCACCCCGCTTTACAGAATACTGATAACAAGATGAAACTTTCAGAAATGGTAATGTTTAATGTGCATAATATTTACAGAAATTTTCGTAAACACAGCTCAAATATTTGGGAAGATATAAAGGTTTTCTTAAAAAATCTCAAATTTTCTCGCCTGTTTTTTGCTTATAACATGCAGAGTTTTCTGTTATATTATACGAAATTTACAGAAAAGATGACAATATATTAGAGAAGCATTGTGTAAAACTTTGGGAAAGAATTGTTGAATATTACAGGAATTATGAGCATTTTTAGCAAATTATGTTTTACTGCGCACTCGGGAAACAGAGTAATTTTTCTTTCACATCTTTAAAGCCAGATAGATATATATGGCAACTTATATAAAAAAATTCAGTTCAATATCATTAGTATTCAGAAAGATATAGACATTACAACGAGCAGAATTTTAGCTCCTGTCGAAGAGAAGCTAAAAGATGAGAGGTTGTACACAAATTGATATTTTTAAAGCTTATATCTTTAAATAGTTATATTGACTTGTATAGTGGTTAGAATTTGCTGTATACCCATGAGCACATTAATTACGTGCATAACTTAAATTCCAGCTAATTAGGCACTATAAATAGCAAAAATTTTATTACTTTAATTATATTATTTACATGATTATTAACAAGTTACAATTTTACGGCCAAACGATATTTTTAAATATATTTATTTAATCGCGAAACGATTTTTTATCTAATTTTTTTTTTCTTAAAATATTTTAATAATTCTACATATATATTTTTTATTCATTACGAATATTAGATGCGTTCATGGGTATTCAGCAAATTCTAACCACTATACAATTCAATATAACTATTTAAAGATACATGTTTAAAAAATATCAATTTGTGTACAACCCCTCATCTTTTAGCTTCTCTTCGACAGGAGCTAAAATTCTGCTCGTTGTAATGTCTATATCTTTCTGAATACTAATGATATTGAACTGATTTTTTTTATATAAGTTGCCCTAGATATCCGGCTTTAAAGTTGTGAAAGAAAAATTACACTATGTTTCGCGCATGCGCAGCAAAACATTGTTTACTAAAAATGCTCATAATTCCTGTAATATTCAACAATTTTTTTCCAAAATTTTACAAAAATGCTTCTCTAACATATTGTCATCTTTTCTGTAAGTTTCGTATAATATAACAGAAAACTCTGCATGTTATAAGCAAAAAACAGGTGGGAAAATTTGAGACTTTTTAAGAAAACCTTTATATTTTTCCAAATATTTGTGCTGAGTTTACGGAAATTCCTGTAAATATTATGCACGTTAAACTTTACCATTTCTGAAAGTTTCACCCTGTTATCAGTATTCTGTGAAGCGAGGTGGACCAAAAACTTTTTTGTCTTCATCTGTTTGTAAACGGTCTTCTAATTGCTCTCAGGACCGAATCTTCAATGTAAAATGTGAGTTATTGTCTATTCTTTACATGTCCGAAGTTTAAAGGCAGTTGGTTAAACCATTCTGGAGAAATTCTAAAAAATGTGAAAATCTGCAAGTGTCCGGATACTTTTGGGCATATAGTGTACTTCTCTAGTAATAGCAATAAGGAAAAGAACATTTCGCCCTCTATTCTCATAAGGATTAGAGCTGCAAGAATGAAAGTGGGTGGAAGAGACTTCAAATGACGAAAGCTTTCCCACAAGGGGTAACATGCATAGTTAAAACGTACTTTAAGTTGGAGGGGAGGAGGGGGAGGGTGGCAAAATCACTTTTCAGCTTATAACTTCTAAACAATTGTAGTTATCGAAAAAGTTTAAATGCAAAAATTGTTCCTTATGATAAGGCAATAATTTGCCTAATTTGAATTTTCTTTCTATTTCCAATTGTAAGGGAATTATGGGAAAGTGAAGATTCCCACCCCCTTTGAGCTGGATAGCCCATCTAGGAACTCGACCGAGATTTTCACTATCCTTACAACATATCCCACGCTGGTTTAATTTAAATCAAAATTATTCTAGTTATCGTGTTCACAAGATAATATGGGACGGAAAGTCGTGTCATGAGAACCATTGCAGTAGGTAGACTTCCTATAAGGAATCTACCTAAAAACTGAAGAGAATAAGAAAACAACGTTTGTAATTATCATTTCAATCACGCACGTTTCAGTGTTAATGTCAATTAACTTTCTGTTTTTTCATCTTTATCTTCGTCTTTTTCACTCAGTTGATGCATTTGATCATTTATATGATCATCGTCTCTTGTAATAGTCTTTGCATCATTTTCGGGAGGAATGTTAGTCATGAATGCTCTTTGCACTTCGCACAAATTGTCTGTTATTTGATAACCGATTTTCTGCAACTACAATCGGATTCCATCATTTGGAACACTTGCAGATTATAAGCAATGCGATTAAAAGCGACTGCGGAGTAGTGTCTTGGATGGTGGTAGCCGGACCCTGTTCAGCAGATTCATCCCATTACCGGACCTTGTTTGAACCAGACATGTTTTCAAGCAGTGTTGACGTACGTTTTCCAGCATTGGAGGTAGTGAATCCATATTGCAATTGGTTTTCACAAGCGATTTTGCTTGCCAGTATCATGCATTTTGTTGCAAACAAATGAAATCTTAAGCAATTCAGGGCAGAGCCGGCCCGAACGTAAGTGGGGCCTGGTACAAAGTTAATTTGCGGGGCTTTGAAACAGATTTTGTACAACAAAATAATTTATTACTTTGTGCTATTTATCGCGGTGCACAAATTGTTATAGTTAAGACTAAAAGAAGACATAAAAATGTTAAATAATTAATTTATTTTTCGAAAATATATCAATCACACTAAAAAAATCGTTAATAAAGCAAGTGACAAAAATAATTATTTTATAATTGCAATTTTGTTTGCGAGTTACTAGAATAGATTTACAATATGTGATTATTGTTTCATTTCTTCACATGTTTTATAGCAAATTCGTTGATAATATCGCGACGATTTTTTTTTTTTTTTTTCGGTTTGAAAAGGATTCGATCTATAAAATGGCTTAGCAAATCAATCGTACTTCACTAGTGCTAGATCTCAAGTCATTTTTAATCTTGAGAAAGATCTTTCTGCAGATACAACAGTCTTTGGAAAGGTCAATATAATTTTAGAACCGAAGTAAAATTTGGATACAATTCAAATAAATTATTTTTAAGTAAATATTGTAAGATTTGTAATATTGCGTCTAGGAAGGCAAGACTTGACAGCACACTTAGAGTTCGTTAAATAAATTAATGCAATTCATTTTCGTTTTGCAAAATCTGTTAGCGGCGCGGGGCCTAGTGCGCTCGCACCGTTCGAAATCCCTTCGGACCGGCCCTGATTCAGGGTCTTATTACCTTACGACAATGCTACCAAGAGTTGTTACTCTGCATCTGCTATACTGTCCGGTAGGGCGTGTTTGCTCATGTATACTTGAGTGATTTGCAGAAGTGTTTCATTACTGAGGACCAGCTTAAGAAACTCCTTCCTTGGCATGTAAAATGAGGAGGTCGTCTGAAAGCCTTTTTCTACATTGGGAATGTTTGAAATTGCTGGGAGAGAACAGGTTATTCTGTGAGTTTCCTTTTCCTGTTTTCAAGTGTGTATGTGTGTGTGTGTGGGGGGGATCTTTGCAGACAGTGAAGCTGACGCTGTGGATATGATGATGAGTTTTTTTTCTTTCCCCTGCAAGATCAATATATTTTCACTCTTCATCTGCTGCAATTACACTGGCAACATTCAAGAAGTCTGCATCCTCCGTAGCATGTTTGACTGAAAAGCCTTCTTTTGTTACGAAAGTTCGAGGGTATAGTAACTCTTGCCTACATATACGTTTCCGTGCAAGTCATAAAACTGTTCATCATCACTCTTTTGACGGATGGTTTTGTGACTGATAAGAACAAGTTTTGGTAGTGGGTGCAACACTTTAAACATTGTCTTCAATCGTGACATTTGGCGACATTTGACATGCTCTTTAATAAAATTTGAATCGATTTGGATAATTTCCATACTATGTGTTTTATTAGAGTTAAATGACTGTTCAATGAAATTAGATAAATATGTACGTCGAAAATCATGGGGTGATATTTCTTCTCACATATAATACTGGCAGGATGCCGGGCGTTGCTCGGTCTTTTTAGCATCAAAACTTTGCGAGTGACTAGAAACGGAGCTATGTTTTATAAAAATATGCCGTTTATTTATTTTTTGTTAATATTATTTCATTCATAGAATAGCTACCTTTTTTGACCAGTTTGTTCACCCAAAATATTGATTTTCCTGTCTGTTAAGTTATTAATACGGATGCGTAACTGTTTGAAATTTCACCTCTGTTTGATAAGACTGAAAAATATGAATTTAATAGAAATTGAAATTTATGCGAAAATAAATAACCTTTTTCTACGTCTTCTTTTGAAATAAAGTATTTAAATATAGAGTACTTTGGCCGAAGTTTTTGCGCATGGCCAAATTTAAAAGTAAAAATTCATAGGTGGGTAATATTGTAATCGTAGTAAATATTGGATGAAAGAAATTATTTCTTTTGTTTGAATTATTATTCTAGGAAAACTACATAAAATAACTTGAAAAAGAAACTAAATTTCCCCAAAACAATATCAAGACAATTATTTTAAAAAAGTCATTTAAATAAGATGCCAGCATTTTTAAAAAATGATGAATTTTGGAAACAAAAGTTTTTTTTTTTTTCATTTTTTTCGTAGTTGAAATGTCGAAAAGGAAAGAAACCCGGATTATAACAACTGCGACTTATTAAATGGTACATAATGAGTAACAATTGAGAGAAATATATAAATATTTCACTTAATTGATCATTTGCTCTAATGAAAGTCTGTGAAAAATATTAGATAAATTCAAATTTAATTTTCTTTTAGATGCATCAGTGAATGGTAAACGAAATCGGTTGCTGGCAGCAAAGAATACTAACCAAAAATTTGAACTGTACAATAATACACATAGTGTATGTTTTTAATGAATTAAAAAAAATATGTAAAATAATTCATTAAAACTCATCATAAATCAGACGATAGAAACATACTTTAACAATGTAGATTCCCCACAGATTTTCAAAAGATAAGATCTGATGAATTTTTACGCGAAAGTTAATCCTTCACTTTCCATATTTCAAATACTATGTAATTATTTCCAACTTCAGAACAACTGAATTTAGGTTATTGGTTTCTTTATTAAAAGAAATTAATTTTGTGGGTTATGTTATTGCTCGAGAAAGCATCACATTCGTAAAGCTTGGAAACAAAAACCTTTTCTTCTTATAAGTTCAAAGTTATGTTTAAGTGATTCGACATTTGCTTTTGTATTAGTAAGTTACTTTCAATCATAAATCATGAAACTTTAAGTCGTCAATAGTTTTGTTATAGAAATATGTGACCATGTTTATTAACATAAAATAAATCATTTCACACCTATACAAAATATATAAAGTTGTTGGATAAAAAAACATGCATTCCAACGCTTTGTAATAGCTATACTTTTCCCTTTAAACTGGCAAGAAATAATTTTTTAACCACTAAATTTGTAGGAGTATTTAAAAGAATGCAAGTTTTTAATTTACAGTTCATAAAAAAATAATTTAATTTCTTTTCTACATCAAATTTCAGTTTTAAAATAGTTTTCAAAATGACTTCATACTGAGTATGTTAAAGGCACTTGGAAATAAAGTATAAAGATATCACTTAAAATGGAATGTTTACACTTTGTGAGCCATTACAGTTTAGCATGTTTTCAATTATTACAATCTGAGTTGTTGGTGATTGTAATAATAGACTGAGATTTATCTTATCTCCATATAATAAAATATTTATTGAAACTTATAATGTTCAAGTTTAGTCTTATATTTCCAAAATTTCTAATATATATACTTTTCTTAAAACTCTTTATTAGAAGAAATACAATTCCTTTTTTTCTTTCTAGCAGAATTATAGTGTGTCGCTTGGTCACATTTTTAAAGAAATTGAAAATTACAATTTTAGCGGTTACAATTCACTGCCTTCTCCTTTTTATGGTAGGTGGCGCTACTAGAGCCATCCGGGTTTTTCCATGATACCTCTCTCTCTTCTTCTACTGTGTAATTGTCTTGTGTTGTTGTTCTCTGTCTTGCGTCTTGTACCTTTTAATGTACTGTGTCGTGGAACTTATCCATCTAATAAAAATGGTTCCTGAAATTCAATTAATTCTTCAACAGCGGCAGCATTCCTTATAAACATGAGTCTTGTCCCTCTATACAATGCTAATTATTTTTTAAAGAATTAATAGCTTAAGAGAAGAAATAATAAATCAGATAATAGGAAAAAGTTATGTACAATCAAAACTCCAGAGTTATTTAAAACTGATTGGGAAATAAGTTTATTCACTTTAAATGCCGTAACTTTATTCACTTTAAATGCTAACTTTTTACTTATGAAAGAACATAGATGTATTTGTATGACAAATGCTTCAATTCCACAAATTCAGCATTGATATGTTATGAAGATAGTAAATTAATGATAGAAAATAACACCTGCATAAGAAAGTGGCCCCCTTCCCCTAGATCTTAATATAGGGATACAGAAGGAAACAACACAAAATTAAATAAAAATTGAAGAAAATATGAAAAGTGGTTCAAAGTAAATCCAGTTTATGCTACTCGTGTTGTTACTATCAAATCCATGTAAAGACTTTATTATTTTATGTATTTCTTTGCAATTTCTTGTCAATTGCTAAGGAATTACAAATACATTCTTTTCTTCTTATTTAGGAGATCAATTTACTCTCTGATAGATGTTCGATGTTTCCTAGCAGAAATATACAGCTTGATTTGAACTACAGATGTAATTTATTCAAATAATCAATGCAATTTTTTTTTTCAAATGAACACTTTGTCTAGAAGGATTTTCCTATCGCTTTAAAGAAATGAATATTATTTCTAATTTACAGTTAATTAGCATTTTCAATATTCTCACCCGTTAAGTATATACCTTGTTTTAAATGTAAAGAATAATTAACTTCCAGATATTCAATATATTTTAATGTAGAAGAATCTTTTATTTAATGTTAATTGCTCATGAAGCGTATCACATACAAGACATTTTTAATTTCGATAATGCACACTTTAGATAACATTTTAATTTGTATACAGATGTAGATTAATTAAAATAAGATATAAATTTAGGTCTTTTAAAAGTTTTTTTCTTCCAATCAGTGGGAAATCCAGGGGGACTATCAGGCTACAGCCCCCCCCCCTCCCCAGAGCTAAACCAGAATTCTTGATCTTATTTAAAATCACTACAACTCTTTGTTCTTGATTTCCCTTTTAAAAAATAATAATAAAATGTGACAACATTACTTTCTGGCTTGACAGGCTCGAAAATTTTCCTAATTTGCTAGTCATTCCGCTTGCACTTGGAAAACATTTTTTGCCTAGTTTATTTCATTGTATTTTTTTATTAAATTATCGAAAGTATTGTGGTGTTCTTTATGATTCTTATTTTCAGGTGAGTAAAGTCTGTAAAGTTGATATGAGGTTAGACATTCGTCATGACGATACAAATTTTTTATGACCTCAGCCCCTTCCCCCCCCCCCCCCCCCCCGACCCTAATTCTGGTATTCGCCACTGCTTCCAATGTATGTGAAACGAACATGCTTGAAAATAGGCTTAATTAACATTGCTTCAAATAGTTTATTCAGAGAAACTTCAACAATTTCAAATAACCTTAAAAACTTTACTATATAAAATTTCAGATACATTTCTTTGCTATAAAGTATATTTATTATAGGATTAACTTTATTATTATTTCATTGCATTTCGGTTTTGATAATTTTCATTATTTTTTAATTTTAAAATAGCTTCTGTTCAGATAAAAATGCAACTATTGAATTCTCTAATAAGTTATTAAATATTAACTACTTAATTACAACTACTTAAATTGTAGAAAATTCATTATGGGATTTCAGCTCTGACTGTTAGTGTTGCTATTTTACAAAAGTGCAAATTAAATTCAATTTTCCTTTTCAGTTCTCTGTCATTTTAATAAATAACACATCCATCCTTTAATTGATTTGTGTGGATATTTTTATTACACATTAAGATGAGATAATAATTCAAATTATTAAATATTTTTTTATTATTTATCTACTTATAGATATAATTATTATTTTTAATTATAATTGTATTTATGACATTGTTGAAATTAATTTGCTTAATTTTTAATTAATTAATATTTAAAAAAGCCCCTCTGTGGTGAATCTTCACACCTTTCAGATTATATCTGTGCGAAAATTGTTAGCTCTAGGTTTGACGGTCTGTTATGTAGAGCACCAACAAATACGCACATTTGCTTTTATTACTAGTAGAGATGTTTGCGCTTTCAGCTTACCAAAAATTATATGAATTCATGATTAAATTATAAACAGTTTATAGAACGAAATTAATGCTATTAAAATGATGGCCTAACCAGCTTCTCGGCGAAAGCAACTAATATTATATAAAAATATGAATAACTAATATTAAAGAGCATATATTTTTTTTGAAAAATAAGAAGGTTATTTTTTTGTTTCAATCTTTTATTCACATTCAGTAATATGATTTCAAATGATTTAGTTTTTCCTTTGTATTTTCATAAAAATTAAGGAAAAAACTATGTAAATTAAGAATTTCTGTACCATTGGGCTGTCAGATCATATTCCAATAATATATTAACTAATTCAGAAAAGTTCTCTCAGAATTATTTAAGAGACTGAAACATCAATCACTATTACGCCCAGAGAAACTTTCTCTTTTTTTTTGTCTGCTGGCCAATGCCAAGAGCCAGAAGTTATAGTAAACCTCACTAACCCCTACCTAACCCATCTTGTGGGGTGAGCTACAGAAAATTTATTGTGCGTTAATGAGTTGTACGGAAACGTATATGTACGCAAATGCCATACCAGGTGCAGTGTGTCTCAGCACGTCTTAGGCGTTCAGCTCACTTGGTGTTTTTCATTGGTAGATCTGTTGTTCTTCAAAAAAACGACTCGCGACTTAATTGCAATATTTTTTTATGTGTGAAATATATATTTGTCTAAAATTGCTGAAGAAGTCTTACCATTCTTCCAAATTACTGGGTGCAGGAGGAATCCGCCATCAACAACGTAGGCTGCACCATTAAGTTGATTTTATCAGTTATTGGTGTAAATAAAATGTAAAAAAAAACAGATTTAGGACTTGCCACATTCATTAAGGAGTGACAATGGAAAGTGTGTACTCCTGTAACCCAGTGTCTGATTTCTTCAAGAGAGGGATTCTGCGGAAAAGAGTTTCCGGATTCACGCAAGATTTTTGATCACCGATTTTCACTTCGGGCTTGAGTCCTCGGAGTCATTCTATTTTTCTTTACAAACAAAGTTTTTTCCCACCGATGTTGATCATCGAAGATTTCTCATATTAAAAAGACCTGTGACAGTTTATTGTTTCGTCCCCCACCATGCCAGTACTGATGGACATCACAAATTCTGGAACAGGAGATGGATCGTGAGACTCAAACCAGTCCACAAGCTCCTGAACATCTTCATTATCATGCAGTATTCTTGAATCCCTGTCGTCGGTATTCTGTTCTGAAGTAGTGAATGACAAATCGCAGAAGTCTTCTACTTTTGTGAAAAAGTAGCAACAATAGGCATGGTGAGGATCTGTTTCATTTAAGTACTGTTAGAAATACCATGTACAAGACTAAGATTGCCAATACTTTTCAATGATCGTATTAATATTGGTTCGATCGTCAGGTCGGTCCCAGATTCCGTTCCAGTATTTGTATCGTCTGATTCTGAGCCAGCATAAGCTTTTGTTGTAAGTTCTTTCTTTTTTTTTTTCTCTTCAAGCTGAAAAATAGTAGCAAATATGAGAAGTTTGTCTGGTATTGGTTTAGTTTAGTCCTTTAACGCTCAACTTAATTTAAAGCATTTCAGTAAAATTCTTTTAAATTATGTTAAAGATAATTGTGGAGTAAAATTTTATTCCTATTGTTAGGTTCCGAGATAATTACTCTCCTATAAGTATGATGCTGGGTGTTTTTTGGTATAAAATGATTCGATTAAAAAAGAAAAACCTTTTTATTGATGTATATTAAAAAATTTCAAAATGTAGTAAAACAAAAAAATAAAGTTTTTTTTCCCCCTCAAATTCTTTGCATAATTTCGAAAATAAATCGAAAGGAAAACAAAAATTGTTTGAAAATGATGACGCTTTGATTTAAAAATCTGGCTAATGGTTGGTATATAAAATCGCAACGAAACAAGGAGATTTGGGTCTCGTCAGTATAGATAACAGTGTTCTATTGTTCCGCTGTCTAGATTGTATAGATTGTGGTTCAGATTTAACTTCGAAGTTAAATTTTTTAAGAGAGAGAATAAGATTTAACTCGAAGGTTAAGAGAAGACTTCGAGAAAGAAAAATATCTTTTTTCGAGAAAATTGAGCATTTGTACCTAATTTATTGAAATAAACTTCACGTTACATCGCTCGCTTCTTAACTTTTATACATATACATATATAATTTTCTTCTCTCTGTTATATTGTTTATCAGTTTTATCCTTGTCTGCTATTATACACCTTTTTTACCTTAACAGTTTGGTTTTATTGAAATTTAATCTGGAAATATTATTTCAAAAGATATAGAACCTTTGGTTATGTACATTTGCGTCTATTTTCGTTCTAACATCTTCATAATTGTAGACTTTTTCTCCTAATTGTTTTACATCACTTTCTCAGTGACATAGGCAGCTCAAGGGCTTTATTTACAAAGATTATTATTTTTTTTAACGTGTGGCATTTCTTACATTCACCTTAAAAGATTATATTTGTATTTTTAATTGCACATTGCGTGCCACGTCCAAGGAAATATTTATAGTTATTGCGCTTAATTACATGCGGTGTTACTCCGTTCATTAGATACGTTTATTAGTGTACAGATTACCGTGTCTAGAATTTGATATTTTTAACTGTGGAAATCAAAGAAAAAAAAATAATGCGGGAATGAAACTGTTATCATTGAATGAATTTTGAATTTTAAGATAACGTAGAAATCTTTTCTTCAGGTTATAGTTTTCGAAGTTATCATTGGGAAAGATTAAAATTACGAAATAAAAGAAATCATTAGTGCCAAACCGTCAGTGGGAAAGGTAATTTTGGTTGACTTCGAGGAAATATATTGATGCTAGTCGAGAATGTCAGGTTGCATAATACTATAGGTACAAAAATTTTCGACCTCATTTTGTAAATGGCACCCTTGTATGAAAATATGTCCGATTATTTGATATGAAAGTACATTTTTCTAAACGTTCGAACCTTATGAATGTGACTTATGTAAAAGCCTTCTCTTTTGTGTCCACAAATGGTCTCTTAATTGGTAGGTATCTCACGCAATAAGAAATTCGCATAGCCATCTTGTTTATGCAGAACATTGAGTGATCACCAGTTTCTCTGTAAATTGCAAATACAGCTTTTTAAGATTTTTATTGGCATTTTTTAAAGCTTTTTGCTTCTTGTTCTAGTGGAACTGAATCGAATACTTATCGTTTTGGAGCACTGTGTTTTCAAACTTGTCTGATATATATGGATAAATTAATTTTAATCGTATGTGGTAATTGAGGCTGCCAGCACAGTTAAATTATTGCAGTAAGTTTTGTTTAAAGGAAAAACGATTTAAATCAGATGTATTGGAAAGTCATTTTTTTTTAAATATTGCTTTTACTTGCACATTCAGAATTCTTCAATGTTCATCCTGAATTTTCATGTTTTCGATGTATAACAATTAATCGGGGTCACTGTTTTTTTTTCTTACTATTTAAAGAAATAGTCTTATTTGCTAAGGAGTAGTGAAAAAGTTCGAAAAGTAATAAAGAATGGGTGGAAAGTAATTACAATTTTTCAATTATATTTCCAGTTTTCACTTTTGCGTTCTCTAGCTTCAAAATAAGAACTGATTTTTAATTTCCATTGCCATTTTCCATGTAGAGAACCAAAAATATTCCAAGAGGATATTCCCTTTAAAAAAAGTTTGGCATATCAAATCAGTCGTTCTAATTTATGCTTGAAGTATTTGATAACTATTCATTGTAACAAAGCCAGAGTAATGAATGCTCTGAAACGGAATGGATATATTACTAGAGAAGGAGGCTGCGGTGGCCTGTTGGTAAGGTTTTAGCTTCTTGGCCGAGGATTCCAGTGAAGTATAGATGCCGCAGATGCCAGTTTTAGGGGCGCCATGGAGAAAAAACATTACTGCATTTATACAAATTTTTAAAGCAAAATATGATTAGGGGTGTAAAAATAATACCAGGTCCTGAGGGCCATTTTCGCTTTCTAAAAAAATAATTCCCTGGGCGTCACTTATCCACGCTGCGCTATCGACCATGTTGACGAAACGTTAATAAGTTTGTGTCACTTTTTAAAGACAAATACAATAAGGAGCCGAAAAATACATGTCCAGGGCGCCGTTTACGCAAGTTAAGCCTCTTATGATGAAAGGAGAGGGGGGAGGGAAAAATCATATTGTGACCCGAGCGCCACTTACCTTCGGTACGCCACTGTCAGTATGTAAAGTCATTAAAGATTAACCGAGTCCCGTTCCTACAGAATGGAGAGGGCCTAGGGAGAAAAAGAAGGAAAGGTGCTTCTCGTCAGGCACACAAACACCAAAAAGAAGAGAATAAGGAGCCATAAAAAGCATGATATGAAGTATTTCTGTTGTCTGCGTTACGATGATGGGGATGAGAAGACGGAATTCCGAGGGTTGTCAGACTTGTGTGAAGTGGTTCAAAGTACGGAGACAAAAAGTAGGGATTAGTTTAGCTGCTAGCCGAGGGGTCAGAGCAAAAGAAAATCAACGGAAGACGTTAAAGCGAAAAACTGTGTAATTAAGTTTCAAGTCTTATAAGTACTTAGACTTGAAAATATTTCGACCCCGAGCAACGCTGGGTATATAAGCTATTTTATATAAGAAGAGAAATATCACTGTCAACTAAAATCCTAAATTTAATTAAAATTTCAGTTGATTAGAAATTAAGCAAGATTTTGGCGTTTTCCGTGATATTTTTCGAAAATATTATCTCACAAAAACTATATTTACCCCATAAAAAAGGTTAAAAAAATTAACTTTTCAGTGACACAAGTTTCATTTCCGTTCAATTTGTTGCCCTCATTTTAATAATTTTTCAAAAATTAATTGTCTATAATATTCACAATTTATGACACTTTTTTTTATTGGTGAAGAACAAGAATACATACGAAGAACTATTGCTAGAACACATCAGAATTCCGGAAGAACACTAAAAGAAAAGTTTAAAAGCAGACGATTCATCTATACTTATAAAAGGCAATGTTTGTGTGCGTGCGTGTGTGTGTGTGTGTTTGTCGGCGATGTCCAGACGAATCTATCGCACTTACAGCCATGAAATTTGGTTCACAGGTAGTCGTAATGGTGACTGAATGCACCTCGAAGCCGAAATTTTAAATTTTAATCTAGAAATTTTTTTATTTAATGTTTTCTGTTGTTTTGGTTGATTTTTCGCACTAATTTGTCAATAGAATGGTTTCGAATAATTGTACGACAAAAATAGATAGACCATCGGAAAGAGCACGCGATTTCCGTTCTAATGAAGTTAGTTTTGAATTTCTAACGTAATTTACTGAATTTTGAGAATTTTTTAAAAAATAGTCAGTTTCACCACCTAAATTTTAGTTTTGTTTTTAAATTTGTTGCATCCGACTTTCTAATAACACTATTATTTTCAATTTTTTTCAGCTTATAACTAGAACGGTTCTCTCTGATTTAAAGCAAGAACGGTTAAAATATCTTTTCCCGTTTTTTTTAAATTAAATTATTCCTGGGCAGATGAAAGTTATTTTTGTCGAGCGAAATTTCTTCAGCGATAGCCTTCCGGAACGCAGCTTTCAATTTGATTGGATGAAGGGTCAGGTGACGTCATAACCTTCGGGGCTTTTTGTCATGTTCTAAGAATTTTTTTTCATTTTGTTGAAGTCCTGATTCCACGGGCAACAATTTTTTTATATTGTTTTGGATTAATGTACTCTGTACTGTTTTTCTACATGTTATTATCGCGGAAAAAATAAGCGGGAAAATCTATAATGTGTATCTTTTGTTTTGATTTTGTTTTGAAAACTTTTTCGTGTCATTGTGGGCGATTTTTTATTTTGTTGAAGTCCTGATTCCACGGGCATCGCCGTGCGCGTTCTGCTAGTAATTTATATAGGAACAACTATTGATCTGGATTTTTAAAACACTTTTTATTAATGAAAATTTTACTATCTGATTAATTTTTCCAAATCATCCGTTAAAACCTTTCTTATACTGCAAGATTTATGAAAAAAATTTGAAATACTTATGTAAAATATATTAATAACTTATGGAGAAAATTAGCTATGGGGCGGTTTTTAAATATCGTAGTGTTCAATTGATATTCTCATTTTAATTAAAAAACGTTTTAGATGATAAAAGAATTTTGGGTATTATAATTTTCTATACAAAAGTTGTTTTCAGATCGAAAATATTAGACATGAAAGTATTTTAATCCCGAGCTACTTCGGGTATACCAGCTGGTTTGTAATAAAACTCGGGTGCTATGTGCCCATTGCGGCAAAAAAGTGTATACCGTAAATGCAGCAAATGTATGATAGCATGTGAATGTATAGGTCTGCATGAAAAATATTTTAAAGCACTCCATACTCCAAAATGAAAATTGAAATATTACATTTATCTCGGATATTTTTTCTTTATTTAATGTGTTTCTATTAAAATGTATTTATTTTCACAAAAATACAGTTGCATGTTCAAAGTCCTTTTGCACAGAGAACTGAACCCTGTGCTGCCTAGCGTACCGTTTTAAGGACAATACATAACTTTCCAGTTGATTTCACAAGTGATATTATTATATAAAATATTATTGAAAAAATGCGGCTTGGACATTAATGGGTAATTTTGAGATTATTATGCAATACTTTTCATCTTATTCCAAGGCTTATTGCTTATTTTGGAAGACTTGCAATCTCATGTTGTTTTTAGTTGGTATTGATCCTCGTATGGGTGAAATATAACAGTAGGATGGGCCTGATAATTGGCTTGTAGAGCAGAATCGTGTGTCTGATCGGTAGCTTATTCTTACGAGCAATTAAGCTTCCGATTTAATACTTGTCATCGAAGCTTTGGATAAGTCTTCTTTGATATGCTGTGATTTTGAGTCTAGAAACAACCCTAGACATTTATAAATATTTGGCCAGGCGACGAGTTGACCAAAATTTTGCACTGGGGTAAAGTGAATAAAACTTTTTCATAATCTCTTGTTTACGTAATATTCAAAATTATACGATTATATGAATTGCATAAATCCAATGTATTGTTTCTGTTGTCAACATCACTTTTTTTCAACTATTACAAACCCTACAGCTAATGAGTAAGGTTTCAGTGGATAGGATTTTTTACAGACTTCTGACATGTCATACTCAGTTTACGTTAAAACACATTGTTTATGTGAAATTTTTGTTAAAAGAAAAATTAAAACATGTTAGACATCGTGGTAAATCGACAATGACATTAAGGATGCGAGGGCGTATACCCAAGCCGCGCTTTCTCAAAGCCATTTAGTCGCGCATTTTCAGACGAACGAGAGCTTTCTTCTGCTTCAGTTGAGTTCAACTGCAGTCCACGCTGTCTATTTATGGTATTTTGAAAATGAGTATTAACAAATAAAAAAATGTACTGTTTTCCATAAAAAAGTATCCCATTGTCATTTTCATAAATACGACAGGATCATGGAAACACAGCTTTTTTTTTCTTTCCATTTTACAAAGCTTACTTATATAAATCATGTAAATTATGTAGCCTTCTCAAGAGTCACTAAATCTAAAAAATACTAGAAAATCACCCGTCATGGTATGACGGGTGCAAATTGCCTCTTCATTCGAGAGATTTCCCGTCAAATTTGACGTGCTTCAATAGCTTAACTTAACTTTAACTAGCTTTTAACGTGCTTAAATATGCGAGAGAAATGTTTAACATTGATTGAAAACAAATAAAATAAACATGTTTCATGACACGAAATATTTTTTTTATTTACATATTTCTTTATTCGAAAAACCTCTTGGTAAACAACATTCCGTGTGAAGTATTTTCCGTTGTTTAACAATTTTATTATAATTCAATAACCATGAAATTCTCAGCTTGTCAAACATAAGTTAAAATTTCAAAGGAATCCTTTTTAGAAATTCTAATCAAAGCAAAGCACTTCTCTGCTTGTCAAACGTTGCCAAAAAATAAGTATAAGTGAAGTATTTTTCGTTGTTTTAACAATTTTCCTTGTACTTCAGATACCTTTGTGTAAATTTTAACGTTGCCAAAAAATATTATCAAATTATATCATCACGATTTCAATAAATAATGAGATGCATCGTGGCGGCCAAACTATATCACGCGCATGATATACAACTGACGTAATTTACTACTCTCTATTAAAAAACGGAAATTAATTTAAAATATGATTATTATAATATAAAATTTTCGGGAACTATTGATCATAGCGAGATAAATTTTATATCAATCGATAGAAAATTTTATTTCACTGTTTTAGAGCTATTAAATTTGAAATTAGAACGACAATTACTCTTTTAAATTTAAAATTACTGAAATTTAGGTTCTCTAACAATGAAATAATGCTGTTTAACGTCTCTCAGTGGTATGGCGAGAGTTTTATTGTTGATGACGTCAGAGCGTTACCGAGAGACATATCTGAGCTATTATATTAGTAATTTTTTGTATCATTTACCGAAAATGACAAAACAATCCAAGATGATTGTATTCTGACATTAAATATTGTATATAGAGAAGTATTGTAAATTTGTTCACATCAATAACCTGTCTTTGCTGATTTGTGTATATGTTACCGTTAAAGCGTTTCATTCAGTTATTTCTTAGAATAACTAGGTATTCAGGTAGGCATTTTATGAAATACCTAGTTATTCTATGAAATAATGGATTGAAAATAACTAGGTAATTCATGAAATACCTAGTTATTCTGTAGAATAACGGATTCCACGCTTTAACTGTAACGTATACACTTTGCTGAGTAGTTAATTTCAATATCCCGACGAAATCATTTAGAGGGAGAGGAGGCAAGGCTGAATGTGCGAAAGTTTCGCGCGAGTATGCTGCTATTCATTAATCGCCCATAATTCAATAATTTTTTTAAGTACACCCCCCTCCCCCACACATATCTTGCTTCATCCTACGTATGACCGTTCACGATTTTATGTAGCATATGTTAGTAGAGCTGACCAATTAAATGAAATTTAACAAATCAGCGTAATGAAACATTTCATTTATCTACTTCGCTAGTCGACATTCAGAACAAAATTTCTTCTTGTTTCCTTAAGTTTTGTTGATGATTGAACTAACGTTTTGCTTTCTTTTTTGCTTCTTACATTTCATTGTTTCATCATGCACGATACCATTTCATTATAATTTCGTTATTTATGAAGAAGTTTCGCTTTTGAATTTTTTAACGTTTTATTTAAATGTCAAACCTCACTTGACTCTGCTTGTTAATACCTAGGGCAACACTGAAATTGCGTTTCATTTATTCCATTCAATTTATCATTCGAAAAGTTGTAAAATTTAAACGAAACATCGCGTAGTAACTAAACTAACGTCATTGGATATTTGAGGGCATATTAAAAGCTACGAAATAAAAACGGAAGTGCATGCTACGAAATAACAGCGGAAGTAAGAAGTCTACCAACCAAAGAAAGCAATATTTTCTTATCTCTAATGTGTGCGTGTTGGCTCTCTACAAATCTAGAACTACGAAATTTGGCACAAACATACTTTGGAGGGTGGGAATATGCACCTCGGAGCCCCTTTTTTTAAAATTTTTAATTAATTAAAAATTAAACGAAATTTTGGCGTATTTCCTTAATAAGCCGAAAATATTACAACAAAAAAATTATTTTTACACCATCAGCACTGCCCTTGCCTCCGCACTGCTTCGCGGCTCTCAGTCACTACTTTTTTAAGTTTTAAATACTGCATGAAGATCAGTGGAACAGTCTATAAAGCCATAGTAGATTTCATATTCTTTGTAGGCAACAGCTTCCTTTAAAATTATGAAATATTTGAATAAACCCCATCGAGTTGTAATGTTTTGTCCAACTTTCACACGAATTTCTGCATGAAAGTCTTCAGATCCATAAATACAGAATATATCGCCTTAAATAAACAGTTTCCATCACCTATAGAATAGGTATTTTGCAATACTTTTAATACGCCATTTTGATGGAAATGTAGGGATTATTGATGAAAAAAAAATCATCTCATGCTGTAAATCAAATGTTTATTCCAAAAACAACTTTATTCTCTAATTTAACAACGCTCTATTCCATAAAAGTCTACTAACAACTAATTTTCTTGTTGACAATCTAATAAAAATAAATTTAGAAAAGAAACAAAATCGTTTGCAAATCGTTCGATGCTACATTAAATTTTAACGAAAACAATTTATAGAGATGTCTTAACAAAATCGTGTGCTATTCAAAATAAATTAAATTTAATTAAAAAAAGAGATAATATGATTATTGTTTATAATATGGAGATGCTACAGAGCTGCATATAAATGAAAAATAATATTTTAAACTTACTAATGCATGAGTTTTTGTGTTAATCTATAATTATAAAAGGCAATGTTTGTGTGCGTGCGTGCTTGCGCGCGATGCCCAGACGAATCTATCGCACTCACAGACATGAAATTTGGCACACAGGTAGTCGTAAAGGTGACTCAATGCATCTCGAAGCCGGAATTTTAAAATTCAATCTAGAAATTTTTTTATTTAATGTTTTGTGTTGTTTTGGGTCATTTTTGGCACGCTTACGTTTGTAGTATCTTTTATAATGATCGTTGAAAAACAATCAATGCACAATCGGATAGAACAAACAATTTTCTTTCTAATGAAATTTGTTTTGAGCTTCAAACGTAATTTACTGAATTTTGAAAAATTTTAAAAAATAGTCAGTTTTGCCGAGAAAATTTTGTTTTCGTATTTAAATTTACAGCATCTCTTTTTTTTTTTTTTTTGAGGTAATGAATGGAATATACTCCCCTGATTTAAAACAAGAACGGTTAAAATATCTGTTAATATTGAATATTAATTAAATTTTTTCTGAAGTGTTAAAATATTTTCGCTGCAATTTTTACCTCCTTAATTCTTCGTAACCAAGGTCGCGGTGTTCCATTCCCAGCATGCATTTCGTCGAAACCACAGAGAAAGAGCACATGACGTCATAATCCCTTTGTTTTCAACGCGTCGACAGAACATTCTCTTAATTAGTGTTTTACATAATGTGGTTTCAAAGTTTAAACCTGAAGTGGATGATTTCATCTCTCTTCCCCCCCCCTTCTTCTCTGATTCATTTTGGTTGTATTTAAATACCACATAAATTATATTTGTCGTAATGTTCCATTTAAAATCGTTTAAAATTTCATTCGGTTTTCATTCTTTAACGTTTTACCTGGTTTATAGGAATCGAATCTTTTAAATTCTAAAATTTTTTTTTTGAAATCATTTCGTTGAATGGCTTTAATTCAAAGTATCTAATGTCACCAATTAACTATTTTAAACAGTATCCAAAGATTTTAAGGCGTCAGCCTGACTGAATTATAACTCCATTTTAGCGAGCGAACACCAGCTGTTCTTTTTTTACTCATTTTAAATTCTAACAGCATCGTTTGCAGCAAACTTTATAATAATAATAATAATAATAATAATAATAATAATAATAATAATAAAACGTATTTTCAGGTAATGTCCCTGTCGCGAAGAAAAAATAAGCGGTCAAAATCAATAATATTTATATATTTTGCATTGATTTTTCAAAAATTTATATTATGTCATTGTGGGCCTTAAGAATTTTTTTGTTGAAATTCATGATACCACGGGCAACGCCGTTCTAACGTAATTTACTAAATTTTGAGAAATTTTAGAAACATAGTCTCTTTTATGGTAATTTTCAGTTAAGATTTCTTGAAATTCTCGCATCCGACGTTCTAATAACGCTATCAATTTAAAATTTTTTCAGCTTATGACCGGAACGTTTCTGTCGGATTTAAAACTAGAACGGTTAAAATATCTTTTTCCGTTTTTTTTTAAATCAATTTTTTCCTGGTCAGTTCAAAGAGATTTTTCTCTAGCGAGCATTCTTCCGCGGAAATTTCTCCGGAACTTTCCCAACATGCATTATTGCAATTTCATTGGCTGACGGTGCAGAGCACAGGATACGTCATAACCTTCAACTGAATGACTTCGATTATTATTTTTGGCAGTGTTTAAACGTGTTTATTTGTTTCGCTTATTTTGTTTGCTGTATAATAATCATCTTCACGTTGAAATTTTTTAATAATGTTTCGGTTAACGTACTCTGTACTGTTTTCCTACAGTTAAAATGTCATTACCAACCATTAGATGATATTACCAACTTTCTGGCTCCATTGAATTTGAAATTTCTTCAGTGTCACAGACTTAAGACCAAGTATCAATCCTATGTATCTTTCCGCATAGAGGTTTATGAAAACGACCTTAAACAGTTATTGGATTCAACGTTTTGGCCTGAGGGCTGTCTTATCGCTGAATTTTATGGTAAATTAAGAAATGACCAGATATCCCAAGAAGTTATTCCTGGGTCCGACAACAACCATCCTTCTTGCTTAGATTTGTCAACAAACACTGATTCGAAATGACTTTCTTTGTTTTATCAGAACGTTCGTGGTTTACGCAACAAAACTGTTGAGTTCTATAGTTCTGTGGCTTCTGTGGAATATGATGTGATTTGTGTAACTGAATATGGCTCTCTTCGACGAACGATATCTTGTTTACCGAAAGGACCGTGGTTCCTCATCTAATTCCAGTAGACGAGGTGGTGGTGTTCTTGTGGCTATCAAAATATGTCTTTCTTCCCGTAAATTGGACGTTCCTGGCTTAGATCTCGAAGCTACCTGGATTTCAGTAAAGTTAAATCATGGGAAAAAGATGCTTTTATGTGTTGTGTATTTTCCGCCTTCCTCTCATGTGGACACGTATGTTAAATTTTTTGATTGTTTTGATGGATTTGGATTTTTTGATAAAATTTTCATTTGTAGTGATTTTAATTTATCTGTATATGATGATTTTTGTGATCACAATAACCCAAATGTTTCTGAATTGTCCAGTTTTATGAATCTTTTTAATCTGGGTCAATATAACAATATTCTTAATTGTAATAATAAATATTTTGATTTGATATTGATTAATGTAGATTTTAATGATATTTCTGTCAGGCACAGCGATAGCCCTTTAGTCCCTGAAGACAAACACCATCCTGCTCTGTCAGTTTCCATGAGTTTTGTACCTGTCCACCTAGATAAAAGGAATGTGAATGTCTTTAGACTTGATATTAAAAGGGCAGATTTTTTAACTATGTGGTATTTGTTCCGTGAAATTGATTGGAATTTTTTACTTGATTTTAATGACATAAATGATGCAGTTTTTAGCTTTTACAATTGTTTATACGATGTTTTCAGCAGAACTATTCCTTCTAAAAAAAAATGCTACTTTGAGATTTCCCTTCTGGTACTCAATGTAAACCAAGAGATTAATAAAAGAAAAAGCCACGGTCCGTAAAATAGCTTTAAAAGGTGTTAATCCTGATTTATTTGATGAATTTAAATCTTTACGATCTTCTGTTATAATATCCAAAAGGATTACAACACGTACCTAAGGCACACGGAAAATAATCTATTTTCGGATCCTAAAAAAATTTGGTCTTATTTTAAAAATAAAAACATCCATTCTTCTGATAGCTTGTTCTATAATAACGTGCGTTATGAAAATGATTGCGATATTGCAAATGCTTTTGCTGACTATTTTAGTTCTGTATTCAAGCCTAGCACGGACTTTGATGGAAATGATGAATGCAATAGCAACTGCGTCGGTGATCTTATTAAAATCGAAAGCGTTACCTATTATGATGTGGTTTTGGCTATCAGGGAATTGAAATCTTCCCTAACTGTGGGTGTTGATAATATACCTTCTTTTATTATTAAAGGATGCACAGAGTTTTTGATTTATCCCCTTCTTGTTTTGTTTAACCTGTCGTTGAGAACAAAAGTGTTTCCTGATGTCTGGAAGCAAACAAGAATTATTCCTGTTTTTAAAAAAGGTGATGCACAGAATTGTGAAAATTATCGACCTATTGCTATTTTAAGTCCTTTTTCTAAGATTTTCGAAAGTATAATCCATAAAAAGCTTTACAACCAAGTTAAAAATCTAATTTCTACATCTCAACACGGGTTCATACCAAAGCGCTCAACAGCCACTAATTTATTCTGCTTGACAGATAAAATTATTTCCAAGTTTGAATCTGGTTCTCAATTTGATGTTATTTACACCGACTTTTCTAAGGTCTTTGACTCTATCGATTTTGGCATTCTTTTAAAAAAGTTACATGGTATTGGTTTTAATGTAAACTTGATTGATTGGCTTCTTTCTTACTTATGTAATCGAACACTTTATTTTAATAATGCTGTTTCTCATGAGTTTACAAGTACTTCCGGTGGCCCACAGGGCTCAAATCTTGGACCTCTGCTTTTTATTTTATTCATTAATGACCTTACTTGTGTTTTTAAATACTCTGAAAGTCTTTTATTTGCTGACGACTTGAAATTGTTTAGTTCAATACGTTCTGATTTAGATTCTGTTCTTTTACAAAGAGAACTTGATTGTCTTTTTAAGTGGTGCACAGACAACAGATTACACCTGAACATTGAAAAATGTAGTGTTCTTAGTTACACTCGAAAAGCTCAACCTTTGAATCATGTATATAAAATTAGCAATCTTGTTTTATCACGCTCAAATACAGTCACTAATCTTGGGATCATCTTCGACACCAAACTTGATTTTTCCCAACACATTGATACCATGGTCTCTAAGACTTATCGCAGGCTTGGCGCTCATGTCTGATCAAATCTGGAATACTGCAGTATTATCTGGGATCCCAATTACCGAAACAAAATTGAAATTATTGAACGAATACAAAACAACTTCTTGAGATATTTACTTTACAAGAAAAATGGATTTTACTTGCAGGATGTATCTTCTTCACTCCTACGTAATATTTTTAATATGCTCAACTTAAGCTCCAGACGAGATGTTTCTTGCGTACTTTTCTTTTACAAAATTATTAATGGTTCAATTGATTGTAATAATATAATGAGCTCTATAGATTTCGCTGTGCCGCCAGATTTTTAAGAAACCAAAGTTCCTTTCCAAATTTATATTCAAAATTTAATTATATTAACAAGTTCTCGTTATATAGGTTTTATAAAATTTTTAACAAGTTCTCTGGTGAACTTGATATTTTTAATATGTCTCTTGGTGCTTTTAAGTCGAAATGTTTGCATCTTTTAAATACATGATGTGTTTTATTTTGCCTTTTTACAACATTTTAGATTTTTATGCGTTTTGATTTTCCGTGTTCTTATGTAATCGACCATTTTTTAATGTCTTTTATATGTTTTAATTTTTGTACTCTGTTTTTGGCGCCGTGTTTGAATTTATTTTTATCTCAAGTATGTATTTACGTTTTAAACTTTTAAACTCCTGGTGTGTTTTTAGAAGACTCGGTACTTCCGTGTTTTGTCTTTTTAATCCTTGCCTTTTGGAAATGGTCTTTTAATTTTTTAAAAAGACTTTTATTATCATAGTTTGTTTTAGTGCTTTTTTTAATTATGTGTTTTCGTTTTTAATTATTTATACGTTTGGAATAGTTTTATGATTTTGTGTATTCTCTGTGTTCAACTTTTTGTTTTCTAGTGCATTTTTTTTGTTTACTCTTTGTGGCTTTTGTTCTTTGTGTGTTTATAGCTCTCTGCAAATGGAGTTTTCTCTGTAGTGTGCTTTTCTTTAAATAAATAAATTATCGCGAAGAAAAATAAGCGGGGAAATCAAGAATATGTATATTTTGTTTTGATTTTATTTCCAAAACTTTTTCGTGTCATTGTGGGAGGGTTTTTTTTTTCATTTTGTTGAAGTCCTGATTCCACGGGCAACGCCGTGCACGTACTGCTAGTTTATATATATATATATATATAATGTGTACGCGCGTGATGGACAATTCGCACTGGAAATTGCGGTTATACCTCCGACGCTCATAATATAGATTCAAAAGACATTTTAGTCTTTTAGTGCATGAATTTTTGTATTAGAAATGTTAACACATAATGGAGTTAATTCGTTTGAAGTCACAGTCGCATGGAAAAAGATCTAACTGCACATTGCCTTATGCTTTTCCACCTGAAAAACGCGGAATGAATTCCAAAATTCAATTAGCATGGCTCATTTTACGTGAGTCGCATCAGCATGAATTATCTCATCAATTTTACAAGAAAGTAAACCATAAATTATGCAATTTAAAACAAAATGTTTATCCTGAAATTTTAAAAAATGCTGTTCATTTTGAGAACGTTAGATGAGGACTACATGTAATCAGTAGCAGTAATTATTATTTTTTAGTTAATTTGTTGAACACACTGCTACAAATATTCTTATACGATGGTTTTATTTATAAGAGGGTTAAGATAATAAATAAATCATATTAACTAAAGGATTTTAATTGCTCAAAAGTAAAGTAATAAAAGCGGAGACTCATTTTTCGAAATAACAGTACTCGTTTCTCTAAATAGTAAAATACTGCAGAGATATTACAAAAAGTCTGTATTTGCCACATAATACAGATACAGTTTCGAAGTGACGCATTTAATCACGGATAATGACGATGCGCCCACTGAAATGTTAACCTTTACTGGCTCAAGTTATTATTTGTGAGTAAAAAAAATTTAAAAATTGAGCAAACAACCTAGAAATACTTCATGTTTTAAATTATTCATTTTTTTTCTGCTGTAGGAATGAATGAATTACATCCAGATTAATTAAATAGAATTGTACATTCATTATTCATTTGTGTCCTGACCATGTTGGCTTCTAGGCCCCATCAAATCTTCACCAGTCCAAGTTAAAAGCAGAAATGCGTATAAAACCAGATTATTCCGGTGTTGCCTATGGCATTACAGGCTCAGAAAGGGTTAAGATAGCCTTCTTTGCCTTTAATTCCAGATCAGTTTAGAAACATTTATTCACGACATGGCCCATAATGCCTATTGAGGTTCCAAAACCCTGATGGCAAATCTCCACTTTGGGAATAGAGGGATAGCGGGTCAAGGCCCGATCACTATGTATGTGGGCCTGGTGAGCGCTAAATCTGCCTTCTTGAATCAGACGTACTGAGGTTGCTGCGCGAAGGAAATTTGCGGAGTAGGGTGCCTGCTTAGGTATCACCCTCATTATCTGAGCATGGTTAAAAATTACGATATCCGTCCCAAAATAGTTCTCGTGTAATTTTAAAATGGACGGTAAACTAGTTCAACTCCTCATGCTTATTTTAGTTGATCTAATCAATTTTGAGTTACTATTTGGTTGTTGTTTTTTGCCAGCTGTGTTTTCTTTCTATTGATTCCGTTACATATTATTCTACATACCCTAAAAAAGGAACAAATCTTTTAAACTAATTTTTTAAAACTAGATATATTGTAAAAGCAAAAAGCCGTATACTTCAATAAATCATTTTCTGGGGAAATCTAAGTTTACAAAGATTTTGCTGAAGCAAACATTTCTTATTTTGGCTTCATTTTGATTATTAAAATTCCTGGTTAATAAACTCTATTTTATTTAATAAATTATAATCGCAAAATTATTATGAGATATTACGTTAATTAGAAACGTAATGAATAAAATTTTATTGAACTACTTTCTTCCACTACCCTCACGAATTTTCATTTATTGAAGTATTTTTTCCCTTCTTTTTTTTACATCATTTTTGTCTCGCACTGTTTTTCGAGTCAGTACAAAATAAGTTCTTCAGGCACTATTTTATTGAAACAAGTCTTTTCATCCTTTAGGGAATTGAAAAAGATGAACCGATTTGAAAACCTGGCTCTAAGGATTAGTCTGCAAATTTACTCCTGGTTTCTGAAGAATTTCTTAGATTTGCATGGAGGAAAGGACGATACACCGATGGATATTTTTGATTCTTCACTTTGATTTTTTTTCAGTAAGTATATCGAAAATTTTAGTGAAACAAAAATGTCATGCAGTATTTTACGTTGGCCAACTCTTTCTTCGAATATAAGTAACTAGAAAATCACCTGTCATGGTATTATGACGGGTGCAAATTGCCTCTTCATTCGAGAGATTTCCCGTCAAATTTGCCGTGTTTAAATAGATATATAGGGAGAGAAATGTTTAATATTGATTGAAAACAAATAAAATAAACGTGTTTTATGACAGGAAATATTTTTATTATTTACATATTTCTTTATTCAAAAAACCTCTTGTAAACAACATTCCGTGTGAAGTATTTTTCGTTGTTTTAACAATTTTCCTTGTACTTCAGATGTCTTTGTGTAAATTTTAACGTTGCCAAAAAATATTATCAAATTATACCATCAGGATTGCAATAAATAATGAGATGCATCGTGGCGTTCAAACTATATCACGCGCATTTTCTATCAAAAAACGGAAATTAATTTGAAATATATGATTAATATAATTTAAAATATCTCGGGATCTATTGATTATAGCTTGATAAATTTTATATCAATCGATAGCAACTTTTATTTCACTATTTTAGAGCTATTAAATTTGAAATTAGAACGACAATTACTTTTTTAAATTTAAAATTACTGAAATTTAGGTGCTCTTACAATGAAATAAAGCTGTTTAACGTCTCGCAGTTCTATGGCGCGAATTTTATTGTTGGTGACGTCAGAGCGTTACCGGATCAGTGAGAGACAAATCTGAGCTATTATATTAGTAATATACCCATGGTCAGGGCCGGTACAAGGGTACCTGGCGCCCCTGAACGAAGAAAATTCATACTCTCCAAGGCAAAGAAAAATTTATTCGCTCTTTACCAATGCGCTTACGTATTTACATGCATAACTAAACATAATAGTCCTGGAGAGTCAACTAGCACTCTAAAACCAAAAGGTTGGATCAGCTGTCCTGGCTATTGAATGAATAGCCAAATATAAACAAATCTGATATACATTATTTTTTTTAGTTCATGAAACAATTAAATTGTGCTAAAAGGAAAAACAATTTTCAGTAATATCTATTAACTTGCATTTTAGAAATCATTAATATACTAAACTAGCTGATCCGTGCAGAGTATCTGCGCTCCGTTATATGCACACCATGCATTTTAGGCCAAACAAGGTGCATTCTGGCTCATGACGCTTCAGCTAGCCAAAAATACAGCGCGCGTCAACTATCGTCAAGAAAAAAAGTTGAGCCAAGGTGGCGATTCAGCGCTCCAAGAAAATTCTCCAGGACAAAAAAGGTGACAAGTCGTGTGTGCATAACGGATACAATGTTGACAATAATAAGCTCTGTGAAGTTCATCTCAATTTGTAAATTTGACACGATTTCGCTGACTTAAATTATTTTGACGTTGATCTGAACGTTCTATGGATCGCCTAAGCCCATCTGCTTCATTCCTAAAGTATCTCTTTTGAAGAATTTCATCCAAAGTTTCATAATATTGTAAGAAATAGTGTGAACTCCACGTCTTAAACTCATTTTTTTTCGAGAAAAAGTTGTTTTACACCAGATCGAATATAGTAGTAGGCTATATTTATGAAGTTATGCCTAACATGGCTACCGGTTTTGTTTCTTAGACAAACCTATCGTTGCCATAGGCAAAAGAGAAATGAACTTCTTTTCTGTGCCACGTGTGTTAGCGTTTTATATATATAGATAATACATTTTCAGTTAGAGTTAATCCTTCCATGGGCACCTCAGATATAGGGATGAAAAGCTGTTGTATAAGCAGGCAGGTCCTCGCTTCCCTGGAGGATACAGTAATGGCGGTGTTGCTCGTTACGGGCCCATTGTCAATAATGGATTTTACCTCTGTCTGAGGGATCGTCGCATGTACTCTTCGTAATGGGAGCTATTATACGTCGGCCACAGAGACCGAATTTGCTTCTCGCGGTTGTCAGGTCATTCAGCTCACCCAGGAGTTACGGCAGGGTTGGAGTATCTTTTTGTAGTTATCCTACAATTAGTGTTTAACACTTGTCACAATTCAAAATTTATTATGAGGTGCGGAAGTTTGATTGAGCAAATGACAATTTCGTTTGATGGACAAGCGCCCTATTGTTCTGAGTGTAGGCGTCCTATTGTTGAGACTGTATCCTAAGGACTAGGACGTCCCTAGGATAGCCTATGGTAAAGCTGGCCTTGCCCATAGTTTAAGAAAAGAATATATCATTGGATTGATTCTTCAACTTTGACGGGCAGTTTATCTGTTAGAGACGATATGGAGAGGTTGTAATGCCCCATTTCGAAAATCCCCAAAACTACTATGGAATAAAAATCCTGTATAATTTTAAATAATTCAGAAAGATTGATAGCAATGAATACATTTTAAAACAATTTCATTGGCTTAGAAAAAATTATAATTTTTTGAAATTTATTAAAAATTTATTTGTTTCCTTGCATCATTTTATATAGTTGTTAAGCCTTTTGGGTTTTCAGCATTTTTTTTAAAAAAAATTGTTAAGTATAATTATCTTTTTGTGAAGTTTTAAAATCTGTGAATTCCTGCGTTAATTTTTTTCATTGATAACTATTGAAACTTTTTTTTTATGATCAACAAGAGATAGTGATGCAGACAATGGTTTTTCACTTAAATCCTGAAGTATTAGATTAGAAATGAAGTATATATCGTAACTTGTGTTGGAGATAGGAACTGCTAGCAGGAAGAAAATGGTCCATGGGTTGTAAAGAATTTTTTTTGAGCTGTCCAGTTATTTAATGAATTAACCCTGAAATCTGAGGGATTTACTGACACAAAAACTTCTTATATGTATTTTTTCTTTATTGAGAATAAATAATTCATAATCTGTACAGCGTTCTAGGTTATCAATGTTCAAAGATGTTCTACATTCTCTTGTCCACCTACTTAAGTGAATTTTGAGACATTTTCTCAAATCCGGTTTTTCGATTTTAGAAAGTATAAATTCCGAAATACGGTTGTATATTGAGCCCTCGTGTATTGCTAACATGCCTAATGTATTTGTTGATTCATATATATTTTCTATCATACGAAATACATGTTGTCCTTGGTTGAATTTCTGTATCATTTCTTTGATACATTAATTTCACAATTTCGGTTAAATTGGGAGGAACCCAAAAACATAATAGTAAAGGTGGACAATTCACATTTGCTTCGAAGGATTTTTACAAAAACACCAATAGTTACTCATGCTGTGCATTTTGAGTTTATTTTAATCTAGTTTCTTCTACTCCTGGAATCAAATGTGGATCAGTAATTGAGAAAAGAGTAATGCTGCGAGTTAAAGAGATTTCAGTTAAAAAAGAATGTGCACACACCAGGGACTATAGTAAGTCTTTGTAGGAACTTCCATTTTCAATTAACTGAACATCTTGTGAAGTGAGATTCGTTTTTTGTTTATAATTGCAATTGGCTATACACATGATAACTTTAAACAGTCATCAAAAATTGAAAATATTGTGCCTTAATTTTATATTTGTATTGTTGTGATTTGTATCTCTGGAGGCATTTTTAAATTCGTCCGTTTCATTGCAGAATCTGAAGCCTGAAAAATTAATCATATATTGAATTTTCTCATTTGTTTGCGAAGCCATTTTAATTTTGATGCATAAATTTGTGAATACTTTTTCTAAGCAAAATCTTGAAATACAGAAAGTATTTATTAGTTAACCATAAACACAGCTATGTTTCTAAAGTGGGTACAATTTTAGCATTTGCCATGATCATGGATTCGTAGAGATAATCCTCTGTTTTGAACAGCATGCGAAGAAGGTGCCTGTTTTAACGCATGCATATTACATGTAGATAAAAAACACACAGATTGGATAAAACACACCTGCATGTTTTTCCATGCTAATTGTCATTGTAAATGTCTACATTTTTTACAAATACACTTAAGTTTATATACAGGATTATTCAAAGCAACTGCATATATTACAAATGGCTATAACTTCCTTGTAAACAACGATAGGAAGAAAAATTTTGAACACAATACACAGGGAAGCTTCAAGTTTTGTCTGCATGCATAATAATTGCCCTATGTGACTTTCTGTACGGTAGTCTATTTTACGCCACGCTCTGTGAAACGTGTTCACAGCCATTGATTCATGTTCGATAGCAAAATGCATCTTCTGGATGTGGCTATGTAAATCTTCTGAAATTACTTCTTGGGTCTTCATTTCATTGGGATATGTCGCAGACTCTGTCTTAACGCCTCCTATGGGTACAACAGTGAATGAACTTAAGGAGTGAAATAGACTGCTGCACGGATGGTGCCCGTGTGACCAAGAGTCACATAGGGCAGTTGTTATTTACACAACAAAACTTTAAGCTTCCTTCTTTATTTTGTTCAGTTTTTTTCTTCTTATCATTGTTTACAAGGACGTCACAGTTATTTGTAAACAGTGCAATTGTTTTGAATTACCCTGTATATTAATTCAAATATACCAATGAGGCCAGTCAGAGGCTGGAGGAAGTGACAGTTGTCACCAGATCAGTTTCAAACCTTACTATTCAGATAGTTGATTTTAAAGAAGTTGTTCGAGGTTGTTAACACTTATGGGCATGAAATTACGAATAGGGTCTGTATGTGTGTGTGTGTGTGGGGTAATTGGTAACGAATTTTGTAGGCGTTGTCATTTTTAAAAAAAATTAAAGTGATAGTATGAGAGATAGTTGATAGTAGATTTTGTGAGTGTGTAATCATGCTCTTGAGGGTTCATTAAGCAATAACTTCCCCCCCCCTCCAAATAATTCATGAATTAACCAGTCTTACTTACAGCCTTCCCAATTACCCCAGGGACTGGAGTAATTCGGAACATGTGTTTCCGCTTCTGATCACAATAATGAATTGATTTGAAGAGAATATATTTGAAATGATGAGGAAGTAACACATATTGCCTCTTAATGCATTTTACTGGCTATTCCCAATTACACCATATCACTGTTTCATGACTGTTTTTCAGCAAAAATATCTTCTATTTCCTGAAATATCGCATATAAACTGTCGTGACTATTTAATACCTACAATTTAGAGTAATTTATAATAATTCTTTCTACAATTTTGTCAGGAGAAGTAGATTAGTAGTAGGAGGTAGAAATTCCACTCCAAGTAGAGAAGATTCACTCCACAATTCAACTCATTTTCCTTTTTTTCGTTATATGGAAAATTCGTTAAATAGAGATTCGCCTTTTAAAATACTTTAAACTACACAAAACAGATTTTAAATTCATAAACGCTAAATATTATTAAAAAGGTAATTAATCACAGCTTTATTTTGTAAATTGATATCTATTTGTTTTATATATTTTACCCATCAAAAAGAAATCTGCAAGGAAAACAAGAATAAAACAAAACATTGTCCGGGAATACACTGTATTTTCAAATAAAAAATAATTTTATTTTAAAATTAATGAATTTAAGCATTGCATCATGCAAAGGTTTGTTGATTTCTGCATCATGGTCATTTCCATCTTTATCATCTTCGCCTTCATCGCAATTCATTGCCGTATTGTTTTTATTTTTCACACTGTCCGCTGCAAAACTGCCTCATCCACATCTTCATAGACACATGCTTTTAAACGTTTTGAACAAGAATTCGATGAATCATAATTTTGTATCTTATCACAATTTTTTCATTATGGTTGATAAGCTATTTGGAGGAATACCAAATTTTAAAGCAATATCCTTTTTTTCCACGTCTTTATCCACCTCATGAAGAATTAGCTTTTTTTTCTTTGATGCTCAAGCACTTTCGCTTTGACATTTTCCAGCTTCAAGGTCATTGATCACCATAAAATGTGTTAAAAGAAAGAATAAGTTTGAAATGTTTAGAAATATTTTGAGAAAAGGGAGAAAAAAAAATATTGGATCACAAGAAAAAGTTCGTTAAATAGAGAATGCACTTCGCTATTTGGAGGTTATTTTACGAAGAAATTCTCAAAATGTTCTTGGTTCCAAGAAAAAGTTCGCAAAATAGAGAAATTCGCAAAATAGAGGTTCGTTAAATAGAGGTCCGACTGTATATATCTACTAATAATAAAGGAGAATGTCTGTATGTTGGCGCTCTACAGGACAGACCGCTAGACAAAGAGCTATGAAATTTGGCACAAACATACCTTGGAGGGTGGGAATGTGCACCTCGGAGCCGTTTTTTTGAAATTTAATTAGAATTTTAATTAATTAAAAATTAAGCTAAATTTTGGTGTTTTTTCTCAATAACATCCGAATGTATTACAGCACAAAAATTATTTTTATACCATCTGAAAATTTAAAAAATATATCTTTTCAATGATATCAATTAAGTTGTACGATTTTTTTCTCTAATTTTAATAAATTTTTAAAAATATTTTTGGCATAATTTACAACAATACTTTTCATTGTTGTAACGCAATTCAAACCATTTTCATTGTTTAAACAAATATTTATTTGTTACTCTTCCATTTTCATTGTTTAAATTAATATTTATTATTACTCTTCCATTGTTGAAAGCTAATTTAATACGTTAATTTTAATTCTATGTTTTAATAAGTATATTTTCAACCTGCTAACATGCTGCTGGAAGTAAAATGTGCCACGCCATTTTAATGTTGAAATCAAATGCATATATTGCAAGAGAAATAAGGGAATGAAGTTGATGCCGACAGCGTGCAATTGGATGTTTCATGACACAGACAGTTACTTGACATTATTAGGGGACGTTCATGAACAGGTGCAAGGCTACTTATGACCACTGTATAACCCCGAAATCGGAGCCAGGAGTGCAAGGCTATTGAAAGAACATGGGTTAAATGTCTCTGACAAGTGAAATTTAAAATTACTTTGTGAAAGGAATCAAGAATATCAAATTATACATAAAAGATTTAATTGAAATTATATTCCTGGCGAACGAGCTGGTCGCCGAAAGCGGCTAGTTTGTAATATTTTAAATAGCTAAATTCCAATAATAAGAAATGAGAAACCCTCATTTCTTTAAGATTTCGTCAAAGAAATAAAAGATGCATCATAGCAGAACATGACAGTGACAAAAACAGAAGAAAATTTAATGGATAAATTAAAATTACTAGTAAATTCCTATTTGGTAAAGAACTTCTAATAGGTATGATGGAGTGTCCACTTAATTGGTGGGGAAACTTGCAGAAAAAGGTTGTAAGGTTCTCAAATTTAGCAAGAAAATGTTTTTCAGCACCTGCAATTATTATATAGTGACCATTTATTTTCTGAAGCTGGTAATATATATGAAGCCATATGGAACAAACTTCTATAAATGATATGCAACACTATTAAATACACTTATGTACTATGCAACTTAAAATTGGATAAATATTAGATTTTTTTATACTTAAATGTACCGGAATATAATTCTGCAATATTCTTTATTAAATATATTTAAAACAACATTTTTTAAAAAAGCATTTTATCCTTAATTTATTATGCTGAATATCAGTGTAGCATTTGGCCAGACCGAATATTTCGGAAGGGCCGAATAGGTTTAATACAGAATGTTCGTGACATCCCTAGTAGGTATTATATGTGGAACGGAACAGATTTCCTCCTGAAAATGATGAAAAATTATTGTTCTTACATCATAATTTCAGGCTTTGCAATGATGAATTATATGTAACTTTATTAAACATACCTATGCACTATATAACTGATATGTAATTCTGCAATATTCTTTGTGAAATGTGTATTTAAAAGCACATTAAAAATATATATTAGCCTGAATATATTCGGTCGAATATCTGCTAAGTATTCGGCAAGCTGAATATTCAGCAAAAAGGCCGAATACCGGATAGTTGCCGAATATTCGTTACATCCCTAGATAGAATCTGAGAGTATAACTTTTATCTGATTCTCAGAAATCGCTAACAAGTCATTCACTACCAAAACAAATTTTATTTCACCAAATTTTCATTCACCAGAAAACAATTTTTTTCGGTTGTATTCAGTAGGAAACCCAATATAAATAAGCACATTATTCACATGCAAAACACAGTTAAGGCATTCAAACCTGAACGCCAGAATTTAAAGCATTTAAAATTAATTAATTCAAATTCGCTTTCAACGTACAATTAACCATTGTTAACTATCATACTGAGACAAGGCTTTTCGACAGTCGTCTTTTTATCACGATATTTCCCATTGAGAAAGGCTACTATTAATATAAATTTATTGCCATTTCAATTAAATAGGATTAAGGATCTAGATAGAGATAGGGAGAAATTTTGAAACTTTTATTTTATAATCACATTTGGCAAGAAATCTCCACATTTGTTTAATTGGTAGCCAAATGCTTTTCAACTTGTATATCCCAGTAACGATTGCCATTACTGATTGCCGAATTGCCGTGCAGTTCACACTAGCAAGTTTGAAATTAATTAAGGCAAATAATAACTTAAAACAACTTTATAACATTTTCAATTCTTGGCAAATGACTTTTTAAACTAATACGAAAAATAAAAAGACAATTATTTACAATTTTTTTAATAATATATTCCAGTGTTTGCCATCTGTTTTTATAAGATTGCAAGTTAATTCTTTGGCGTTTTATTGGTTATGAAAAACTAAAATTCGTTTTGTTAAATTTTCAAATAAATGGAATATCTGAAACATTGGGAAATTTTAATGGTAGTTATTATAAATTTTTAGCATTTAATTTTTGTAATAATTTTCTAATGATAATTTTCTAATAATTTAATAATAATTTTTTAATTTAATAATAATTTTCTAATAATTTAATAATAATTTTCTAATTTAATAATAATTTTCTAATAATTTAATAATAATTTCGATTATAATATGCAGTATTAATATTATTATTTTGTTTTATGTATTTTATGCATATATATTAAAATATTTTTATAAAATGAATTATAACATTAGCTGAGTCATGGGCAAACTACAACCTGCTTAGAGGTTCTGTCTGGCCTATCGCAGATTTTAAAATACCAGTTTAGAAATTTTATAGTCATTAGAAATGCTAGATTTATAGCAAAATATAGCTTTAAAAAATTCAGTCACAGTTTCATTCATCCCATTATTATTAAAGCATTTTTTAAATATTATTAATATTTTTTTAAAAGTTCTTACTGAGTTTTATAAGAAATTATATTTACCTACCAATTTTTTGGGGGTCTGTTCATAAAAAAGTTTGTCCGTCCCTGGATTAGCTAATAAAATAAAAGAAGCAGTTTGGATGCTACAATTGGTAGTTTATTTTTCAAAAATTTGTTTGAAATTATCTATATATTTAAAATAATTGTCAAAACCAGAGGACCAGTCCCCCAGCCCCATCCACTGCACTGATTTCGACAATTTTCATTTCATATGAAAGCTTATGACCTCTAGATATGTCATCAATGGTCGCCTGCCACCCATCACTCTCCATTTTTAAGATATATCGCAAAATAAAACTTTGGCAATCTCCTCAGTCTCTGCAAATGTCAATTCGCCAGTTTAATTCACCAAGTTGCAAACATAGCTACCAACTATTAATATTATGGACGAACTGTTGGTCGCTGAAGGCGGCTAGTTCAAATTTAATTTTAATGACTATCTTGTTTCTAAAATAATATAAGGAATAAAACATTTCATGAAATATTAATATATTGTAGTTAAATTTTCTAAATGCTCTCATTTGTTATGAATTTATTTTTAATCCCACATAATCCATAATATTGAATTCAGTACATTTAATTCATGCTAATATTCATGATTAGATATACTGAATCTGATTATTTCTGAAATATTGTCATTTATTTGTAGGTGGCAAAATCTAAGTATTTTAAAGAATGGAGATTTAAAATTATGGATGTTTCCTGCTGTGCGTATGATCTAGTCACCACGATGCACCATACTTTAAGTTTATGCAAACTACTGATTCTCATATTAATTAAAAATAATATGTTAGAAATATTAATTTGTCATATATTCTCTGTGCGAATCAATTTATCAATTGCTTCCAAAAGATTTGATACTTTTTGAAATATTATTTTTGGATAAATCTACATTTTGTTCCTTTAATCTCAATCCAAGGAATGAAAAAGATTTCAAATTTTTTTTTTTTGTTGTTGTAAATCTATATGCACATATCCATTACTAAGCATTTAATGTCTTATATATATATAAACTTATTGTTTGTTTAAATTTATGTTAGAAATTAGCCTTTATACTTGTCGTAATTGGGCATTTGTCTTTCTAAGAGGTGGCATAATTTTACATATCTTGCTTCTTTTTAAAATTTTAGTTATAGTTAAGTTTATTTTTTCAATAAACTGAAACGAATTACGTGAATGTAATGCTTTTTTACTCATCTTAGTTGTTCATTATTAAATGCATACATAAGGAGAAATAACATACTGAACATATAGTGTATAAACACTAATACTTTAAGTAGCAGCGATTGGGTGGGAAAAGTAGGGGAGGGGGCAAAAAATTTATAGACAACTAAAAGTACCTGGGAGTACAGGGGGTTGACAACAAAATTTAAAAATGTGTTTACAAAATTAGCTAGCTTTCCTGGACACTATTGCTTTTTTAAGATTCTTAGTTTTAGGCAACTAAAATGAAATAAAAATTGATTATTTTCCTGCAAAAAGTAGAGGGGGCGACGCCCCCCGTCCCTCCGATTCGCCGCCACTGAATACTTTTGTTGCCGAAATGTGAATCATGAGGAAATTTTCTTTTAGAAGAAACAAATTGAATGAGTTGCCTGTTATTTACTTAAATGAAGTGTTTTAAAAAGCATCAAATCTTTTTTCTTTTACTCATATGTTGTAAAAATGTTAATTTTACGTTTGGTATAAGATATTTCTGTATTTTATTATAAGAATTATTTTTGGAATTAGTACAAAATTTCTTTATTTGTATCTAGTATTTTGCATTTCAAAGTGAAAATACATTTACATTTCTTATGTATTTCTTAAAACAAAATGCTCTATTTTGTATTCTTTAACAAGAATTGTGAAAATGAAATACTCATTTATAAAATATCCTGTGTTGATATTTAATTTAATTATTTCCAATTATTATACATCCTTGAAGATTATTTTTCATTAAATTGCATTTTATGTGATTTGTCATATCTTGATTGTTTATCAACAGTTTATATGCTTACTCTTTGTTAGTTTTAGAGTTATAGACTTTAAAATATTTCATAATATATGCAGAATAATTTTATGATATTTTTATATTCAAATAAATTGTTCTTAGTTGTAGACTCATATATTTTGATTTTAATATTTTCTTATTTATATTTAATTTATTTGTGTAGCCATTTATATATTAATTATCCTAAGTATGATTAGTTATACAATTCTTGTGTATAATTATTTTGAGGCAATATGCTATTAGAATTGTCTGCCATCATAAAGGTGATATAGGATTTCATTTTTAATAACAGAATCATTTTAAAATCATTAACATGATATTTATTTCATTTAAGACATAAAATTTTGACTTTTGCTGTAATGATCTGTACATTATATTGCTGATTGGAGAATTCTTATGGTCATATTTCCACTTTGAATTACAGATGGTGTTTCAAATGCCCATAAATTTTTCAAAATTCATAGCATTGTTGTATGAAATTTTTAAGTTGTAAATCAGTTTTAATTATTTTATGTGAAATAAAACTAAAAATATTCAATAAGATCAATTTAATATATTTCCAACCTTGCTATTCTTAAGTAATTCTTGTCTTCTTACCATTTTACAAAATTTTTTGGGGATATATTTATATATAAAGACTTCAAACATTAATTTCATTCTTTATAAAAAAAATTGTTTTTGTAAAAAAAAAAAAAAAAAAATTGTAGTTTTAGATGTATTTTCTTCACTAACAAGCTAAAGTGATATATTTTTATTTATTGGAAGCTGAAAATTACTGTGTATGAATATGCTGTATTGGTTCTTTATATAAGTTATAATGAAGTATTCACTTTGCGATGATTTGTTGTAACTTTTTAAAAGTATTTGCCTTCCTGTTTCTTTTGTAAATTATTTTATGAATGTTTGGTGATTTTATTGTGATATATTCTATAAAATAGTACAGCTATAACCTCACAAATTTTTGTATCTTCATATGCATTTAATTTGAAGTATTTGTTACAGAATTTGTATGTAGAAACTTGTCTATAATATCTAATCATTATTTATAACATAGGAAAGTACTTTTCTTGGTTAGCAATTTTTTTATAGCAATTAAAAAGTAGAACAAGCAGCTGAAAGAATGGCTAAATATTTTTATACACCAAAATTATTTTCGATCCGTAGTAAAGACAAAATATAATATTTATATCTTTATTTCTTATTTCTGAAAATACACCTGCAACTGCAATTAGCTGAATGTTCAAAACTTGCATGATTTCAATTAAAACCTATTTTCAGTCAATGTACAAAAAATAAAAGAGCATCTTCTCAAAAAGTGAAAGAATGATTAAAAACTTGATGGAACAATGCAAGTGGTTTGCTTTTATTTTAATAAATATAAATTTTGTTACAAATTATATCCAATATTTATAGTGAAAAGTTTGTTAAAGTTAGATTTTAAAAAATCTGCATACCAATCAAGCTAATATGATTGAAAAAATAATTTTTCAAAGTTTAAATATGGTGTATAACTCATTTTCATATGATATTATGTTCGTATGATATATTTATCATAAAAACATTAAAATTGAAATTAATTTTTAATTAATAAAGAACTAATTAAAATTTTTAATAAAAAAACAAGGTGTGCAACATCACCCTGAAAAGTGTATTAATGTTGTATTGATTAAATATAATAGCCTCTCCTATGAAACGTGAGCAGAAAGACACCCTTCTTTCATCCTTTATTATTATTAGAGATGATATTTGTATAAGAGCTACTAGATTATTAAATTTATGGTGATTTTTATTATAAAATTTGACCTTTTTGTTAAACAATGGATGTTTCATATATGTAAGGGTATTTTTCAAATAACTAAACTAAAACTGAAGTTTTTATATTAAATTTCTTCTTTACAGATGATTTCAAGTTTGGTTTGAAAAAAACGTAGCGTTTTGTGAAAGCAGTTGCAGCCCAACACAGATGAGTCTGTAAAAGAAAACAAATTTAATTTTTGACTGATATTATGGAGTTATGTAAAATGCTCAGATAACTTTGCCAGATTGTCATATCTTTGACATATTTAAAGCAACTTTCAGAAGATTCAGCCTAAAAACTGTATTAAAAAAATCTATTAAAGGTGTGATTAATTCTTGGATTTTCCAGTAATAGCTCATTTTTAAATCTTTAGTTGATAAATGTATTCAAAACCGTGCTGAATCATATGATAAATTTTAACTAAAGATCTTTTAATCTCGAGTTTTTAAAGTATAGTTGTAAGGTTGCTAATTTCCACATTTTTGTAAGTAATTTGAAAAAAAATCCTTATTTATTCTTAATCTGTCTAATCAAATGAGTAGCTTTTACTGTTTGGTACTATTTCTGTTATCTTTTTAGATGTGTTGAATTTTATGTAATCATTAGCATCAGCATATCTTTGAATTTAACTTCTAAATTTATTTTTTTTTAACTTTTGTAAATTTCTTGTCTTTGTTTTTCATTTTTATAGATATGCATATTTACGTATATTAGAGTCAAACTCTTGAAAATTATGGAGTTATCCAGTTTAGTTTTCTAAAATTGAACTGTATTAAATCCTTAATTTTAAGGGAACAAAAAAAAGAAGAGGTTGATGTTTCAGGTGCTTGGAAATATTCTGTTATTGTGTGTGTGTATTTTTATGTGTAATTTTTTATATATTCATAGTTATTTTTCTGAATTGTTCTTCTCAAATTATATTTTGATCACTGTTTCTGTAAATGCTATAAAAATAAATATCAGAATCTTTAAGAATGATGATAATATCTATTTTTCTAGCATATTTTTATTTCAGTTTTCATGGTAGCATTTAAAATAATCTTTTAATGTCTTTGTTTCAATAGTCAGGGCAGGCAAATCTGAGCATATCTTTTTTGAGTGTAATTTATTAAATTATGAATGCCTGATTTCTTTGTTGAGATTAAATTACTCTTCAGAGCCATTCATTACTTTTTGTGTTAAATCTGCTTATTATTCGATTTCCAACAACCAGTTTATGATTTGATTTTTTTCAAAGGTAATGGGATGCGTTAGCTGAAAACGTTCATCATTGTTTTTGGATAATATAAGCTCTCCAAGTCTAATACTAAAGTAGTACATAGACAAGATTTTGTCAAATTTATTTTTTGAATGGAGGGCAATTCTGTTTGTTTTGTTATTTTGCTGATTTTTCCCCACATTTCTTTAAAAAGAAAACTATCCAAGCATTTATGTTTGTATTTTTAATATATTTTCAATAACAAGAATATTCTTGGTTTATTTTTTGCAGGCTTTAAGGAAACTCGCCATGCTTTTCATAACAAATGGAGTATAAGTAAGAGAAATAAATCGGACATTTCCAAATGTTATATCTGTTTAAAGACTTTCTTCAATAACAGCAATCTAAAGAGACACATGGAAATGCACTGTTCTGAAAGAAAAAGTTATGAGTGTGGTATATGTCATAAAAAATTTAACTGGAAAACAAATCTCACTGCACATGTGAAACTTTATCATGTTCACCAATATAACCAATTTAACTGAGATCTGTAGTTATGTAATATCTTTCTTTAGGTTCCTTCCCAGTGACTTATATTTAAGTAGGTAATTTTATATCATTCTTGGTTAAACCTAGCTATGTATGCACTTAAAATATTTTATTCATATTGCAAGTTTATTTAGAGCTAATTATTTGTTCCACCTAATAAATTTATGTAAACATTTTAAATTGGTATTTTTAAAGTTGTTTTGTGTATCTGCAGAAAGTTTTTTAAGATTGTTTTTAAGAGATTGTCTTTTTCTCCTCAAAAATATTTATAGTCAATGATAACTCAAGTTGATATGCAGAAAACTGCTTGTGGGCAAATCATCCATTAAAAAAAATAGTATATGTTTGTACATGTTTTAGGGTTGTAGAAAGAGCTGAAACATCTTTCATTTTAAATATAGAGTAACAATTTGCAGAATATCGTTTACTGCTTATCGTTAAATTTATAAATTCTGTTCTGAAATATATATTAAATACATCAGGATTGTATGCAAGCTTAGTTGAGTTGTCATTGATAATAGCCTGCCTTCTGGTTTCTTAAACAGGACATGTTTACTTTCCTGGATCATGGGGGAAAAAACTAAGATGTCATGGATTTTTATTTGCTCCACGCAAAATTTTATGTTCTTAGTTTTAAAGAATTCTCAGTTTTAAAAGATTGAAATATCTAAGTCAAGAGAAAATACCAATTCAATATACTTTACTGTTTGTACCCTTTTCTTTTGAAAAATAGTGATTTGAGGATTTCTATCTGTGGTAGAAACTACAAATCTCTTTTCTAAAAAATTATGGTAAATTTGCTTGATTTACTAAATATGCTTTGGATCTTTGTAAAAAAGAAAGATTGTTCTCTTAAAGAAACAACAAGCAAAATAAGAAAAAGCTCATTGGCAAGAAGGAATTAAGATATGACATCAAATAACAATCTAATTAGATTTATTAAAAAATCATTAATTGTATTGCCTGAAAATAAAGAACTAAGTAATTGCACCAGTGAATCATGCTTCCTGATCCAAGTCAATTAATTCAAAACGGTTCATTTGTTAACATTTTTGCATTGAAGATGCGCTATCACATTCCTAAAAAAAGTATGTTACATTTAAAGGGAAAAAAATTGTAAAATTATGAATTAATGCTGATCTCTCATCTGGAAAATCAGCAAAATTCTAAATTGGTTTAAAGGTAATATGAAATTTTATTGTTTTTACATTTATAAGTCCATTTCAACTGCGTCAAATTTCACAGTTATTTTGTTTGTTTGTTTATTTTTGAATTACTAAAGTCGGTATATTATAGAAAATTTGTATTTCTTGATTATCTAATTATTGAGAGTTTGCAATTAAGGTGTGCGTGTATTTTTAATTAGTTTTTATTTTTTTCTCTGATTATTGTTTGATTTTTGGCATTATAAATGTAAACTGATTGACTTTCAGTGCATCTTTATTGAATTATTAAACTGGCTTAAGCATCTAGTTCGACTTTTGTATGCAATTTCATACACAATTTCAAATTTAAAAAATTGTCACCTTAATATTTGCATAGCATTTTAAAATATAATACAAAGAACTAAAAGTTATCTTAAAGAAAATTTAAATGAAGATAAATTGATGTAAATTGTCCTGAAATCAAAAAGTTTTTTGCTTGTTTAATTGTGAAGACAAAGTGTTAACTTGCCAAAGATACATCTCTGAAACTGAAATCTTATGCTGTTAAATTCAGTATTGTAAACTTTCATGGAAATTTGTGTTTATGTGTTTAAATTTCTCATAATATTACATGGGGTACTTTTGTGTTTTTCAGATTTTCTCCAGAGACCTCATTTCAGTTTTCAAAGACATAGTTTTGGCTCAAGAAATTCTGCAAAAAGTAATTCCTTTTTAATAACACAAAAAGCAGTTACAGAATTTATGCCAGGTAATCGTTGTTCTGTTTGTCAGAAGAGCTTTTCCACACCTGGTAGTTTGAAGCGACATATGGAACTGCATATCTTCCAAAGAAAGAACTTCATCTGCCATATGTGTGGTAAACGATTTTCTTGGAAAACTGACTGGCGAAATCACATGAAATTAAAACATAATGTGGCATAGTTACTTAGAATAAAATATGCATTGTATATACACATTAAAGAACAAATTTTAGAAGGGGGTATTGTACTGTTAAATATATTTTTGTGTTTTTTGGAAACTGATTTAAATACATCAAGTGAAACTACAAAAATCATAATGAAAACAAATAAAATCTTTGCTCTTGGTTCTTTGTTGTTTACCAGTTGCTCTTCTTTAACCCCTTTACTGTTTCATTCTCTTTGCTATCTAATAAAATGATCCCTTCTGTTTTGGAAAGGGGCTGTCGTTTTCATTTATCTTGGAAGGAATATAATACTTGAGATGATTATAGATTCTACTTAATTTTTGTTTAAAATTGTAAAGCTAATTAATGATTAAATTTTAGTTTTAAGGCTAAAAATGCGATTATTTGATGCACGAGTATTCTCAGGCTTTTAAGTTATACGGTTAATTAGAGTATTGTGCTAGAAAGCATAGTAATTAATTGAGATAAACATTGATAAACCATTAAGTAATAAAATATTCTATAAAAGAGAGGTAGAATACTGTGATAGAATAAAAATTAATGATTATAAACAAATTGAATGTGTGTTTAATACAATATCATGGATGGACATAACTGACAGAAATCTTTTTTTTTTTTTATCTATCTTTGCTGGGAAGAAAAAGATTAGATTATTTAAAATAATGAATTCATTTCAGATAAACCTGCCAACAGTAGCTGGGAACAAATTAGGCGTTGCAGAATTTAATACATATTTAACTGAAATATTCAATTATTAATTCAAATTTTTGAATTTAGATGTATATGAAATACAAAAGAAATATATGGAACAAAGTTATTTTTGTTGAAGTTTCATCTGTCATATTAATAAATTATCATCTACCATTTTAAATCTTCTGAAAAATTCTTCGTGTTGTAGAACATAATTTTTCAAATTTCCAGGCTGTACTTTGTTGTAATATTTGAAATTATTTAAATGAATTTGGGGCAGTCACAAACATTTATTTATTGATCAATCAAAATTAATTAGCATAACATTTCTTGGTAGTATGTTTCTTTTAATATATTTTTATTTGAAAAATATACCAGGAACAATTATCTTTTTAATTCTTTTGTAAAAAGATCTTTTTGAATATGCATATGTTTATTTGTTGAATTGAAAATGCTTGAAGAATAAACATATTTTTAAAACTCTGTGCCTTGTTTAATTTATATGTGATTGATTTTCAGAAGATTAATATTCCATTATAATGGTGTTTACTGAAATATTCATCTTATTCATATATTACTCTATTTATCATTTAGTTTTGTTTTTTTTAGATTACTGCATTTTTTGTTGTTTAATTCATTAAATTTGGAGATAAATCCAAATTTATAAAAATATTGTGTTCCTTTTTGTGTATGGAATATTTGAAGGGGGGGGGGAGACATTTTTACTCAGAGTCATGCCATTAAGGAAAAATACAGATAATTTTGAATGTGTGTAATTTTTCTTTTATCAACCTTTGAAAAAAAAATTTTTTTATTTTATTCATAGCTGATCTGAATAGTTAATATATGGTGGAATTTTAAAAACTGCTGCAGATAAAAAGCAACATAAACAAAATATTCTAGAATGAAAGCTAATTGTATTTTCATTCACTCATAATAACAAAATATAAAAAAACAATAAATTAACAAAAAGTATTTCAATGTATCAGACAATTTTTATATAATTCACAAAATATTTTTTTTAAATAATGTCTTGTGTTTGGTAAATAGCTTGCTGTTATCCCAACTTCATTTAAACATCCTACCAATATTATTTATTTTAGCTTCAAATACTAGTTGATACTAGCATTACTAGCTGATGTATATGCATATAAGATCAGGCTTTAAAAAGGTGAAATGCAGTCCATTTTGATCATGGAAGAGACAATATTTGCTTAAATCTTCTTTTATTCAGGCATTACGTTATTTCTTCATAGGTCAAGTACTTCATTTTTACGTAGCTCCATGACCAGTATTCAGAAGTTTACGCCCGAGCGGCGCGTTGTTGTTGAAAGCTTACATGCTGGCATGAAAAAGGGGAGAAATGACTGCGCAGAACGCTTAAGTACCCAGAAGAGGGAATTTCCCCTTTAGAACTCGTGACTTGAAAAGAAAGTTGTAGTGCGTTTATTATGATGAAAGTAGAGGTATTTAAAATGAGGTGTCGTTAAGATTATTTAGGAAAGTTAAAAAATTAAAATATCACATGCACATATTTAAAACTAGTTTAATAATTATATTTGAAATTTGGTATTGCATTTTAAAAGTGGATTTTGTGTCATGCTAAGTATCTTTCCACCAAACAAATCTCAGTTCATGTTATTTATAGTTCAAAGAATTCATGTATAATTTACAAACATGTCAATATAAAAGTATAATATTGTAAACTTTCTTTACCCATTGATGAGCAGATGAGAAATGTTTCTAGTTTTGTTTTTACTCTAAGGGAACTGCGTATAAAACAAAGCGTTATTTTAATATTTTGTATTCAGGAGAATAAGGGTCTAATTTTTCATTAAACGATTTTGAGGTTAGACTATATAGCAATCTATTGTATATTGTATTATTTTTTAGAACATTTTTTATGTAGTTAAAGAATTCTATGCATTCACAGAATTTTCATTGTGGTGTTCTGTATATACAATTATAAATTACTTTAAACATTATATACATGCAAACTACAAACATGCTCATTCAATTTTTCTGTTGTACACTGTGTATTAACATTTCCATTTTTAATCTTTTCACCACATATCGATACTTCTATTGTGACATCTAAAATATTTGTTAAATTAATATGTTAAAATCGTCATTTATGTTCTGGAAATTACTTCCTTTTATCTTTGAAAATTTTACTATAAATTGATGCATTCATAAAACATCTTTTTGATTTGGCTTATTTATTCCAGCTTCTCTCTCTGGGCTTGTATTCCTACTAATTTTTATGATAATATCCATCCTTATCAAAATATGGCTATAATGATTGATAATTTTTATTATATTTATTTTTATGGCTATAATGATTTTGATATTGCTAATTTTCAAGTGTAGATTAATTTCAATTTTACATGTGGAATAAATTTAAATATTTTTATTGAGTCTGAACCTCTTCTGTTTTTCTATGACATGAAAACAAAGGTGAAATTTGATTTAAAAAAATACAAAAATATACTTTTAAATAGAAGGAAGTATCTCTATGCTGTTAAAACTAATTTTATATTTTGGAGCAAGCAAGGGAGTTTTATAATATTTGTTTGTTGGCATCCAAAATCGGGTAAATAAAAAGTTTATTAATTTGCATTTTTAAAATTTATATTTTAATTGCATAGTACATATGTGGTGAAGCAGAATAAGCTTAGCTTATTTAGAGCACATGAAACAGTCTTATTGTTTCTGCTAATGTGTGCTTAGCAGATTCAAAATCTTTGAGGTGAGAAACATCATTACTCTTTGAGCTATGTATTTTTTTCCTGATAAAAAAAGAAATATGCGCCTTGCATTACTCACCAAATTTATGAATTAATTTAATGTACATTAACTTTGTATTTCATAATTTATTGCTTGTATTATTATCCATTTCTATGATCATTACAATAAATGATGGTCTAAAAGCTTATGTATTTATATATATTTTTGTAATTTTCACTTTTTTTTTTTGGAGTTAGTTATATATTTTTTAAAATTTAAGATGCAAGCATAGTTACGTCTTTTTTTCCAGGTATTGCAGGAAAAGACTCTTTTACCAGTCCATTATTAACTGCAACTGGTGAAGTAAAACCTGTTTGTCATGTATGCTCCAAATCTTTCTTCAACAGAAACAATCTCCGAAGACATATGCAGATTCATTTCTATAAGAGGAAATTTTATGGTTGCAATCTATGTTCCAAAAAATTTTCTTGGAAAACTGACCTCTCAACACATATGAAATTTTGTCATGGTGTATAAAAATAAATAGATGCAATTTTTACAGAAGGTTTTTTTTTTTTTTTTTTTTTTTTTACAAAAGTATAATTTTCTATTTAAATTTATGATAAGAATCAACATTTTTTTTCCTTGTGGGAATGATTATATATCATAACAGAACAGATATAAATTACTTTATATAAACTTTAATGTGTAACTGTAACTTAAAATTAAGGTTTTCAAATTCAAAATCATACATAAAAATCTATAGGCATAAGAACCTCACTTTGGACTAAAAACCTCTGTATTCCAAGATTGCTTATGAATTAAATGTTATTTCAAAATGAGTGTTGCTTTCTTTTGTATTGGAGAACTGGGGCTAAGATTGATCTGCAAATCGTGTCTGTTCTCCCAATGTCTTTCGAAAGACAATTTTGTTGGCTATGAATTCATCCTCTTCTTAATTCTGCTTAGATATATTGTTACATTACTTTATTTATGTCTTTGAATATGGGTATTATTCCAATTTAAAGCCTTATTTGAGACCATGTCACAAAGTGTGTTTGTATTATGGTTGGTTTATATACATTTTTAAAAATTTCATTTAACTTATTTTCTGACTAATAATAATCCGATTCAAACATTTAATAAAAAATTGTTGTTATTGAGTATGTTAACAAAATCTTACATTCTTAAAAAAAATTGTTTTACTGGTAGATATCTTTTTGTTAAAAGTTTTATTGAGAAAACTTTTGTTATTTCTAGATTCTATGGCCAATTTCATTGTTTCTGGAACTCAGCAAAATGTTCCTACTGGTGATGAAAAACTATCTTGCTTTATATGCAAGAAAACATTTTCAAGAAAGCATAATTTAAGACGACATACAGAGTTACATTTTCTACAGCGTAAAAGCTTTACTTGTAATATTTGTGGTTGCCGCTTTTCTTGGAAAACTACTCTTGATACTCATCTTAAATCTGTCCATGACGTACGTTAGTCTAAAGTAAATATTTCCATTAGTTGCAGAGTTTTTATGCATGGAGTGATTAAATTGTTATATGTTGTATGTTAGTCCTTATGTGTAAATATTGTGTTAAAAATTATTTATTTTTGTTTGTGCAATACGAACCTTCTGAAACTGCATGATGTATAATGTTACAAAATAATTTTGATAATTACCTGAGAATAAATGCTATTTCATTGCTAAAATTCTCATGTTTCTGAAATTACTTGATTATGCATGATGAAGTTATTGGAGAGTTATTCTGTAAAGTAAAATATGAAATTATTTTTTGTGTAAATTATTTGAAATGGTTTTCTTAAATTTCTAATGTGTTATTATTATAAGCAGAGATATAATTAATTTGAATACACTTTTTTTGTAAAATAATAAATATTAAAATTTGATTTCTACATTCATAAAGTCTTGGTGATGCATTATGATTGAATTTTGTTCTATAAAAATCAACTGCGCCATGAATTTCATGGGAATATTTCTTATGCTCCCATCAAATTCAGAGTGCAATTATTCCTATTTCTTATTTTTCTCATCAAATTCAAAGCAAAGCACACTATTAAGCTATTGGATAATCTGTAACAATTCATATTACTGGAAAAAATTTTAAAATAATATTATAAACGAAGGAAACAATTTTTTTCCCTTTATCAATTAAAATATGAATCTTTACTTTTGTGGCAAACTGTACACTGAATATATTTTAATTGAAATATTTGTTGCCTGAAATTTAACATCATATCTTATTATATAAATGATTATTAACAACTTCACACCATGCATTTCATTAGGCATTTAGATATTTTCCTAATGCTTTTAGTTATTATGAATTCCGTGTTGATTAAATAAAATTTAAAACTGCCTTTGGCAATTAAAATGTGCTTATACACAGATTAATTCTTAAATAAATATTTCACAAATTTTTTTGTATATTGAGATGAATGAAAATTAGATTTTTTTTTCTGTGGTATTCTGCATTATTTAAATTAGTTGTTATAAATCAGTTCATATATCTTAACTTGTAGTTTTCGAAAAAGTGGAATGACCTTTTGAGAATTCATTAATTTTTATTTTTTGTTAACAAAAAAACCCATTTGATTTTGATCAATAAGTTTCAAAGATAAAGGAATGCAACTTGCACAAAATGCAACACACTTGCAATTTCATTGATGTTTAGAAAGTTCTTTTGTTGTTCACAAAAAAGTCTTCTTCCAGTTATAATTTTATTAGTTATCTTTATACATTTTAAAATTTTTTATCCCAATTCCAGCATTAAAGAACTGAAAAGAAGAAAGTAAGTTTTAATTTTTATATTAAATTGCTTGCAACATGATATAGTTTATTTATGCATAAAATATTTATACACAATGTTTAGATTTCAGTTTTTTACTCTGAAATTGCGAGTTTTTTTCATTAAAAAGAATTGATTTTAATATTCAGTTATATCTAGTTTCAAAAAAAAAATGTTATATTACCACTTAAACTACTCAGTTTTTATTTTAAACATTTAATTTAAATAAGCATCTATTTTTAATTCTCTGAATTGCTTAGTATTTTATTGTTTAAAATATTCTTAATGGAACAGAGATCCATTGATGCTTTTTATTTTTAATTCCATTACTTTTCCCATTTAATTCTGAGATATTTTTCTTAGACCATTGTTTCAAAAATTTGATTTTAAATTAAATATCATAATACCTATAATTTCTTCTTTTTTTGCATTTGTCTATCAGCAGTTGTTGCTTGTAACTGTAGGCATGTTTTTTTTTTAATTGACTGATATGGATTATGTGTGTTAGTTTTTTTCTTAATAATTGATAATTGTAAAATAGAATATCTTCTATGCTAAATTTTAAGTATAAAATTTTAAAAAGAAGAAGACATACTGCACCTTAATATTCGAAATTGAATAGTTCTTACAATTTAAATAAAAATTCGAAGATTAAACTTAAAACTATGCTGTTTTAAAATATAAATGCGATGTGATTAAAAATATCCTAGGATATTCTGTAAACAATATCATATTAAAATATTCATTTATTTAATGCAGAAACTGTTTAGTTATTAATTTAAAAAGAAAACAATATCCATTATTGTTTCAGTAATATATTAATTACCATTAGTTCCTAGAATTTTATGAAAAATTAGTGAAACATGAAAAGCTATCATAATAGTTTTGTGCTATTTTAGCATTATTTCCAAAGTTATAGCTTTAGTTTAGTATCTTTATTTCAAAATTTATATGCATGTCAAATGCTAAATTGCATTAAATTCAGAGAGAGAAAGTAGAATATGGCATTCAATTCATAATATTCTAAATTCATTTTAATATAAAGATCAGAACTGAGTGTCATTTCAAATATACTTTAAAATAATAATCAATACTATTTCATTTTTTGATTTCTGATCTTGATTAGCTTCTCTTTGCTAATTCATTTTTTTATATTTTGAAATATAGCAACTGTTATAAAATTAATTCTGAAATTAATAAAGTATTATAATAAAGACAATGTCATTTAATCGTATTAAATGGCATTATTACTATTAAATGACATTCTCTTTTATGTGTTATATTTTAGTTTTATTCCTTTTTAATACTAAATAATTACAGTCCTAACCTCTAAAATGTAATTCAGATTCTTATCACACATTATTCAGTTCATCATTTTATCTTTAGATGCATAATCTTGATTATTTTAATTAAAATTCGAATTTAATTAAGGTAAATATAAGTGTTAGTGTGTCTAAATTTTTATTTAATGAGTTATATTGTTGTGAATTTCAGAATGCTTGTTATTGTTGTATTATTTTTGATACTTCACTTGACTTTTTAAGTGATCAAATAAACTGTATATTATTAAGAATTTATTAGAATAAGCATTTAATGTTTTATTACTGAACTGATTTAATGAATGAAATAATTTTGGATTTTGCTCAACCCTCTGAAGTCTTTCATTTCTCATTTTGTTACTTGATAAAAAAATAAATAATTAAATACGTGGAAGGTACTGAATTCAGTCAATTAATTCAAGTAAATATATGCTTGTTCTATATCAGGAAAACAAAATATATATAATGGAAAACTTTTTTTTTGTAGGATGTGAAATAAACTTATTGTTTATTTATTTATTTATTTTTTAAAACTTCCATGTTATAAACACTTGTGTATCATTATAGCTATGGATTTTTTTCTTTCTAATTAGTATGTAATTTTTTAGCCTTCTGAAAAAAAAAACCCTCTAAGAATATGATGCGTTTTAAAACTATTATGTTAACAAAATTTCATTAATTGAGGAATCCTTGTTTGCCACACCATTTATTTTCTAATAAAATAAAAAAAAATATTGACTGTGTTCTCTTTATTATTTCTTCAGATCATTATTAAAAAAATTGATAAAAATGTTTTTTCCTTAAATTGTAATAATCCAAAATTTATCATAAGTTTTGAACTAAAATCTTTTATATAACTTAATAATGGTAATGTTGTTGTAATGAAAATATTTTTATAACATTTTATGATTTAGTTTTATCTAATAAAAACAGTTTAATTATTTCTAACTTTGTAGTATTTTTTTGTATTAAAGAAGTCACAAAAAATAAAGTGAAAAAGCCTCTAAACACCACTTATTGTGCATTCAGTCTTTTACTGTAAAATGTCCTTTGTCATAATGTTGATATTATATATATCTGATGTATTAATAAATGTTTACCACAATTTGTTTAACCTTTAACACAATTCTTGTTTGTGATATTTTAGCTATTTTAGTTCATCTTTTACACTTTCATTTCAAAATAATAAATGTATGATTAATTCATGCTTCTGTTTTATGAAAATAGAATACAATGAGCAGATGTCAACAAATAAATCGAAGCAATATTAGGGAATGTTTTTTCAATAATTTTTTGGTAAATGTTTGTTCAACAATTTAAATTTGACTTATTGTACTTAATTTTGGATGTGCAATATAAAGTAACATTTTTAGTATTAATATATGTTTAATCTGTCATTAGTTTTGCTGTATTTTGTACAACATACAAAAAAAGTTATTTTTTGATTATTTTGTAATATTTGGTTGTGCTGATTTATGTATATGCAATAATTTAAATAGTGCATTATTTATTTTATATTTACATTTGTGTTTAAGTTTTATTTTTTGTCTTCCTTTTTTGTGTTTTTTTCTTTTCTATTATTATTACTAAGGAAATAATTCTATTGCATGAACATTTATTTAAATGTCAATATATTTTAAAATTGTTTTATACATATAACATATTGATATATCATTAGCATTGAGTTTAGTGTGAAGTTTATGCTTAAAATAGAAATAGGAAAGATTTTAGGTATATTAATTTCTATAGTTTTAAATTTAAAATTGCATTGTAAAAAGTTATTTAGCATTATAAATTAATATTGTTTATGAAAAAAATTCTGGAGTTTCCCATAAAGTCTTAATAATACTCGCCAACTTATTTCAGTTGTCTAATTTTTTGTTTAATTTATTATTAAATAGAGATAGTTTGAGTTCAGTATTTGATTGGCAAGTTGAAAGAGAGAGAGAGAACAAAGGCAATTAAGGATTTTATTACTTACTTGGTGATTGTTATTCAGTTTATGTTTTGTACAGAATGCAATAGTGAAATATCATTTGTGGCATGTACACAACTTATTTGAAGAAAGCTTTCACCAGAAACATGTCATAAAGAACCTATTAGTGCCATGGAAGATGTGAACAGGAGTATAATATCCTTAAAATCCATTCTCATGAATTATGTGCATCAAATCATTAATGAACTGTATAAAAATTATGAGAATCAAAGTTGTTAATTATGCTGTTTATCTGCTTAACCAAATCAAATTGAGCATAAATCATGTTTGAAAGCCCTCTTAGCCATGGACAGAAGCAGAATGTTATTAGGCTATTTATATGCACCATCTGATCAAAAGAAAGATCTTAAGATTTTGATTTTTGTTGTTGTTGTTGTTGTTGTTGTGGGCATCTCTTTATATTTGTCATTTATAAAATAATGCTTAGAACTCCATAATTTTTTCATAAACAACCTGTTTATAAAATATCACAAATTTATGAAATATACAATTTGGGCTTTTATTATTTTTCTCTTGTTTGTTTCCAACTGATTTTTCTTTATTTTTATAATACTGTTTTTTACAGAGTATTTTGCTTCAGTGAATGCTATATATGTCTTACCTCATATGATGAGGCCTGGGGAGAAAGATTCTTCACGTCGTCCCATGTGCCCAGTATGTCGAAAGTACTTTTATGATGTCACTACTCTACGAAGGCACATGGAAATTCATGATTCTCAAAGACAGAAATATGTTTGCAAATTTTGTATGAAAGCCTTTTGTTGGAAAAATCATTTGCAGTCTCATGTGCGCAAAGTTCACATGCCGAAGACATAAACATGTCATTGGTATATGTCACATGTATAAAAACAAAACTAAAACTCATTATTATACTTAAACTGTACAACATTTTTATATTCTTTGTCAGATGACTTACATTTTTGTTACAACATATAAGTTTAGCAGAAACTTTTTTTTACTAATGGAAATTTTTATAAACATCCATTTTTACATTTTGTTAAAACAGAAAATCAATTTTTCAAACGATTTTCAGTCTGAAAATACATATGCTTAGCAATAAATCCCAGTGATTTATTTTATAAAAAAAACTGCAATTAACAGAAGATTTTTATGACTACCAATTATTGATGCATGAAATAATTTGTATTTTAGCTTAAGTTGAGCTTTTGTGAGTGTTATATGTTTGTTGCTGTGTGCTTGTGTTATTTTTTTATTTTTCTATATATTGTCTGTTATATTTATCGTTTTTCTATGTGTTGGTGTTTAATTGAAAATCAATAGTGTTGTATGAGAGCAATTTTTTAAAAATAATTATCATTTAGGGAATTTCTCTTCTGCAATAAAATTATTTTCTTTTGGATTATACAAAAAATTACAATTTAAATTTGTTGTGGTTTTTATTCTGAATCTAAGTATGTTGACTTTCTGAAGAGTTTTAAAACTGCTACTCTGATTGCAACTGTAAGCTTCTCACATTATTTTTATATTTCAGTTAGTTTTAATCAGTTTTATATGTCTTACTTTCTTGAATACTCAATGTTTAAATTTTCTTTATTTGTCAGGTGTTGGTTTTCTGAAATAATGCTCATAAATTCTATAACATCAAAAAATTAATTACATTGATTTTATAATAAGAAACTTTATGCAAGCTATTTTTATACTGCCATGGAGTTTACATTTTTTAATTAAAAAAAGATAGAAAGCGATCACTTTTCATATTTAGTATTCATAAATATTGTTTATGGTGCACTTTCATTACTTTCTTTTTTTCTTGAAGTCACATTTTCAATACATATGTAATAATTCAATATCTCCATAATATCAATATCTATGCAATAAGTTGTCAATATTGCATATTGTTTAAAGCATATCTTGCATAAAAATTCCTTTTAATATTAATACTGCTGTTACTGTTCCACTAAAAGTTGCTCTTGAAAAATTCTGTTGAAAAAGAGAAAAATTTCAGGAACTATGGGAAGCAAATTTGCCTAATCTTCAATTTAATTTTTAAGGTTTAAATAGGTAAATAAACTGATAACTTCGCCTGTTTTTAACCAAATGCTTCAATGTTTCTCAAAACAATTATTGGTAACTATAGAATTGTTGAAAATATTATTTATTATTTTTTTTTACTATTTGACAAGTTATTTTTTACAAAAATTTTATATCACGGTATGATTTGATTTGTTGAGTATTATATTTATGAAATTTAATGCATATGCATAAAAATTTGTTTTGTTCTTGCATATATCATTTTTAATGATTATTATTTCATCATTTGTTAGATTTTTCTGTTTTTAAAATTAAGTTTCAGTGACTAAATTCAGCCTTTTGAAAAATTAGTCATGTAATTGTTCTACATTTTTAAACCCACTGAAATTGACTTTGCATTTTTATTTTTGGTATTTATCTATATTTATTATGAAAAATAACTGATTTTTTTATTTAAAAATAATTCAAGCTATTTTTTTTATTATCAAAGTTGAATAGAAGTATACAAATGAACACTGAGAAATTCAATTGAAAATTTGTGTTTTCTTATTTGTTGTTCTTTGATTAGAATGGTCTTCCTTGATTTGTAATGGTATGTCACTTTGTCCGGTTGAATTTCTTTGTTATTAATAAGATGCTGCATGAACCTAGATTGGTAAGCTACTTCTAATCATGATCTTAGTTTCATGAAAAAAAAAATATATATTTTTTTGCTGAAAAAGCCTTTTTAGGGTTTATATAAAATTCATGAAGAAGTAGTCTTGTTTATTGTTCTGAAGAAAAGGTTTTGAAGAAGTTAAGATATGATCTGGTTATTGTTTATGATACTGGAGCTTAATGTTTTGTTTTGGTTGTGGATTTTGTCAGAAGTTACAGGTTTTATTTGTTTGTTGGTAGATTTGATGCAAGTATTTCCCCCCTCTTTTTGTCATGAAAATTTATGTGATTTCATTTTAATGGTTTTCAGTGATTTCTACTTTAATTTAATTCTTTAAATGGTATTTTACATATCTCCCTGTTACATTTGTTTTCTGTGTTTTTTTTATACTAACATCAGTGAATCAATGATAGATTTTGTTTATAAACACTTTGATATGGCTTTCAGTAATGAATTTCTTAGAATTTTTATGAAACCTATTTCAAGTAAGTGCATTTTTAATTTTTTTTTTTTTTTGTTGCTAAATAAAATTCATCCATGAAATTATACTTACATCTATAATTCCAAGTTCTGAAGTTCATCATTACTTAAACCCCAACTAGGACTAAGTACCTTTTTTCATCAAATGAATAACCAAATTAGATATTTTATGCTTAAATTCAGATAAAAAAACTTTTATTATTAATTATTGAAATGATTAAAAGTACATTTCTAGTCTTGTAACAGAAAATGTAGTTGGCATCAGTTTGTAATGAATATAATGAAATTATATCTCCTAAAATTCAAGATGTCTAGAAATATTTGTTGGTTTTGGCTAATTAAATATGTATTATAGGGCATGAATTGCTTTAAAAAGTATTAATTTTGACAATATATGCATTAGTTTAATGCTTAGGTGTAAAAATCCCTTCAACTCTGAGATTTAATTTAATTTTTTTTCAAGCAAAAAAACTATAAAATATTTTATTTTCCAAATTTAAAATTTTCATTTCAATCTCATAGTTGATAATATCTCAATTTTAGAGAAGAACTTATTCACCATTCTCTGCTCTTCTTACAAAGATTTAAAATTATGACTTTTATATTATTGACTATCTATTTAATTCATAAATTTTATCATATATTTGTATTCTTTATTTTGTGCATACTTTGTTTTTAATTTTGGCAATTGTTTTTGATTTTTCCGAATTTTATTTTGATTTACAAAATAAATTATATAGTTTTATGAGTTTTTCTAACATGTTTGAATTCACTTTTGTTCTCATCATTTGAATTTTAGGTATCTTTTCTTTGTCAAAAGAAAAAGTTAATAAATTGAAATTGAATAAATTGTCTTACTTTCTTACTGTGAATGTTTTTAGCAGCTCATTTTTGAAATCCTAATGCTAACAAGTAGTCTTACTTTAAGTTTTTGATTATTAGAGTAACTAAAGAAATTCTATTCTAAAATCTTAACCTATAAATTTACATACAATTTCCCATTCAGTGTTATCAAGTGTTCGAAAAATGGTGAATCATGTTTACTATGAAATACTATTTAAACACATTTCAATGATGTTATTTATTTCTATTTTAATATTATTAAAGAGGAATTACAAAGTTCATAGTATAATTGAGAAAAAGTGTGTGTGGGGGGGGAGTGTTATTAATCATATCATCTTAATAGAATTTTTTGCAATTTTTTGTTTATATTCAATAAAGTGTTATATGAGGATAAAATTTCTTAAACTTATTTATAGTTTTAGATATTTATGTTTATTGAAGTAATCTGTTTTGTAATTGAGTTACACTATTGCGGATTATGAGAAAGCAGAATATTGCTTCATATGTACAAAAACAAGATTTTTTCAAAACAACTTCTCCCATCCATTTTATGGTACAAAGAATTATTTGCTTCTTTAAAACAGCGGTGTCTGTAAAAAAGTAGCTAGAATTTCTATGTTCTCTATGCATATAATTGAGTACAAAACTTCCATATCATGGAAAGTCTTTTTCTTTTTATATATATATAGGTGGTTATTGAGTATATTGTATTTTTCTACCAAGTAAATAGACCTTTGAATTAATGCATTTTTGCTGATTTTTTTTAAATAGACAATATGGATTTATCACTGTACTATTTACATTATACAAGTTATTGTACATTTTCTTTCAAAACGATTTGGACATTTCTAAAAGTTTTTAATTTCTCTTTTCTAATGTTTTCATGTAAAAAGTGTGTAGATATTTAACCATAACATTTTATATTAGTTCACATTAAATATATTCCTGTCACTGCTATTGCCTGATGATAGCCAAATAGCTTGAAATCCAGATTCACATAATGTGTAATGCGAATTTTATATGTTGTTTCTGATATATGCCAAGTTGAAAGGTTTTAATTTTTTACTTATTAAAACTAAATAAAATTTGCTGTAGAAAATAATGTGGTTTGTGCATTTCTTTTGTGTGATTTTTGTAAATTTTTTGTGCAATAAATAAATAAATAAATAAATATGAAATTTAAAAAAAGCACTGGATAGCAATATGTGCAGGAATATATTAGGATTAAAAATGCCGAAAAGGATGAATGTTCAGGCTCTTCCAATCTATACTATATATTTTTTCTGTTATTACTGCAATACAATCTTCTTATATCTTCTTATCTTCAAATATTCTCATTTCATTTTCAAGGTGCTAGAATGATGTATTGAAAATATTGGTAATATTATGTTATATATATAGGGTATCTATGTATAGTGGATAAAAACTTATATTAAGGGTATGTTGCTCAAAGACTAATCAGAGTCATATAACCATGCTGAGTTGAAATTTGCATTATACTGTACAATGCTATAGTAGATTTGCATTGTATAGTGAAATGATATAGGATCACTTAATAGGTTTACTTCCTGCTTATTTTTCTAGATATATAGAATTGCTGATTATCTGGAGGCAGTTTTGCCAGAACTTTTGGGTAAGTGACAGGTCCAACAGATGCTGCACCAAGAAATTTAATTGTAACATGATGGGGACCTCGTCCATTTCATCCATGATGTTCAACATCATTTAAAATGTGACATCTGGTTGGTCTCGTACATAAGTTAGTAGAATCGTCTGACTATCTGCTATGTTTATAGTTTCTGGAATCATTTGAAAACTATAGTTTATGATGATACTTCATCGACAATGCTGGAGATCTTGTCACATACACTTCTGCTTCTACAGCCACCATCTGAGATACATTGGGAGTCTTCCTGATTGTGATTTCATGTATCAATAATGTTGGTCACATTCCTAGTCAAACGTTGCACACTTCTTGTGATTTTTTTTGCATTCAGAAATGTACTTGTTGTTAGTAATAAAATAAATTTGTTCATTTGAATGCTACTCTTTCATTTTTCATGTTCTCTGCATTTTGGCATATGTTGATGCCATTTTTGCTAATACAGCTCAATGATTCCAATTGGCTTTTGAGCAACATAATACTCTGAGAAGTTTCTATATACCCTGTAGTATATACATTACAATAAAAGTAAGCTTCGGAAACAAATTGAAAAACGATTCCTTTAAATAAAATTTTAACGGACTTTTTAAATTGTGCCAGATTTATTTATTTATATATTTTTTTTCCTTTTTTTGTATATGCAGTATTATTTTACTTTGTGTAAATCATAGGGTGTCAGTTTGCAAACAAGATAAGGCCTTTTAGGAGAGAAAAAGTGATTAAGACATATGTATACTCCTAAATTAAAAATGTTTAATTTTTCTTATATTAAGTAATTTGTTAAAGAGGATTTTAAAATTAGTCTAAAGAATTTTTTACTTGTCACTATTCTTATATATGATGTTTGTACATAATATATCTATAATGTCTTATTCAAAAACTAAAACTAAAAGAAAGTAAATAGATTTTGCATTACTTTTCCAGTATCAAATTTAGTTATATTTTGTATTATTTATATTTACAAAATAATGTGATTTGTACATTTTTCTAAATTATTTCAATTAAAATTTTTCAAATGAATATCTATGTTATTTGGAAAGTAATTTCAACTTTGATTGAAGTCAAAATTTCAAATATTATGATATGAGCAGATGAAGATTTTGTGGCCAGCATAATGATTCAGTTTTTGGGGAATCCATTTCTTATTGAGTGAAATATTATGATTATGAACAGAATGGTAACATTTGTTTTTGTTTATTTATTTTTGTATTATGTGTGCATTCTATAACGATCTTTCATCATCAGAGTTTTTTGTAATTTCACAGTTGAATATTTTTAAATTCAATTTTCATGCTTATCTGGAAAAAAAAGCAAAAACAAATTTTGTTTATTTTGGAAATCCTTAATGATGACATATTCATTTGAAAACTGCCAGTGTCTGGTTTTTAATGGAGTTAGTCTGAATGGATTTCTTCAAATGTCTCTTTAACTTTTATATCTTTTAATGATTCTGTATTCGAAATAATTTATTTGAATCAATTGATACATTTCAAACTTTTTGTTGCAACGTTTTTTTTGTTATCCATGCAGGACACTTTAATATGAAACTGCATCTCAATATTTTATTATATAGACCATTTTCACATTCATTTCTCAAATAGCAGCAGAATAAAGAAATATTAATATATATTAAATAACTTTTATTAATTTTAATGTATGTTGCTTAAAATGTTTTAATTTTCAAATATGCATAAAAAAACATTTTCTTAAAACATTTCTTTGAAAAGGCCATATTAAAATTAATCAGCATTGTCTCAAAAGGCAGTTAACATTTCAAACTAATATCTTAAAATCTTTGACTTTTTGTTGGAATTTATTGGTTGTATCAAAAATAAATTATATAACTTAAAGGGTGAGGATCTCTACATCCAGTCATTTGGTGTAATTAATTTTTTAAACAAATGATAGATCTGTGTAAAATAAAGTCTGGGTTTGAGTTAGTTTGCTGACTTGTTAGGATAGCAAAAATTCATTTAAAAAATGTATGCAGAATCAAATATTTATATACACAAATCAAAGAATTTGAAAGGAAACTATTTAATTTCCTTTTTGTGCATTTAATTTTCATGTGTTGCTTTTTGAAAATGTAATACAGAATACATTTTTTTGCTCACAATATTTTCTTTTATGAAATAAATAGATATTAAATAAAATCATAATTTCCAAGTGATATATGGAGTTGAATAATTGGATTCACTTTCTGATGGAATCTTTTTTTTTTTTTTGAAAACCAATGGTGTATTTGCAAAATATAAATTGCTGGTATGTACTGACAAACAAGTATGTATTTGAATATAGCATTTTTGAGCCATTTATATACAAATGTTTATTTTTATTAGTTTTGAATGTTTATAAGTTGTGTAGGCTTATTCTGAAGTTCTTTGTGTGTTTTCAAAAATATTTAATCTTTGTTGGCTTGCCAGTGATGGAATAAACGATTTTGAAATTAAATTGTTCTGAAGCTATTTGAGAAAATTTTTAATTAGCTCATTTCTATTATTTTAGAGTTTTTCTTTAAAAAGTTTACATAAATTAAGTTTTCTCATTCTTAGTTTGTAACTGGATTCCAACCATTTTGTAAATTCATACAGATATTATATATAGAAAATTTATTGCTAAAATGATCTTTTTAATTGAGGTTTTTTTTATTAATTCAAAATGTTTCTGTTCGTATGTTCATATAAGTTATGTTATGGCATACCTATGTGTAAAAATTTCTTTCGTTCTTTTGCTGTTCCAAATTGCCACATGAATAATTTGAAGTATACATTTTGTATGCTGTTATTTGAAGAATCTAACTTGCAGCAGTAGTATCTCTTAGTTTACTTCACTGAAATTATATAAAATTCCTTTTTTTACAAAAGTTTTTTGCCTATCAATTAAGTTTGTGACTAATCTGAATTCAAAATTATGCATTAGTTTTTGCAATAATTTTTTGAATTATTGAATTTAGTATGTTTTGTAATAATTTATGAAGGGAACTTACAAGATGCATCTGAAGGGGAGGGGGGAAGGAATGAAAATTCTATAGTGGTCAGTTAATCTTGAAACAATGCTTTTTCAAATAGTTTTTCTTCAAATAATTATTACATTATAATTATTTGATCGTTATCTGTTGTAAAACTTTCTTTCATATGATTATTAAAAGTGAGGAAAACATATGCATATTCTTCACTTTCTATATAATTTAAAATTGTACAAATTCTAATGATGAGGATACTGTGTATTGGAAATAAATCTTGTTAGTTTAAACAAATGATAACTGAAAGGTTTTTTACAGTCTTAGAAAAGTTGCATCCTGTAAAAATATGAACCAGGATGACATGACAGTAACTTTAAAATTAATTTCTTCATTTTAACATTCATTACTATTGTGCTTATCACTTAAATGCGTTACTATTCAGTTTTTGTGAGTATGTTTCAATGTTCTTGGAATTAATAAATGTGAATTGCATGCAATCTTATATGTAAAAGTGTATTATTATTATTATTGTATTCTAACTTTGAGTATAAAAATTTTATCTTTCAGGTTTTCATTGTATTACCTTTATTATACTTGAATTGACAGGGTTTTATTTGCTCAATTTTTGTTATGATTAACTGTGAGAACTGGTTTCTGTGTGACTAATTCATTAATATTTGAAAACAATCTTTATTTATTTATTTTTTCATGCTCTTTGTATATCTTTGGAACTGATATTTTGTGTTATGTTTTTTGAGCCACTGTATTTTTTTTCCATATTATATTCATATATTTTTTTAAGCGTAAGTTTTATTATTCTCTATATTTTCTTAGAATTGCATTTTTACGAAGAAAGATTAAACAATATTCAAATTAAAAGCAATAATTTTTAATTTTTTTAAATTAGTAATAATAAGTTATTTTTAATTTAGAAAGAGTAATCTTTATTTATTAAAAATTTACTATAACGTTTTTATATAAACGTTTTACTATAACGTTTTTGTATAAACGTTTTACTATAACGTTTTTCTTGTTTTGTGTAGTAATTTTGCATTGCAGTTTAAATTTTTATAGAAGCATCTGTTCTGTGGTTATTTCTTTTTTTTATTTTAATAGTACATATTTATTTTAAATTCTATGCTTCAAAAATAATAATTAGGCTAAATCATTTAATATGTTGGAAATTTATAGATAAAACTGACAAAAAAATTTCATTTTTATATTTATAATATAATTTAGCTATTCTCGCATTAAGTCTTATTTTAGATACTAAATATCCAAAGTTTTGTTTTTCTGAAGGATTTTATCATTGTACATTATCACAAAATTGAGCGTTTTTTAAATTTTTTTGTCTATTTTTGGCACTCATTATTGAGTATGGCATTTTTGTATAAAGCCATTTTCTTATATCATTAAGACATTTCACAAAAATCTTTACATTTAATATGAAAGTTTTGACATGATTTTTTTTTTGTTTCTAAGAGTATAACTATTATTTTGCAATATATTAATGTTTTGTTATGTTATTTTATATATGTTTTTAAGAATGTAGGTAATGTAAGCACATTATTTAGTTGGATGCAATAGTAAAATTCATACTTCTATCTATAAGATCATCTTAATGAAACAGGATAGCTCCATTTTTAGTTAATCATCCTAGAAACTGTAGAATTAAAAAAAATTCTTAGGCTAATTAACATGTATATGTTAATAATTTTCTTTATTTATGACTAGAAATATATTTTATGATAAACTTTTAAAAAAACTTATTTGACATTTCTGAAATCATGAAAAGTACATGCAGTGGTAGTCCTAATTTTCATTTTTGTCTTTAGCTTCATATTGGAGTTTGATAATTTTTTCTAAAAGCAGAATTTTAAAAAGATCATTGGATGTGTTTATGAATGATTGTTATGTCAATTATATATTGACCTGTTGAATTAATTCAGTTGAAATGTTTTCAAGCTTGAAAACTAAAAATTGAGAGAGTATATTCAAATAAACATTTATGTTGTGCCAATGGCATTTATGAAAATATTATCCTTAAAGAATTCAGCTGCAGGAAGAAATCTTAAATAAAGAATTCTTCTTTCTTTTTAACGTGATCAATGATATCACATGAAACAATGTTAGAAATTTGGAATATTGTTAGTTTTTCTTTCCTGGACTTTCTAGTTGTGCAGTTGAATAATGTTTTTTATGCTTTGTATGAATCCAGTTATGACTTTCCAAGATCATGTTCTATCTCAAATTTAGTACTTGATGCTATTGAAAGAGGCATTATCTTTGGGTCTTTTGTATTTTCTACAAGATCAGTAGTACAAGAAAAAGCAGTTAAGTAAATAAGGAAACTGGTGATAACCAATTTTGTGTGCTTGGGTAGCCTCAAAGATAAAACTTAAATATGAATTCTTAAATGTTTTTTAGGCACAAACATGGAACATAAATTTAAAACACTGATCTGAACGAGAAAATCTAATTGGAGTGATTAACAAAACCTACTTTATCTACTAGGAGGAGATAACTGTTTACTAAACTGAAACTTTTTATCTCTGTGATTAAATGGTTTCTTTTCCTTTCTGCTGATATTGTTTTTATTATGTATTTTTAATTATAAAAATCGATTATTAATTAACTACACAAATACTTGTTCCTAAGTAGTATTGAAGAAAACATTGAACTTCCTAAACTCTTAAAAGATATTTATATGTATTGGCTTATTCATTTTATTAATGATAGTTTTTTGTTAATTTAAAGAGGAAATAGTTCCTCTAGTTAGCTAATCAGATGACACTTTTTCTGGAAGAAAATGTCCATTCTTACCCTTGCTTATTTAATGAACATGGATTTTTATTTTTGTATAGTCAGTGTTAATTTTCCTCTGTAGTATTTTTCTTGTAGATTGTAATGAAAAATAATTTTATTTACTAGTGAATAGTGGGCTTCATCCTTCCGTATGGAAAGAGAGATTTGTTATTAAAAGACGATCTTCACCAGCAAGTAATCTTATTATGGAAGGTTTAGACTTAAGTTCCAGTCGCTTACGTCCAACTTGTCCAGTGTGCAGCAAATGCTTCTATAATTCAGGCACCCTTAATAGACATATTGAAATTCACTTTCTAAAAAGGAAGAATTACAAGTGTGATATTTGTGACAAACGATTCTCTTGGAAAAATGCTTTGAATGCACATCTACGACGAGATCATGACGTTGCTATATGACTGTAATCGAACCTATATTCTTGTGCAATTTTTATTTTTATGAATATTTAAGGGACATTATTGTTTTGTTAAATGTGAATTTTCTTTTGAGATTATGCTATGGTGATCACACTGAAATATTATCAAATTTGTTATAAGTTTCTATCTTGAGTTTTCTGCTTACTGATAGAAATATCAATGTATCTGAAAGTGATTGTGAATTTCTATATGGTGTCATATAGTTTAAGAATTGATATTTTGAGAAAGGAAGATTTTAAATCTCTATGAGTATGCTGAAATTTTAAATGTAAGATACTGGTAAAATTTTAGAGTAATTTTAAATGTGATTTAATCCATATTTTCAATGTTAGTCTTGGAGATATATAAATTCATGTGAAACCTTTCAAATACTTTTCTTTATTCCCATTAAATAATTTATTATATTTATTATTTATGTACAAAATATTAGAACTGCTGTGCAATGTTCATCTTTTTCCCCCTCTGAAGTATGAAATTGAATATTTTAATATGATATTTAGACATGGATGGAAAATTCAACAAATGAATTAATATTTCTATTCTTAATTTCTTGTTTGGATAGTTGGAAAAGAGCTTTTGTGAGGTTTTATTAGTAAAGTGTCGTTATACGTCTGTGCTTTGTAAAAAGTAAAAGAGTTTGTTCTGTGGAAACCTATTAAAAAGAGTGGAGGGAAAAGTAGGTTTTTTGCAGTCTGAAAGAACTTCATTTACAAAAAAAAAAAAAGCTGTTGATGAGAATTTAGTTTTATTTTAACTCATCCTTCTTCGAAAATATTAAGTGAAAATGATTCATGAATATATTTTGATTTAAAATTGGAATTTACATTTCAAGAAGGAGATAATTATAATTATACAATATATATGTTTTTATTTCAGTATTTGTTGATTAAAAATATACATTTTGGATTTTCAGCTTTCAGTGAGCTCATAAATCAGTTTCTGTGATATTGTTAGGTTCTTTATTTCTATCAAAGTAATAATAAGAATAATTTATCATTTCTTGTTATGTGAATAATGGGTTAAAATGTGGTATGACAAAATTGTTCATTATTGTTATAAAATATTTTTATACAATGAATCATTGGTTATATTTTTCATTTTCATTAATATCCACTTATGAACCAACCATTTTTCTCAGCATATTGTGTACAAAAAGCATCACCTGTAATAATATATAACATTTTTGCTAAATTTAAATAAAATTTATGAAATTTTTTAAAAGATATTAAACATATATGATGAATGAAATAATTTAAGGATGCAATGAATATTTATTAACTATTGAGGAAATAACACATTTAATGTGTATAAATTTGATAATGTCTTATTTGTAAAACTGTAGAGCTAAAAATATTTCAAGAACAAAAATGCATGAATTTTAAATTTTTTTTAACTGCTCAGTTTGCTTACTCACTTAAATTTCAGTAGTGTCCGGATACAGAGATAATAAGGAAAGAAAATGTATGTACTTTTTGTCTCAACATACAACGGGATAGCTTGAGTACACTTTAAAAGGATTACCATCAAGGCTAATCTAATTGTATTGTGTATTGATCTGAATATAATGTAATGAATAATGTTGTTTCTAAATTTAATTACTGCTTCATTTGTTCATTAAACTGACATAATATTTAGTTGGTTTTAAGCATCTAAACTTAATAGTATCTCTGCATTTCTGTTCAGTTATTTTAACTGATGCATTTTTCACATTTGCTCACATAATATTATCTTGATCAGTTGAATCTTGGTTAAATGACACATGACTTAAAAAAGCTATTTTTATTTAATAAAATGCTTCATATAATGACAAAAATTGTATTGAAGATTTGCGGAATTAGTGTGAAGCTCCTTCAACTAAAATATTGATTTGTTTCATTGCATAATTGGCATTTTACTATCTTTTATGGTATGTTTGAGAAATAAGTTATTTCCTCATTATTTTTCCTATATTTATATGCATTAACCCCTCCCCCCCCCCTTTGCACTCTATATCTAAGTAATTAAAGTGCAAAAGCATGCATTTTCAATGTAATAATCACTTATACTTATCTTATAGTTGATTTTGAATTTTTATTAGGAATAGAAATTGTTGCTGTTATTATTATTGTTATTATTTCCCTCAATACTGTTGTGTGATTTGCAGCAAACTTTGTTTCATTTAATGTATTTTTGTACACGTGATACATTAATGATCTACCTCAAAACAATGTTGACAGATGTTTGCACAGCTTTTGGCAATGAATTGTCATTATCATAATCCTTTATTTATGAGCTGCTATCAAAAGAAATTTTTAAAAACAGTGGCAGGTTCTTTTTTACTGAAATTATTTTAATGTTATAGTAATTGTATGATTAAAGTACTGTTTGCTATAATAATATGTTTCTTGTTGTATTGCAATAATAGAAATTATAAAGTCTATGTTAGCATACAAAACTATTTGTCTGTAATTGACATGCTAAAAAAATTCATGATTTTGATGTTTCTTTTTAGTAGCAAAATCTCAGTAACTGATGGTGATTTATTTCTTAAGAGTTAAGCTTATTGTAATTGTGCCTTTTACATCAGCTGTTATTATCAAACTTTATACAAATAAAAGTGTTGAAATAGTTTCTTGAATACTGTGTTGTAATTTTATTGATTCAAATTGACACTTTGCTCCATTAGTTTTAAACATCTAAGCTCAGTATTAATTTATCTCTGGTTCTGTTCATTTATTTTAACTAAACTATCCTCACATTTGCACATATACCTTACATTATTTTCTATATTTATTAAAAATTTTTATATTTAGTTTGAAATAATTCCCTTAAAATACTTTTTTTGAGATTCTGAATAAAATTTTGTGTATTTAATCAAGTGAAATATTTTGGAAATTCTTTTTTATATAATTATTATTTACTTGTATCATAAATTATGTGGATTATTTTTGTTCTCATTTCAGGTGATCATTTATTTTCAATATACCACCCATCATTTCCTGGTGATGCATCTGGTCTGCAACCAAATTTCAGTGATGCCTATCCTTGTCCATTTTGTCCCAAGTCATTTAAGTCTAAGCAGTTAAGAAAGCAACATCTTAATCTCCATTTAGAAAAGAAAATCTTTTGCAATTTTTGTGATGCTTCCTTCAAATGGAGATCTTCAAAATCTTTTCATATGCAAAGATACCATCCAAACAATTTGTCATAAAACTGACTCATAGAATAACAAGCAGTTTTTAAATATTGTATACTCGTGGGCATAAACTTACTGTAAAATTCTGAATAACTGAAATGAAAACAGTGTGATGAAATTTAATAATCCATGGCATTGACATTTTATAATTTTTTTAAAAAAGTTTCTTGTTCGAAAATTATAAATCTGTTAAAATTTGCATCTTTAAATAATTCAAATTGATTTAGAAGTATAATGAACTGACCTTCTGAAATATCTGTATATAGAGAAAAAATATTAAACAAGCATATTCAAACTTGCTCTAACAAGATGCTGAAGAAACCTTTTAAATCTGAACTAGTGAAAATTTAAAAATAAAAAAGATGACATTAAGGTCACTATAGTAATAAAGTGAAATAAATTGACTTGGAAGTTTTATGTGAAATTCAATTATTCTGTAATTTCTATATTTATTATGAGTTCAACACAATATTTATGAAAAATTTACCAAAAGACTGAATGATGCATCATGTAGATTTGAAATGATTAATAATAAATTCATATTTTACATTTATCTATATTGCTTTACTTTTCAATAATGAACATGATGAAAATGTTTCTTTAATTTAAAACTGTAATGTCGCAGCTGCCATCAGACTATCTGTTTTGTTATTAAATAATTAAACTCGTTGTTACATTTGTGCATTTAATTGATTAACATATTAGTCTTTAGTTTTTTTTTAATAAATTCATTTTATTATTCCATTAATTTTAAATTTTGTGAGCCTAAGATATCATGAGCCTTATATAGGGATACTGATGAATGCAACAATGCAAAGAGTTTGGCTTTTATTCTTCATTCTATGAGAAAAGTTATCTACTAAAACTCTGAAACATTTTGTGTATATTCATTTTTTTCTGTGTATGTTTTTTAATTTTTTTTATTATTTCAATGAATTATTGGTTAGGTTCTCTATGCTTGTAATAAATTTCTTTTTTGTTATTCATTTCTGTGTCCTCATTATAACTATAAATTTATTTAATTTTTGTTATATTTTTAAGTATTTAGAGGTGAAATTCATAGTTTGAATGCTAACAATAGAAATTCATTTACCATATGTATAATATTTATCTAAATATATATTTTAAATTTATTTTAATTTATACAGATTTATTGGAAAATATTATTTGCAGTAAAAATGTAAATTTTATTGTCTAAAAATGATTTTTTTTTTATCACTTTATTGCATCGAAAACATAGAATTTTATTTATTTGCTAATGGCTTTTTTAAAAATTGCTATGTTTTTTTGCTGTAACTGTCTTTTTTATTATCTTAATGCATATACTTAGTTAAATTATGTGTTTCTATTGGATTTTTTTATCATGTATAAAACTGATTTAGATTTCATAAATGTTAGTATGAATTTTCTCTTTTTTCTGATTTCTTCTAAATAGCAATTTTTCAACAAAAACCAAGCATCACATAACAAATTATTTATGCAAACATTAATATACTGGTGCTAAACTTTGTTATTTTTGCTTACACTAAAGCATATATCTAATAAAATAGAACTTTTAATACAGTTTAATATAGCTTAGCATTTGAATAATTATGATATATTTTTTATTTATTTCAATTTCTATGCTTAAATTCTATGATTTGGTTAAATATTTAAAGTAGAAATGTGATGATCATGCCTTACTTTATTCTTCAACAATTGTTTTAAGCTTTGGCAAATGCATGTCTTCATTTGGGCTTTCACAATGTTAATTGATAGATCATAAATAAAAAAATGCAAATTAATTATTTGAAGCAATAATAAATATAAACGCTTCATAACTAATTAAATGTATTACATTTAAGAAATTGAAATTTTTTCAGTATTTCTGTATGCATGAAGCTTGCTTATAAATTGAATTGTCGCTGAAAGTTGTATTCCCTGCAAATGCAGTAGTTTATTTTTAGTGGCAGTTCTGGCAATGATTTGAAAGAAACCAGTTTTTTCTTTTTGTTTTACTTTCTTTCTCTATCACTATTAATGAACAAAAAAAAATGTGAGTAAATGTTTATAATGTATATGCTGAAAATACTGAATAAACTAATAGTTCTTAGAGACACTCTTTTTCTTTATATCTTAATTTGAAGTAACATGTGGATATCAGTTTATTATTTAACTTGAAAAAATTTTATAATTATTTTTCTCACTACCATGTTTTATGATTGTGTGTTCTTATTGATTTAAAATTATAAAAAAAATATATTGCTTACTATCTTATTTTTACTTAAAAAAGAATCTCAAAAATAATTTGTCTTACGAAGTATCTCAAGTTCATAAATCAAGGACTTCATTTAAAAATTTTATCACATTTACCATTTTATGAAAAACTTCTGTTATTTCAGAACCATGAATTTTTAATATTTGTTTGTTTTAAAGCTTCATGTTCATAAAAATATTATTTTATGTTTGTATCAAGTTAGTATAAGTCTTGAATTTGTTAAAATTATTTCCCGATTGCTTCATGGTTTGTTTTATTTTATTTATTTTTTGTTTTTTTTTATATACTCTAAATAATTCATATTAATTATTTTTGCTGTACATAAGAAACTTTAGATGCAAATATTTTATATGCCTTAATCAGCTTGTTAAAGTATTTTTCCTATCCTCTAGATATCAGTTGATTTCTTATGACATTAACCAGTGGTGTTATTTAATTACCTGGAACTTAATGTAAAGATTTTGATTCTTTTGGTTTAAATTGATTTTAAAGCCAAAACCAAATAAATCCAGATGTCTTCTTTTGTATTCAATAGTAAATATAATTAAAATATGGACAATTGATATATATTTTCTAAAATTATGTGTTGCTAAATACTCTTTTGAGTTTTAAGTAGGACTGGTAAAATTTAATATCAGTGCTGGATTTTGTGTCTCTAGTTTTTTAATAAAAACTTGCTTTTCCTCTGTTGAAACCTCATTGATAATCGCTTTTCTCTCTAACATGCTTGACAGAAGAGGTATCTATATTTTCTTTTTACATACTTTGAATATCTCTTGTTATATTTAAGCAGAAATTATATTGACAGTATCACATTTGTTAACTTCAGATCAGTAAAAATTTTATTTTGTTCTTTAAACCATACTTAATTTTATTTAACCTTCTATTGTTTCATGTCTGTTTTCGTTTACGACAGACCTTTGCATTTTTTTTTTTTTACATAAGTCTACAGTTGGTCATCATTCAATAAATATTGGCCCAGCAAATAATAAATATTTATTACTGACTAATAAATATTTTACTGGAATATGTTAATTTTCAGCCAGCTTAATATTTATGCTGTAATTTTCTCTCTCTCTTTCTCTAAATATATATAGACATATCTATGTATGTGTTTCTGCTAAATTTATAGTTTTACTTTGTTATATAAACGATTTGTTTAGAAATTTGTTTCTTATTCAATACATTTAAAAATTCAATCTACTTAAAAATAAATCATGTTTCCATATTTGAGATGTACTGCAATCTTTTCCAGTAAATAAGCTAATTTGATTTGTTGTCTTTGTGGCAAAAAAGTGTATTAAATGAGAGAAAAGGAAGTTTTGTGACTTTTTTATACATTTTTTCTTTTTGTATTACATTTTATTTTATTGATAAAACTTTTGCATGTAGGATGCACTTGTTAATCAGTAACAGAAACTTTCCATTTCTCAAAAAACAAGATTTGGAAAAGAAGTGTGTGTGTGGGGGGGGGGGGCTGTTTTTTTCCAGTTCTTGCAAATATAATACTTGTTTTTCAATCATATAATTAGTTTTTAAATTATTTAAGAAGTTTTTGTTACTGGAATGATTCAGCCATTTCATTCTTATTTACAGCATTTTTGTGTAATTTTATTTATGTACCAAGTTAAGTTGAGCAAACTTTGAAAGATGTATCCATATTAATATTTTTGCTATTCTTTCCTTGACAGTAATATAAATGCTTTATTGTTTTTTTAGATCAGAAGAAAATATCTGGAAAAAGTAACAAAGGTGAAAAGAATTTTCCTTGTGATATATGCGCCAAGACATTTAAAAACAAACACTTGTTGCATGAACATATGAAGCGTCATGAACCAAGAATGTATAGATGCCCGTATTGTTACCAGATATTCAAATGTAAAAAATACATTCCAGTTCATATCAAAAAGACTTGTCCCAAAGCTTGGAGGAGAGATGTTTGAAGTTCAAAAACTTTTTTTAACGTTTCAGTTAGTTATATATTTAAATCAATGATAATCAAGAATGTATAGATGTCCATATTGCTTCCAAATATTCAAATGTAAAAAGTACATTCCATTCCATATCAAAAAGACTTATCTCAACGCTTAGAGGAGAGATGTTTGAAGTTCAAAAACTTTTTTTAACATTCCAGTTAGTTATATATTTAAATCAATAATAAATCAATTTAATATGCCTTGTAATGTAATAATTTTCTTCGCAGAAGACGGCAACAACAAGGCTCTTCTGACTTAACATATTAATCTGAAATGTATAATTACATCATTGCATTAAAGTTTTCTTTATAAACATTTACACTTTCTTTGCTTAGTATGAACTATATTAAAGATTATAGAGTTGCAGTGCAGTGTTACTTGTTTTTGCAAATGTTATGCTATTATATGAAAAAATTTTACCATATTTTGTTGTTTCAGTTTTCTTTTTTTATCATTCCATTAAAACTAAAATTATTGGTCCACTTAAGCTAAAAGTAAAATATTTTTAACACTGAAATATATACAAAGCTTAGTGTTGAATGCCTAACTTTCCTAATTATTTAATTAAATATTTTGTGACTACCCTTTCAAACATGTTTTAAAATGCATTTTAATTATGATGAGCTCTTGTGAGTTTTACTGTTTTGCAAGGAATATTTCGTATATAGAGATGAAGATAAGCATGATAAATATTTGTGAGATATTGGTTGATTTGAGTTTTATGGGCATTATGTTATTTTAATGAAAAAAATTTTGCTTTTTTTTTTCTGGAATGATTAGTTTAAATCTAACTTCTGATCTCAGTCGTCATATTTGTTTGGGGAAATATACTATATTTGTATATGTTCTTTTGAATAACAAAATATTCTACACAAAATAAATAATTTTTTATAATTTATTGATTTAAAATAAAATAAACATTTGTTATGCAATTAATTTCAGACTGGTCAAGTCACTGTAAATCTGAAGATAATTTTGCTTGTTTTATCTCAAATGGTTATAATTTTATATTTTCCCTTCTGTTTTTTTTTTTATTGTGCCCAATGGTAATTTGAACTGAAATTAATAATTGATATTGCTTTTATTATTAGGTAATTGTAGGCAATAATGTTAACTATCTTAAAAATACTCCTGTGATATAAGTACAAAATGTTGCTGGAGTAAGTGTAAAATTTTCTAATAAAGTGTTGCATTTTTTTCTATATTGTTGCATTTAGTTTTTTTTTTTTTTTATGAAATACCTGAGATTTACAAGACCTCTATTTTTGAATGATTTTGAGATTAATGAAATAACACATGCTGGCTGCATTTTTAGCTTCATTAAAAGTATTTTTCAGTAAAAAAGATGTTGATATTTTATTGTTGGTAAAGAATTTATTCTTATCGTTCTTTCATTACCCACAGAAAAACATTACATTTTCATTAGAACTTTCATTCTTTAGTATTATAACGTATAGAAGAAGCACATAAATTTAAAATCATAAGTGTTTGTAATATATTGAAAATTCCTGCTGATTAGAAAGACTGTTGTTAATAAACATTGTATCACACAAAGTGGGAAACTGTTTGGCACTTTCTACTTGGCTTTATATTGTTAGGCTTATTGTAATGAACCCATTTAGGCTAGTTAGAAAATGTGTAATTATTTGCCCACACAGTGTAGTTTCCTTTATCCTATTTCAAGATTACATAGAAAGCAACAACATCAGCAAACACACAGAGAGCTGGAGTTGGCAACTACTGATTGCTAGTTACTGTAAGAACTATATCCAAAGTCTTAAACTTAGTTTAATTTTGCTTCCTATTTTTAGTGCATTATTGTATCATAATTTCCATTTTCATAACTTATGTGTGTAGCAATTATTATATAATTACCGTTTATTAAAAATAATTCCTTAAACAAAAATAATTGTTACATATCTTTTAAGTGCCTTTTTCGTACCTAACTAATTGATAGCTAATTCTTAAGTTCACAAAGGTAAGCGCTGAAAGAAAATATTTTTGCATGTGCATACTTCTTAATAAAAAGTTAATAATAATGAGAAAAAGCTTATTGCAATATGCATTGAAGAAGCCAGGCTGTTTGAGTGAACAGTTGCATATTTTTTCAATTAGACCAAAGGTGTATGAGCTCATTGCAATTATTCTAAAAATTGTCAGGCTGATTTGTAAGTGCCAGATGATTTTTCAGTTAGCCTGGCCAGCTGCAAACCAACAGTCCTCTTTACAATGAGCCAAAGACATATATCATATTTACTCAAATGCCTCATTATTATTTATGTAAGTCATTATGGCTACATTTACTACGAATCAATCCTCTGATGCTTTTTTCCTCATAATTGTTTTTTTTTATAATTTGTTTTGCGGAGGGTTTTTAAAAATTCATTTATACATAGTCATTCTGACTCCTGGTTGGAATTTCATCCAATTTTTCTTTTCTTTGTTTTTTTAATTATTATTTTATTCTTATATTTGGCATTTTATATTTTACAACTGAAAGTTACATGATACATTATTCTTTTGAACAAATTTTCATAATTTTGTTTGAAATTGAAATATTTTGTATGATTTAAAAAAATTGGAGGTGAATTCTGCAACTGTAATATTATTTGCAGTTGATTCATTCATCTCCAGACAAATTATCATCAAGTTCATTTTTGTGCCTTTGTATTACTTTTGTAATGAATGTATGTATTAATATTCTTGGAATAATGTAATTAATAATCTGTATTATTTACATGCAGTTTTGTCTAAAATTTTTTATTGAAAAATAGTTTTTGATTTAAATTTTTTCAGCCTCATTAAAGTTAATTATAAGCCAACCTTTTATTTGTATAAATTTTTGACGATATTGGAAATGACGTTGCAAAAACATTTTTGTTCATTTGTATTATGATTGATATGAGAAATAATTAATTTTTATTTATATTTTTTTACAAAACATATTGACATGTATATTTTTATTTTGTACATGTTTTCATTTATCATGCATATTTTTGTTTTGAAGTTTAATAATCTGAAATATTGAGAATTGCATGGATTTTATTTCCTCTCCTAAAAGATCATGTTCTGTAGGTTTATAAACATTTTGATATTTTTGATTATTTGTTTGCAGAAATATCGATAATGTAAGAAAATCTCATTTGCACATGATGAAATTAAAATCTTGCAAGAAGTCAAGTTAGAATAATTTCATAAAATTCTTTGTAAATTTGCAGAATTGCTGTAATGAGGCAAAAAAAAAAAACCCTGGTTAAGTAAAAAATATCCTTTTCATTAATTAATATCAATAAAGATAAATTGGTATTTCTATTTGTTAGAAACAATTTCAATTGAATTTAGAAAGGTAAAGCATTGACAATTAAATTGCTACAGTAAAAATAACTTGCAGAATCTCAATGAATATGTGAATTTAACTCAAAGAAATTGTAATCATTATTGAAAATCAGTCTGAAGCGATTCCATATATAGATATAACTTTCTTGTTTGAAAATATTTTTGTTCTAGGGTTTTTTTTTATTATTATTTTCTGTGTGATGGACTAATTTTAAGGAATATTTTCATTTGAACAAATGAGCTAAATCATATTTTAAAATACTTTATTTTCTAAAAAAAAAAAAGGCTGATTAAAAATAGTTGGATACAGTGTTGTAAAAAGTTTATTAATTTTTGCTGTGATTGCATTGCAACTATATATTATTGTTTTATACAAATTTATTTTTAGATTTTTTTAAAATTTCATTTCAAGATTCCAAATACAGTTATGAGTTTTATATCATTTGTAAACATTAATATGTAGGCAATATTTGTCCTGTCATTGTTAGCAATCAGTATTTTGAATAAACATGCTAAATCTCTCATTAAAAATAATTTGGTTGCTTATGATAAAATATGTTTTTTTGCTTCCATCAATATTATGCAGTCTAATAACTGGTATGTGAATAGGGTGTCAGTACTTTTATATTTTAGAAAAAAACTTTATATTTTATTTCTTTTTATGAAATATTTGCAGTAATTTTTATTACATTATAATTTTATTTTACTTAATATATTTTATGAATTTCCCCTTGCTTTTGTCTGTAAATTTTTTGTTTCTTAATTCGAAATAGTATTTCAAACTGCTGCATATAAAAAATTTTTTGATATATAATATAGTATGCAAACTGTATGTTCGGAATGTTGCATTTTATTCTTGAAAATTATTTTATATCATTTTGGTTATCTGCTACTCCTCTTATTTTGAGAGGAAATGCACCAAAATTATCTAAGCCAGTAAAGAAACAAAATCTGATAATTTGGCGAAGCTGAAGTCTAATAATTTCAGAACTGGAATTTCAGGAAATGTTAGACTAATTTCCAGAAAAATTAGAAGAGGCTAGTATAATAGAATTAGCAATGGCACAATAAATCTATGATTGTAGTAATAAATACAGATCTTAACTGTCCATCTTCTGTTTTGCAAAATTCCAGTGGAGTTGTTATTAGATGTTGCATGCCTTTTTTCTCAGAAATGAGGAATAATTTATGATGGGGTGAATTTTATGCATTATAATGATTCTCTGTATATTAAAACTAAATTTAGCCAAAATATACTTGTTGAAAATATTTATAACAGGTAACTCTGAAAATAATCAAAATTTAGATTACATGTCAGTAATGAAGGATTTTTTGACTAATATTGGTAAAAAAAACACGTACATTAGTTTGCATTAACTATTGCTCCTATAAATGTAATTAAAATCCTTTTAAGCTCTGAATAAGGTTAATTTTTTATATGTTTCCAGTGTTACATTTTTTTTCAAGAAATGTTCTTATCAGAATTATATAATAAGATAATTATTGATAAACGTTTTTTCTTTTATTTTTTGAAATGATTATGAATTTTGATTACTATTCAATTTGTATTTTCTCTGCTTTTCTTAATTTTTTGTGCATTTATTTTAATTTATGTGGTAGAGTGAAATGAGAATGTTTTTAAAGAAAAACTACAAAAATTTCTTTTGTTTATAAAGGATATTAGAATATGATTTAAATGTATTTCTTCACTTAAGTAGTATTGATATTTTATGTTTGCCAAGAAAACGTGTTGTTTTATTTAAATAGAAAATCTGTTTTGGTAGGTATTTAGTTATTTAAATTGAATTTAATTAAACATAAAATATGCACTTGACTTAGGGTGGTGGTAATCGTATGCTCATTTTTTTATTTATTAGAGAAAAACTAATATTCATATTTCAATAATATTTTTGCCTATGGATTTTTGTATAGTTTTTTTTCAGTCTCTTTACTGTATGGATGTATCAATTTATGCAAATTACATTATTTTATGGTTAAAATAATAATCCATGATATTAGTTGTTTGGTTTCAGAGCATTTTTTAAAGAACACTAGAAAATGAGTATAAAGTTCATGTAAGGTTATCAACTGTTTCAAAATAGTTCAGAAAAAATTGTTTAATTACAATCTTTTGAGTGCTGTTATAGTAGTTATTCTCCGACAAAATTATTAACAGGGCTATCCTAGTTGTTCACGTTTATGTTAATATAAAGAGTTAATTACTATGAATTCATTAAACTAATTTATTTTTACTTATAGGTAGTCCACAAAATGAAATGTTTTAAAGAATTGCAATTATTATTTAGTGCTGATAATAGCTGATTCTCCATCTTAAGTTGTAGTGTGTAAAATTTAGATAAAATTTTCATGTAATTTGTTTTCAGTATCTCATTCAAATTACATTGTACAGGAAACATTAAAAATTGATGTTTATTCTATGTACTACTATACATGATGCTTAGGTATACTAAGAACAATAATTGTGTGAAGAGCAAAGTTGCTTATAAGATTTTTAATTTTTTTACAATTTATGTAAAAGCTTACATTGTAAAAAAGTATTGATTCATTATTTTTATAAAATGGTAATCAAAAGCAATATTTGTTTGTTCTTATATTCTATGCCTGAGATTTTACATCAGAATTATTTTTATATGATCAGTTATTTCATGTGCTACAATATTCAGCTTATAGGTAATTATTTTCTTAAATTATACAACATTTTTTTAAGGTACCAAATTATTTTTTCCTTCATGTTTGCATTTAAAAAGTGCTCTGATTTAGATGTGTACAGGATCTTGATTTTCACTAAAATTTTTACTTTTTCTCATGAAAATTTATCATATTCATAATTTAAATTATTTCAGTTTTTGTAATTGTTTTACAAGTTACAAATTCTTGAAGTTTACTTTATTTATTCTATATTATATGCTAATAAATCTAATTATTATTATTCTCCATTATTCTTATACATTTATTTTCATTTTTTGGTATAAAAAGAAAATTTCATATTTTGTAGCATTCTTTGATGATGAAGAAGCTTCCAGCAATATGTATATGCGGTTTGGTAAGAGAGCGCAATTTGAAGTTGATTCAAAGAAGCCTTATTGTTATGTTTGCAACAGACAATTTTCTCGAGCAAAAAGTCTTCGTCGCCATCATCAGGTTGTTCATGCTTTATTTCCTAAAGTGTTTGCATGCAAATGGTGTCCTAGGAGTTATAATAGGAAAGACAATTTGAAACAACATGTAAATTTATGTCATCTAGATATGTTGAAGGAGAATTCTTAATTATATTATTTAATACATGAAGTTTATACTACCAATGTCTTTCTTGCTAGAAGTATATTTTTCCTACAAATGAAAGAAATTTTTTATTAGATTTATTTTCAGAAATCAAATATTTATACACTGTGTAAATTGATAAAAATGTGCAATTTTTTTATTGTTATTAAAATGATTTAAATTATTTTATTTTTCACTGTTATTACTAAAATAATTTTTATTTGAATTAGATTTTTCATGTCTATTGTTTGGGAAAAGAAATGTGTGTCTAATTATATTTTTTGCAAATTATCTGTAACACACTTTATTCCTCTTCTTTTTGTTTGTATATTTTCTGTTATCAGTTTCATATCTGTTAAGAAAAAAAAATGCATAATTTCTCTTTTATGTAAAATGTGTACTTTTTTTCCTGTATAATAGTGAATTTTTTGTAATTTTTATATTTAATCCATTTAAAAAATCATTAAAATAACTTATTTTCTACTTTTAATCTCTTTCTATCTAAAAGCATCCTTGACGAATAAACGGCTTTGCATGTATATATTATTTTGTTCTCAATCCTTTCTTTTTGCAAAACCATTAACTATTTTATTTTATAATTAACTGAAACTTTCAACAGTTCTTTCCAATTGTTATTTGCAAGGTTTTTATGCCTTATTATTATTATTCTTTTGAACTTTTGTTAATTGATGTTCTAATGTGTTTTATGATTAAATCTTGGCAATTTTTGTTAGTAATTTTCATTTTGAGTGTAAGAATTTAAAATTTCCTTTTATTCATAGATTTTGTTGATTGTAAAACTTCATTGGTATCAGATTATGTGTTTCAAATTCTATGTACCTCCTTTTAAAAGGACTGGAGTGTTATACAATTTTGTTCTAAGGTTGTATCCTTTTTATATTCCTTTTAAAATTTCTATTATTGTGTAAAGACTGTTATTTATTCAAAAATAAAATATGTGCATTTATGAGTTATGAAATGTTTTTTTAAGTTTAAGGAAGCTCGTAAATACATTATTTTTATTTTTGCAGCCTAATGTATGTAAAAAAAAATATAGATAGTTATGTATAATACAGTATTCTTACTAGAAATTGGAAATATGTTTAAAGCTATGAGATTTATAATTGATTAATTTTCACTTGTTATGTCATTGCACTGTTTTAATTTCAAGGAATTCATTTTGTTTAAAAACTTGATTCTATTCATAATATGGTTGTGTTTATTTTTCATTAATTATTTGATTTCACCCAATGTTAATGTTTGTCATAACACATTTAAAGATTTCTTAGAACAGAATTCATAATTTCGATTTTCTTCCATCTTTTTTCAGTGTATACTCTAAAATGTGAATATCCAGATTATTGCATTAAATACAGTTTTCATACATTTTCTCTTCAAAAATTAATTTGTAATTAATACAATTTCAGAAGGTGCATTAATTTTGAATGAGAAATTATTTTTCTCTTGCTGTGAGTAACTTCTGCTTATCATTTTTCTCTTGCTAGCATTACAAGGGGGGAAAGGCCATGGAAACTCTTAAATGTCTCTTTCATTTTTTAAGTTATGTGTCTTAATGCAGTTATACTTTCTATCATTTTTGTGCTTCTGTAAAGTGCAAGTTGTGAATTGCTCAAATCTTCAGAGCCATTTCTATTAGTTCCCCTATTAGATTAACATATGATTAAGTTTTATTGATTTTTAATAATATGAATAAACCTGTTGTGATCTGCATCTTTCTTAGTATGTTATCTACACCCTTTTAAAAATTTGATGATAAAATTGTATTAACTTCCCAAATATGCAGTTTCAGAATATAAAATCTGACAACTTCTCTAGTTGCATCCATTGGTTAGGCACTTGATTATCAGTTAAACAAGAAATTTAATGCTGGCTGCTAAAGTAAAATAGATGCTGATTTCCACCCTCACCCCCTTGAACAAATCACTTGATGAAGTAAATGATTAAATTTGAAAGCATGGGAGAAATTCAAAAAAATATTTCATGGATGTTTTAGAAAGTTTCTGTTCATACATTTGATTAATTTCTGTAAAGCAACTTTTCTTTATTTTCATACCTATAAATGTTTAATTTTCATTTTGAATTCTTTTTAGTCTTTTAGTGACTCCAGTTGAACAAACTGTATGTATATTTCTTAATACATTGTTCAGGGGTCATGAAGATTATGACCCCTGGATTTGATATATATATTCCATAAAAAACATTGATAGCATAATTCAGTTATTAAAAATTCATTAATTAATTGCAGACATGTGAGTACTTTTATGTGATAGCTGTTGAACGAAACTGCCAGTTGGCAGTATTTTAACAGAAATTAAAAATATTTATGATTTAAAGTTCATCTGAAGTAAAATTTTAAATAATGTTTCCAGTTTTTTTTTTTTTTTTCAAAATTACTACTTTATTTTGTTTGATACTTTAAATATTAATTTTTCTTCGGATTAAGAGTAAAAGTTTTGTTAGACGTTTAAACTTGAACATGTTTAGAAACTCTTAAGACTTTGGGTATGAATGAATAAAACTGAGAAGAAATAAATTGATAATCTTAAAAAAAAGCAAGATTCTATTATGTCATGTATTTCATTGTATATGTTTTAAAAAGCTATGGAATCCATAATTTATTTTTATGTATATCCCTTAGTATAAAAAAAATATCTTAGTAAAGTGTGATATTTATAAAAACGACCTTTAATAAAATTATATTTTTATAATTTTGTTAACTATTAAATATTTTATTTTTTCAAGAATTGTAGAAGTTGTTGAAAGATTTGTGCAATCTCTTGATGTGAATATTTTTGTTGTATGAAACTTAACCTTATTGTGGAATTCTTTGTTTTTCTTTTATTTATTTCATATAAACATGAGTAATATTTTTTTGTGAGCTTAAGATAAACTGTGTGTTTAATGGGAGCATTATTATTATTATTTTGATGGTACTTTTTTTGTTATTTAAATAAATGAAATAAAATAGTCTCAAGTATTAAGTTCTTTTTTCTTATGTATAGAATGTGACAAATCATGCAAGCATTAAAATATTCAACATTCTGCAAAAAGTTTTCTTGGTTTTTTTTTAAATAAAATAATTAGAAAAATGATAAATGTTGAGTAAGTTAATAATATTTAAAGCAGTCAAAGTATGATTTAATGTCAGAGTTCATGAGAGTAGTGTTGATTTTGTTATCTATGCTAAATATTTTGGAGGTTTTTATAATTTCTGTATAATTATAACTTTATTATAGTTTGTAGAAACTCCTATCAGTGACAAATTAGAATGTGATAATACTTTTACTTTTTAATGCTGCGTTTGAAATAACTTGGTACAGGATTTAAATCTTGGCCAATTTAATTCCAATAAACCCAATATGTGTACAGTTAAAATTGCAATAAATAAATTTCCCTATATTTTTCTGACTTTAGGCATTTTAGATTTTTTTTTTTTTTTTTTGGAATTAAAATGAAGTAGATTTTAAATCATTTTCTTTTAATAATGTTTTTTTCTATTTGAAATCACCTGGTTTTTTTTGTTTTTTTTTAAATTAGAAAAAAAAAACTAATCATATGATTTGAATAGTAGCCGTAGTAAATAGGCAGAAAACAGTTTTTTTTTTTTTTATCTCCATTGTATTTTGTTTCATCTATATTCTGAAACCCAATTTTCGGGTGAGTATTTAATAAGATTAATGCATTTGTTTATATATGCTTTTAGTTTTATTTATAGCTATAGAAGTAATGTCTTATGTAAAATACAGATTTAAGAATTGGTGGACTTCAAGTTATCTATCATTCATAATATGCAAAAATGCTTCTCATTGGTAGATGTAATTAGAGAATTTTGAAAAATTTTCTTTATGTGCAAAAAAGAAAAAAAGAATGCAAAACTGTAAATTTGTTATCTAACTTTTATTCATACTCTTAAAAGAAATAAGAAAACATTAAAAGTTTTACCATACCTTTCTCCTGTCCTTCTTTTTAGGATGTAATAAATAGTTCATCTGTATTTGTTCACTTACATTTTCATTATGGTTTGCAGTACTTTATCTACTTTTTTGTGCTCTGACAGCATTCTGTTTCTTGTTCTATTTGAGAATGATAATTGTTTTAATACAATCTAGGAAATATAATGTGATGTTCCAAAAGAGTTAAAATATTTATTTTTGGAACATTTTTATTGAAGCATGGTTTATTGCACATAATAACTAGATCTTTTGCCATTATTTTAGTTAAAAAAAATTCAGATATTGATAGGCAAATTTATTATTAATTTTAGAAAGATTATGTGGACTTTCATTTGAATAATGTTTGTGAACATAATGATTAAATAAACAAATCTTTCTTTGTTTATATTATTGTCTATATTAAAAAATATTTTTAGGTTTCACTAAGTTACAGTTGCTTAAGGAACTCAAATCTATTACAGTTTCCATTATTATTATTATTTTATATCTCTAGTTTTTGTAAGAAGTTTTTCATCACCTGAGCAAAATTTTATTTCATTAATTATAACAATTTTATGTTTATTTCATTATGAGTGTCTAACTGTTTTTATTTATTGTAAAATTTGTTAGTTTTATTTTTTAGACATTTTTATGTATATTTTAAAAATTCTTGTTTGAATCTTATTTCTTTTTATTAGAACATGTATTTAGATAATAATTACATTTAGCTGCTACTTACAAACGAGATAATTTTTGTTTATTGAAAATAAGAAAGGCTGTAGCTATATGGAGGCTTCCTTTAGCTTTATTTCATTATTGTCTTTAATATACATGCTATAGTGACAAATTGCACTATTATTATTATTATTATTATTATTAGATTTAATAGCATTATTTTATTTCTTTTTGTATATTTGAATTTAATATAATTTCAAGTATGCATGACATTTCATGCCAAATACAAAAACAAATTTTATAATGGCATTTCATTTTAAATATTTATATAAAACTTATAAATCTAAATCCCACAGTAGTTAAATTGCTCTAATATCATGAAAAGTAGTTGAATAAAGCTTGATTTTGGACAAAATATATGTACATGTGCTAATAATCCATGAATAAATTCCATAAATCTCAAAATTTCTTTATAAAACAGCAAATTGCTGAAAAAGAAAATACTATAAGGAAGTATCTATTTAATTATTAAAATGCACTGTTGAATCCCATTTTTGAATTTCAAGAAAACATACTATGTTTAATAGGTAAAATTAAGTACAAAAAATTGGCAGAAATATAATTAGTTAGAGAATTTGAGAAATTTTCCTAGCGGAAGTATCTAATTGCATTGTAATTTTAAATTAGAGTTCAGAGAAGAGTCCATAATTTTTTCATTTAAATGTATATATACTAATAATCTTAATAATCAGGTTAAAATTTTGCTATAAGAATGATATTTTTTACAATGTTACATTTCCTAATAAGACAAAATTATTTTATAGTATGTTATTATTTTTTAAAAACTTAAATAATCATCTTTCCTAAATATTATACTATTTTTACAAATACTTCAAAGCATTTTATTTATGGTCCAGTGATAAATTATCAGTCTTTTTCATTGAATTTTAGAATCTATGTATCAGCATTTTATGCTTATTTTTATGTTTGTATATTTTATGAAAAAAATTAATTTGCCTTGTTTATTATAATTTTTTGCAGAAATTATTTTATACAAGGGGATGCATTATCTTTAAAAAAATAACATGGCATCCTTCTATCAATACTTAACATTTTTAAATCATTTAATTAAATTAATATGATTGATATATACGTTTCAAATAATAACTATTTAAGCAAAATTATTAAAATATTATTTTAAAAATGGTTGTTTATGAATTACTTTTTATCTTTATGACATGTTTATTAAAATATTGTATTTTTTATTGTTTTAAGTATCTAGTTAAACTATTTAGAGCTGAGAATAAGGAATAAACTTTTCTTTTATAGAAGGTAACCAAGTAGCAAATGTGGAAGATTTTATGAGAAAGTACACAAGTTATTTGCAACAAATGAATCACCCAACAGCTGTTGCATTATTACCTGCTATGGAGAATGTCTGTCCAATTTGCTTGAAGACCTACTCCACTAAGCATAGTATGAAGAGACATTTGCTGATGCATAAGCCATTCCATCGAAGGTTTCAGTGTACTATTTGCCAGAAGTTATTCAACTGGCCTGGAAATTTGAAAACCCACATGCAAACTGTGCACATGCAGGTTCCAACTCATAGTAGGCCAAGCCGTGGCCAAGTTCCCTCATCTTCCACAGTGATATCTAATAACAATAGTGAACATAAAAATTTATAAAAAGAAAGTTATTTTTGTTATATCTAGTATATTTCAGAAGTATTTGGATAGCAATACATCTTAAGAGTGACTTATAGCATTTACAGTTAGTTCCTCCATATTCCTGTTTTGGGTCATGAATCTAATGAAAAAATTAGCAATATTGAAAGGAATGAAAAATGGTATAAGTGTTGTTTCATAAGTAACGAGCCACTGGACCTGGAAAAGTTCAGATTTATTGTAACTTAAAAGTATATACCATAATTGGTGAGATATTTACCACTTTAGAATACCAAGCAGATAAAAGTGTTCTTATAAAACTCTTCATGATGTTCTTAGAACCATTTCCAAATCACCTCCTTCATGTCATCAATAGGAAATATTGTCTTCTCAAAGCTTTCTCCAGTTCACTAAATGCTGTGAAAGGGCCGAACTGTAAGGGGATGACTGAGGACATTTGCTTTGAGTGAGTGAACAAAGTCATGGAGGAGAACAGTGCTAGTGGAATATACTCCTGGTCATATTGACTTAATTGCCCATCATAGTTGCATTTGTGTTTTCCCATAACATTCCTCCTTCTCTGCTTCCACACTATCAGCTCACACTATCTCTCTTTGTTTCTAACTTGCTACAAGATTAATGACTAATTTGGACAGTGTGCCCATTTCGCTGTTCTCTTGTTTACGTCAACAAACTATACAAGCCATTTGACATCCCAGTCCTATGTGAGTTTTTTTCTTGAGACCATAAGATGATCCTTTTATACTTCACTAGCATTGTCTGATACATCAGTATCTCATGAAATCCTTTGGCTCGTTATTTATTGAATACTTGTAATATATGTGATATGTTTTCCTAGGATTTCTTTTCAAAATATTTTTATGCTTCTAAAAAAACTGTTAAAAATTGCTCAGTAAGTTATAAGTTTCAGTAATTTGCCCTTTCAGTTTATGTCAAAATTTATTCTTGTATTATTATTCATGACTAAATAGTAACATTATAAGTTTGTGATGAATTGAAATCAGGTAAATCAAATACTCATATAAATAGAATTTATTACATTATTTTTGTTTATTTAAATTGCACTTGTATAATTAAAATTCTGTCTTTTGAAGTTTTTATGACATTTGAGCCCATATTCTACATCAGGACTTGTTAAACTTTTTCTACTCATGAACCCTGTTTGAGAGAAAAGAAAGAAAGAAAAAGAAGAAAAAAAAAATTGTAAGCCCATTTTTGTCAGAAAAATTTTGCTGCACCATTGAAGTAGGGAAATCAATAAGAAAATATATTAATTAATAACAGCTTGAAGAAATGTGCAAAAAAAGTAGTTTCTTAGCAAACTTTAATGAAATCTTTAATGTCAATGAATTTTCTTCATTTTTTTTTTTTTTTCAAATGTTGCAGATTCTAAAAGGTAAAGCCCGTGTGAGAGTTTTTATACCCCAAATATATTTCTGTATAACCTCAGTTTAAGATGCCTTGTTCTATATTATTTGTCCTTCTTTTGAAATTGGCAATAAGCAGTTGAAAAGTAGCAGCAATTTAAAAAAAAATGGCATAAAATAAATTTTGTGACAGAATTAGCCTTCTGCTAATCTGAGTGTTAAATAACAAGTTAAATTTTTGATTTATATTATCAAATAATATTTGCATCCAAACAATGGTGGCTAAAAACAAACAGTGCTGCAAAATATATTTCTCAAGAGGCATACAATTTAAATACAGTTTTTTAAAACAGCTCTTCCCCTAAATAGACCAAAATTTTTAATTGTAATTTAGAAAATGTCGACATATATTTTTTCGATGAGTAAATTCTACCAAAATAATTTAAACACTTTTTTTTCAATCGATTGAAATGAAAATTGGACACAGATCTACAATTAGGGTTAGAAGAACTCATACCAATTTTTATTTATTTACGTCATTGCGTTTAGAAGTTATCGTGTTCATATGCATGCGAATATGCAGACTGGTAGGTAGTCTACCCTTTGACAGATTTGGTCCAAAATTTGATATGGACGTACGCTCCTGATGATAAAACTATTTTATCCAACTAGCTGTTTAAGTTTTTTAGTTATCGTGGATGGAATTTCTCCAAAATTTGATAGAATTCTACAAATTATGTATACAGATCACATACCAAATTTCATCTGTCTAGCTCAAACCGTTTTCGAGTTATCGTATTCAATGACAGACATAATTCCAAAATTGTGTTTTTTGCAGTAAAGGAGGCCTAAGACATAGAGATTCATCAAAATACTTTCAAATACTTTCTCTTTGTATACGAGAAAGTAAAAAACGAATTTGTACTAAAGCAGATGATTTTCTGTCAGCGCAACATGAAAGCGAAACCATAACCAAATATTTGTGAAGGAGGAAAAGCAAAGAAAACAAATCAAAGGATTAAGGTTCAGCCTTGGATGGGAGGGGAAAAAAGCAGCAGCACTCAATGGAATAAAAGATAAGTTTTCGCCTTCCAGAGTGTCGCTTAGGTATTGTGTTGTGAGCGAATTTTGATGCTTTCGAGGGCTGTTTGGCGAGCAGCTTTCTATACTTGTGTATCTTTTACTTATTGATTAATTTTCTATTTTCTTTCTTCGTTTTCATTATTTGATTTCCTTTTTCATTGAATTCTCTATATGGAAAGATAACCAAATAAGATTAAAAATGGAAAAACAAACTTTTAAAATAATTTTAGGGGGTACTGCAGCTTTGAAGCCTTAATGGAGAAGTCACGATTTCATCCATATATATTTGGTATTCATACATCATCTTGTTTGTAAACTATTTAGCCATGGATGTGTGCAATTACATTTCTTCAGTGTAATTCTATGTCCAGCCTGCCATTTGCTGAATCCAAATTTGAGGCTGTTCCTCCAGGCTACAGAAGCCTTCTAAACATTAAATATGATTATGGAGGAATTTCTGTATTGATTTTTATTTAATCTTGGTATAGAATATTTCTGATTGAGATATATTTAATTATGTTTGAGTCTTCAAGCTTGTAGTTCCTTATATTTCTTTACTTTGTTTTGTATGTTATAAAATTAGATTATAATTTTCATTTTGATTAATTTAATAGTAGAAGTAGATAGAAATTCTGAGTATTTTATAAAACAATGTTTGCTAATAAAATTCTGACCCAAATTAGTCTTTGTGTGATGAGTATTTGTGTGATTTATCTTGTGCTTTTTTTATACTTACATTTAGAAGGTCATAAAATGATAAGTACATTTACTTCATTTAGTGCTTTTTTTTTTAAAAAAACTAGTCTGTTATGTTTTGAATTGAAAAATAATTATAATGAATATTTTATAGACTTGCTAAATTGACTGAAAATTAGCGAATCATTCTTATGAAATAACTTTTTTCCTCTGCCTTTTAATTGATGTTCAATGGAGTAAACATGAAATTCTAACTCAGAAAAAAACATTTGAAACTTAACTGTGGACTGATTATTCGTTTTTAGATAATTCAAATCTCTTCACCTTTTAATTCTTGAAATTTTTTCATATTGAAGCTAATTGTTTCTTCCTTCTAAAAAAATCAATAGAATATATATTGCTTTAAAATAGGGATTAGAAGTACATTGAAAATGGCAATTAATTTAATATGACTAATACAATTAAAGCATACAAATTTTCTTATTGTATTATATATCCTAAATACTTCTTGTTGATTTAATTTCCACACTTGTTTTTACTGTGATAAGTTTGTTTTTTAGAAATAAATTCTATATAAATCTTCATTGTTGCTCTATATATTTAAACTTTTGTGTGTAAAAGAACTTCAATTAATAACTGAAATATATTGATTGTTCTGCTCATAATCACGATAATATTTAAAAATATATTATGACATTTAAATAAAGAAATTAAATAAAACTTTTATGTGTATTAAAAATTATTTTATAGTTGCCATTCTGTTTTTATAATTGATGCGCTTTGTTTATAATTTAAATTTGTAAAATTTTTCAGTTACCATTTATTTGAAATTTTATACATGCATTAAACTGTTTACTAGTTGTCATTTAAATCGAAATATTTCATATTTGAATATGAATTTGTCAATTTTCACTGATTGTCTCCATCATAGGTTTTATTGCATATGTATGTTGATAACTTTATTTTGTAAATTCTTCTTTCTGAACAAATTATTGTAAGAAGGAATTTCAAGTCATTCGTAGCTATCTTTTCAATAATCATGATTAAAAATAAAATAAAATTGCCTGAATTTTTATTTTATTGTGTTTGTTTATTTTAGTGTTGTGCATTTATTAATATTTTCAGATTTTTAAATTTTTTTTATTGCCAAAATTATGTTTGCTTGTCTAGAAATTTAATTTCTCCATCTACTAGGAATATGTATTTTGCAAGTATGAATTAAAAAACAATTCTGCTATTCAAACTTACAATTTTTAAAATTTAATTTTGGATTTTACGTCTGTAAAATTTAAATTAATCAGCATATGATGAAAATAAATTAATGTTTAGCATGATATTTACAAGAGTAAATTTTATAAGAGTTTACATGAATAGATCTGAAGCTAAACAGACTATTAAATAACTTTGTGGAATGATGCAAACAAATAATAAACAATCATTTTTTTAAAATAGTGTACATTTCTTTAAAAAATTATTAATAAACTTAAAAACGTACTTTTGTTGAACATGAGTAGTATTGTTTTTATCAGACAGTGTACTGCTTTAATTCTCTATTTTTGTTTCTATGTGAAAATTTTAATTGAATTAAGTTATATTTTGACCTTCCAGAAATTTCTTTTAATAAAATGCAAGAAGAATAAATAATTAAGATATTTTCATCAAACAAATTTTGAAAAGTAGTTTTTATCCAATTTAGTTCTTTTGAAATTATCCTATTATTTTATTTTTTAAATGATGTTTGTAAATCCCATATCCAAATTTTTAGACTAGTGAATTGGTATAATTTCAGTCAAATTATGTTTTTACAAAAAATAAATAAGGATTGTTAAAGTTGGGAGGAGCAATACACTTTATTGTTTTGATGAATTCAACTAAATCACTTAAAGAGGAAAGTAAATAACTATTCAAATGATAATACATTTTTTTTTTCTGTTTAATGCAGTCTACAAATTTTCAAAACTGTGCCTCATTCTTAATTTATTTATTTGTTCTAGGAGGGTATAATTGCCAGTTTTGTTCAGCATCATTTACTTTAAATTCGAACATGCTTCGCCATGTGAGAACAAAACATTTGAATGAAACTCCCTATTCTTGTCCTGTTTGCAAGAAAGGATGGAGAAGATCTGATGCGTTTAAAGAACATGTTTTTCGAGTCCATGGTCTAATTGTATAGAAGCAAACTGCAGATGAGTTTTCGAAGTATTTCAAATGTGATTAAATATATTTATTTTCTATTAACATTCATGATGTAATACCAAGGAAATAATGCATTTTCTGTCATAGTCAACTACATTATTGCTGCTTAATATATGAATTTGTCTTTATGAAGTTAATATATTTAGTTTATTTGTACATTGTATTTAAAAGTTTGTATTTTTGTGTGTTAAAATTAATGTTGTATTTACTTTATTCCTTTTGTTCTTTCAAACTCTATGAAATAAAATTAACTCTTTTCTTGCACAGTGTCATTTTTCTGTTATATTATACTTCAGAAGGGTATCTACTGAATCATTTTGAATAATGCATGAACAAAATTCTTATTTGTTTTTCATTCACATTAGGTGCTAGAATCACTGCCGAACTTCTTACATAAAATTTATCTCGATAGAGAATTTTAGACTTTTTGGAAAGAGAAGGTATTAGATTGATAAATGTAAAGTATTTTTGTGTAATCAAATAAAAAGCTAAAGACTGAAATAAAGATACTGTAATCAATTATTAACTTTACAATTGTTTGGAACACAATTTTTTTTCTTAGAACAAATAAAATTATAAAATGATTAATAATAAAATTATAAATGATATATAAATTTCTCTTATTCTACCAACTTTGTTTTTCATATTAGAACTTCAAAGCATGTATAAAATTTTTACCTTGCTAAGTACTTTCCTGGTGAGGGGAAAAAAAGAGAGAAAGGTGAGAATTACTCATATATTTTTATAGCATCATTATAATACCTTAAGATGCATTATGACCACTTTCATCTTTTGGGAAATTAATTAAAAGGTAAATTAAAACTATATTTCCAAATAATATTTTTAAAAATTTGGTTTTGTGAGCCCATGTAGAAAATTTTGAAGGATTCATTTTGCTTCTTAGATATGAGTAAAATATAAAACATCATCAGCCAATAAAAGTAATTGAATGAATCTGAATACAGGCTGAAAAATGAACAATAAACTGAGATTTTTCTTTCCCAAGATTGTTCTGTTATCTTTCTCCCATGAAATAATAAATGAAGTGAACAGTTAATTTATTTCAAGAATGTGAATTGAAGGAAAAAAATTCTTTTGGAAGTATTAGATAATATTGACAGAATATATGCTTCTAAATCTATGTAAATGAGAAATTTTGATAATATTCATAATAAATAAATACCTTGAGTGCATATATTTTCATTTTTGTTATTAAAACATTACTATGAATTTTCAGAATTATGGTATATGGTAAGCAGAATTGATTTTATAGTTTACCTATTTCATGCTCTTAAATTTTTGGAATGTTTTTGTACAAATTTGTACTGGGTGAAAAAAATATTTAGAAATTGTTGATGAAATTTAGACAGCCTTAATATCAAAGGGAGTGATTATTCCACAGTAGACCTGGCAGTAGTCTTCTTTTACTTAAATAAATTTCTCTTGGATATTATGAATTTATTATTCCTTTATGTAATAGAATAAGTAGTTTCCTAAAATCGCAGAGCTTATTCATATCTTTTGAGAGTACATGTCATGACACTCTTAGATGTCTGGAATAAACATTCAAAAACATATATGATATATAATTCAGAAAAACAACAGTAACTTCATTTAAGCTATTTTCTTTCATTCTTATTTTTTGTATACAGTTTTTTAAATTTTATTTTTCTATACGAATGTCCTTTGTTTCTAGAGGTACTTAAAAATCTAAAATATTAAGGAAACTACTTTAAACTATTAAAAACTGCTTAATCGATGTGTCATATCCACGAAAAAGATTATTAGACCAAATTATACAACTTCAGAAAATACAGGCGAGGAAATGTCCCAAAAGTGTGTTGTTCAAAACAAAGTTATTTGATTGTTTAGTCATCCATATTCTTCATTATCCATTATAACAAATTGCACTAAACTGCAATGCTTCAGATATCATTGATCTTCCATGAATTTATTCTTCCAAATTCATTATTTGCTTTTTATTCAGTTCTTTTTTATATCATTTTTATTTATAGAAAATATTTTGAGTCTTTCATATAATTCTATTTATATACTGTAACCTACACAATTCAGAATCGACTGGCTTTACCATTTTCTGTTGGAAAATAAACAGATTTGTTACCCTCACAGAGAAGAAAGTATATTTAACTCAGGAATTCAGCACAGAAAAAATAAAAGCTATAATACTATTTTATTATTAAAAGATTAATTAAGTATTTAAATTAAGCTTTTTATTTACCATTCTCAATTTATCTAATGTTAAAGAAACTATATGTGTTTTTTAGATGTGGCAAAAATACTTGCATGTTTTTTCATAAAGTTTATCCCAAATGTTTTGTATGTTGCCTGTGATGACTTTGCAGCTCTAGTTTAAGTGTAAGTCTGCACTTTATTTCAATAAATAGATCTGCATGTCTGAGGTTATGTTCCAAAACAGTCTTTGCTTCAATATTAAATCATAATTAGCTTTATTATTTATGCATATTTGTTTCGTAAAACGTTTGCAGTTGAATTCCTTATAGATAATTCTCATTCCTTGTTAGTAGTTATATTTATTCAGAATATATATTTTAATGTTAATCATTGATATTTTGTAATTATTTTCTAAATCTTCTTATGTAATTTTCTGCTAAATTTTTAATCTAGTTTTAAAAATTACTTATTATAAAATATTATTTTATTTCAACACTGTATTTTTAATCAATGAATTTATATATTTTTTTCATGTATTTAATATTTATTTTGTATTTATTTGTTTTGTATTTTTCAGTGTATTTTGTACGATTAATATTGTTTGCGATGTTTATTTTGTTGTGCGAACTTTCTGTAAAGATATCAATTTTGCATATGTATATAAAACTATTTTTCATATTTTTTAATGACTCTTTTTATATTATAATTAAACATTTTGTATTTTTGTAGCATTTGCATTGAATATTTTGATAATTAAAGTCATTTTCCTTTCTTTACAGAAGAAATGTCAAGTATAAGGTTTCAGCTACTACATTCTAATTCAATATCCCTGAAAGCATACCAGTGTGATGTTTGTCTGAAAGAATTCACTACAGCCTATTCCTTACGAAGGCATCAAACAATTCACAATCCTAATTTTGAGCCTCACAGATGTTCCTTATGTAATGCCCATTTCAACTGGAAAGACAATCTTCGTGCTCACATGATGTGTGTGCATGGCAACCATTATGCAGCTACTCTGGCTAAGAGGCAAAAGTGATTGTTAATATTAGCTTGTAACCAATGAGTTTGTTTTCTTGTTAACAGTTAACAATACAGCAGCTCACCTCTATATCATATGATTACCTATAAAATATAAATCTTTTTTTTTTCCAATCGTAGTTTTAAACTGTTTTATTTTCCAAAAACTTGCATGATATATTAATCTGAAAAAAAGTCAAAAACTAGGGAAAAATCCTGAAGGTTGATTGGTAAGAATTAATATGCAAATTATTACGATAACTGTGACAAATGCATCACATTAATTAAAAGTAGTGATTTCTGGTATGGCATATTGCTCATCACTGGGCAGTCTTGTAATCTTAGTATAAATGAAGTATGGTATATTCAAAGTGAAAAAACTTAAAATTATATATATTCCCTTTTTAATGTTGGAAAAAATGAAACTTCACAGAACATTTAAAAAGAACACTTATTATGCCTGGTATTTTCATCATATTTTTAGATTTTAAGGGTTCAAAATGCCACCGAAAAGATAATATTTTCGAACTTTTCTGTGAAATTGCTGCCTAATCCCTGGCATATCTGTGATTTTAATATGCTTTAGCTATATTTCTTATATGCAATTTTTAGTGCACACATTTTTTGTAATAAATATTAATAATGTTGAAAAAGAACTATTGAAATTATTTTAAAATATTACCTTCTTTTTAAAAAATATTAATAGAAACTGAATGTTTGTGCTAAATTTTATGGCACATTATTTATAGATTCTTAACTATAGTGCTTCTAGCACGAAAAGGCAAATGGCTTTCGATCCCATACAGACGCTGAGGGAAAAAAGTATGAAACGGAGAGCAGATCACGAAAAAATAATAGAATTGTAATAGGTACAATGTCCTACAGCAGTGGCGGCAAATCGGGGTAGGGGGCAGTCGCTTCCCTACTTTTTGCAGAAAAAAATTAAATTTTTATTTCATTTTAGCCGCCCAAAACTATGAATTTTGAAAAAATAATTGTGTCCTGGCCAGTTAGCTAATTTTGTAACTAAACTTTTAAATTTTGTTGATGATCCCCTATATTCCGGGGTACTTTAAGGTGCCCATAAACTTTTTGCCCCACATCCCACACTTTTGCCACTCAATCGCCGCCATTGTCCCGCAGTGACGAAGTGTGGGGCGGGCAAGGGGGCTGCAGTCTTGGAGGAACCATGGAGACATAACGCTACTGTGTTGATGTCACTTTTCAAAGCCAAATATGAGAGGGCGAAAAAATACTATGCCCCAGGTGCCACTTATTCTCAAAAAATTATTTATAAATTAAAACTATTCTAGACTGAAATCGGAATCCCACCTTTAAAGTATTAACAAAAAAGAAGTATTAATCTTTTCATATTCATAATTCTGATTGAAGAGACTATTAAAAAATGCTTTAAATTAAAGAATAATGTCATTGAAGATAGAATTTTATTTCTTTTTATGACAACACAATAACGAATTCCTCAGCATGAAATTCATGCAATATTTACTGTTTCTTTTCATGTTCCGTTTTTATACCATATTAAAAATGTTAATACCATTAGTCAGTAATTTTTATAGCTCGTTTTTGTATGCATTTTTTCCTTAAATTCTTCATTAATTCGTACTGGTATGAATGACTAACGGCCTATTGGTTTTTGCTGTTGACTGCTTAGATTAGGTAAACTTAAATTGCAGATGCTTTGCATAATCTTTAGATGTCAGTAATAAACGATATTTGCAGTAAAACTAATTTATCTTAATGCAAAAATGTCTCTCTTTTCAGTTAAGAATTTAAATATATCATTTAATAAATTAGCCTATACTCGAACCCACTTTCATTCTTTCTTACTAAAAAGTATGTAGTGGCGTAATGATGGGGGAGGGGACATGGGGTGTTTTGATGCCCAGACAAAGTCTTTGGGGCGACAAACAAAGGCAGTGACGCAACTGTTGGGTGGCAGGACTGACAAATGTCAGAAACCTATGATCTTACAGGGCTTCAACCCGGTATCTTACAATTGCATATGCACCTACACTGCTACTGTCGTACTCTCCAGGAGTAAAAAATAAATAAATGTATTAATAAAATGTTTTATTATTAGTGATAGTGTTGAGTTTATTTTTCTAATGGCCCCACCTTAAGCATTTGCCGAGGTCCCCATACTGTCTTGTTACACCACTGCACAAAAGTAAACTACCTGCGCGTTTATTTAATGTTTTTTAGACAAAATATGAAGAGGGTAGGCGGACTGAAAGTATGATATATGAAGGAGATGCTGCTGTACAAGTCATTTTCTTCTGTCTTTCACTGACGTTTTCTAAATATTGTGTAAAAGATTTCTTGTTAGTCTCCATTTGTATGTTTTTTTTTTACTGTATTGTTTGTCTGAGTTTTTCTATATTTATTTGACAAAAGTGATATCTGCTTTGGTTAGAGCTTTATGGGTACCTGTGTAAAAATGTTCACTTCTTATGTAAAATACAAGAGAATAAATTTTGATTTTTGAATTGAAATTAGTCTTTTCTATATTTTTATACTTTATGCTATTATTCATTAACACTGTATTAAATCTCTCTGTATTTCATATTTTCAATTATCTTTACCATATTCTTTATACTTTAAGATGAGATTTAATCATATGTGACTTATTTGATTTTGTAATTTGAATGTGTACACTGAAAATCATTACATACGTGTAAAATACAAATCCATTTATTCTAAGAAAATGCTTCGAGTTTACTATATTTTAATGATATAATTAATGATAATGGTTGTGAGAATTTTTTTCTCTTTAATAGAGAGCATGAAATCGGAACTCTTAAAAAGAAAAAAAAATCCGTCTTCCTTTTTAATATGCATATGTCACAACAATGAATAAAAGTAAATTTTGTGTTGGAAATAAATATTTCAAGGATATATGGGTCCCTTCATCATTAAATATGAGCAACCATTTATGTATTGGAATACTCTTTTCTTATGAAATTATTCTAAAATCTCCTAGTTCGTAAAAAAAACCGCAGAATTACGCAGAAGTCTATCCAGATTGAATGTAAAAATGAACTAAAGCGTCATTTAAATCTTACTTTATAGTAAGTGCCTGCAAATCTTGTGTTTAATAATGCCCAATCTTGAAAAATAAAAACAAAGATCTGCAGACCTTTCCTCTAATTTCTGCAGATTTTATATTTTTTCTGCAATTAATGCTATAAAAACAGAAAATGAATAAGTTTTGTTGTGTTCGAACTATTTTGTCAAGTCTTTGTTCTCTTTTATATTTGTTCTATTGTTGTTATCTTCTGTTTGTTGTTTAATTTGTACTTGTATTACTTAGATGATGCATTTCCATCGGGAATTTTGCAGTCGTTTATAAATTATGTTCTAGTTGGAAAAAAAAAAGAAATACGCTAAACAACTGATATTGAATAAAATGCAAGAGCTTCTTTTCACTTTTAAATAAGCTTTTATTTTAAGCGAAGCACATATTTATTTATGTATATTTATGAAATGCGTTTTCAATTATTTATTACTAGCCGCCTTCGACGACCAACTTGTTCGCCGGGAATATGATTTCAATTGAATCTTGCATCATTTTTATCTTCATGGTTCTCTTAACAACGTAATTTCAAACTTCAGATTGTGGTAAATATTTAATCGATGTGCTCTTAGTGACCTTTGACCTCTTCTGTTCATTGTTTACATATATGTTCGTATTGGAGTCAAATAACTGACCATGTCATGTAACCTCTAATTCCATGTTGCCGGCACTATCTTCCTTTCTTATTCCTCTTGTAAAATATGCATTCAATTTCAACATTAAAATGACGCAGCACCTTTTATGGGCAGCGCCATGTTAGCTGGATTAAAACATGCTGAGAAAAGAATGAAAATATAACAACCATAACCATTCAGCTTACTGGATTTATTTCTTAATGTAAGCAAAGCAATATCTCGGAAAGATTGGTTTACAGATTTCACAAAAATTCTCATGAAATAAAATATTAAAGCGAAATGTATCAGGATATTATCTCAGATTACAACAATGAAAGAGAAATATGCAATTAAATATTTGTTTAAATAATGAAAACGGTTTGAGTTGCCTTGCAATAATGAAAAGTATTGTTGTGAATTATGCCAAAAAATATTTTTAAAAATTTATTAAAATTCGAGAAAACATTGTATGACAACTTAATTGATATCATTGGAAATGTAATTTTTTGCACTTTCCGATGGTGTAAAATGATTTTTGTGCTTAATATTTTCGGAAGTTATTAAGGAAAAACGCCAAAATTTCGCTTAATTTTTAATTTATTATAATTCTAATTAAAATTTCAAAAAAAGGGCTCCGATGTGCACATTCCCACCCTCCAAAGTATTTTTATGCCAAATTTCGTAGCTCTAGGTCCAGCGGTCTGACCAGTAGAGCACCAACAATCGCATATATCCTCCTTTATTATTAACTAGCCGCCTTCGGCGACCAGCTTGATCGCCAGAAATAAAATTTCAATTGAATCACTTATAAATAATTTTATATTCATGGTACCCTTAAAAAGTAGTTTAAAACTTCAAATTGCTATAGACATTTTCTGTTACTTGTCTACATTAACGTAAAATACGCAGTTAATTTCAACATTACAGTGGCATGACACATTTTACGTCCAGAAGCATGTTAGTTGTCTTAAAACACCATGATAAAGAGAATTAAAACATAGCAACGATGATCATTTAATTTACTGGATTATTTCATTATATACTAACTATCTTGAGGACTTCCTTTACATTTTTCACAGAAAAATTGATGAAATAAAAGAAGAAAGTAAAATCCAGTCAGATATTTTCTTAAGCTTTCAACAATGGTAGTGAAACACGCAATTAAATATTTGTTGCAACAATGAAAAGTATTGTTGTAAATTATGCCAAAAAATATTTTTAAAAGGTTATTAAAATTAGAAAAAAAAATTGTATGGCAACTTAATTGATATCATTGAAAAGGTAATTTTTTGCACATGCAGATGGCGCAATAATGATTTTGTTGCTGTTATATTTTCGGAAGTTATTAAGGGAAAACGCCAAAATTTCGCTTAATTTTTAATTAATTAAAATTCCAATAAAAAATTCAAAAAAAAAAAAAACCCGGCTTCGAGGTGCACATTCCCACTCTCCAAAAAATGTTCGTGACAAATTTCGTAACTTTAGGGTCTAGCGGTCTGCCCTGTAGAGGGCCAACACACAGACACACATTCTCCTTTATTATTAGTAGAGATAGAGATATAAATTGGAGGTTTTCTCAACCCTCTGACTGCATAAGTTTTTTGAATTACTATTTAGATGCATCGTTTTATAACATGTTCAAATACCGTTGAACCAAGCTTATTGCTATTTACATACATGGGTTTAATTAGTATAATATGATTCAACGTTTCAAAAGTACTAAGTAAACCCATTGGCTTGCGAAAATCGTAGGATGCAGCAAAAAACAGAGGAACTTCCAACCCGTGGAAATCGCGGGATATGCAGTCAGAGGGTTAATCTATCAAGCACAATGAGTGATCGGTTAATGAGTATAATTCTTTCGAAGACGAAGTCCGCCTGCACGAATTATTTGTTAACACTCATGAGGGCCGGCTTTATACAGTTCTACGCCCTAGGCCAAAGATCCTAATTCCACGCCCTCTCCCCTCTGCATTCACCGCAACTATAGAGAAAAGCTACGTATAAATGTGCCGCCGATTTATTTAATGTGTATGGATGTGCTTAAAAACAGTGTTTTTATGGTCTTTCCAAAATAATACTGAAATTTGTAAATGTGTTATTGTAATTTCGTTTATATCTGCACCCAGGACCGGCCTTACTAGATGCGGGGCCCAAATGGAAACATTTTGGATAACCCCGATATATTTAAGTTTTAATAAATAATACATAATAAATAAAAAATATGAAATTTTAATAGATAAAATAATATTTATTGTTAAAATTTTAGTAAGTTTAAATTAATAATTTTAATAACTTCACTTACTTAAAACTCAAATTTCTAAAAAATTCAAGAAACGCTAAATTTGTTATTGTTTTTATGATTGGATGCATTATAGAGCAATTAAGTTCTCGAGGGAATTAAGACCCTAATAATGTTATTTATTCATGATCAATGAGGGACACAAAGTATGGACGCATTTATCTAACGAAAACAATCCAGAAACCTAGAAAAGAAAATTCCATTTTTTGACTTCTGGATCAGTCGGCCGGCTTCAAGAAAAATTTGGACAGCATTGGTTTGTAAACGAATTTAAAAGCATGAAAAATTTCCCGAGGATAATGCTTTGAAATCAAAATGATACTCGATTTTAATTTGAATAAGTTTGAGTACATTCTTTGTTGCACTCTTGCGCGGGTCCTATTTGGAGCAATTTGTCCAATCGGCTAAAGGCCGGTCCTATTTTCATCCTCCAACTGTTGCGCCCTAGGCTATTCCATGGCCTAGGTTGGCCATATGGGAAATTTGGGCCTGCCAATCATCGATTAACAGTATATTTGTGTGAGAATTTTTTTAGTTCGTTCTGGTGATCAATAAATAAATGAATAATTTCTTATTATGTCCATTTATATCTAATAATGCATACACATACATGGTCTTGAATTTTCATGAATCCTTTTTCCCCCCCTTTTGTGGACCAGTAAATATCCTATCCAAAGCCGATTGCTTTTCTCTCTTTTCCACGATTTTTCGGAATTGATTGATAGCATAATCGTTGTAGAGATATCTGCCCCTTTTGTTTTACTCTAAGAAAGAGTATTCATTGTGTGTGAGTTCGGTTAAAGAACATAAAAATATTTCGCGAAAGTTTTTGTAGTCCGATCGATCATTCACTGTATTCCTATTTTATAATGTATTTATTTTCACCAAAAAGTCAGTAACATATTTTTAATAAAGAATTTTCTGTAATTGTAAACAAACATTTTAAATTAAAGGGTTTTTATATTATTATCTAACAGAAGCTTAAGTCTTTTGGTATTAAATGTAAATCATCATTTCTATTTACTGCGATATTATTTTATTACTCTACTTTTTATATACTTCATTCACTCATTTTTGTGTGATTACTTTAAATTTCTAATTGTAACTAACAGTATGAACTAATAAATGATTTTTAATCTGTTCTCCATTTAATTGTATTCAATAACTTATATTAAATATTATATAAAGTATGCAATGACTAGTCTTATGTCTCCTATAATCAAAATTTGGTACTTTTCCGTTAGGTCGACAACAGCAGTCGTTAGGTGTGACCGAAATGTCACTTTTCATTTCACGCAGAAGTCGCCGTAATGTGTGTAATTGCGCCAAATACAGCAACATTAATTGAATAGTTGACGAAAAAGCATAAGATTTTGTGATGCACGGTTGCTGTACTTGGCGCATTTTGTCTGCTGTTGAGCTAACGGAACTTTCCGAATTCTGCCTTTTGTTATTTAAGAGCTTTTGTAATTAAATTATTTATTTATTGCTATTGTTTTACCTTAGATATATGGCCATCATGTTTTCTATTACTAACCAAGTTTATTTTGACATTTTAATGACAAAGTTTATTGGCATATTTTTACTGTACTATGACATTATTTTTCTTAATTAAAGAATAGTAATAATTATTGTTAAGGATTTTGACTATATCTTAGATGAATATTTTTTTAAAGCTGTTATTATAATTTGTGTATCTTTATTGGAAAAATAATAAAATTTTTAAAAAACTGTAATTCTCTTGCCTTTTTCAGAACATTCTAAGGTTTTGATGACAGAATATCCAGATTTGGTAACTTCAAGCAGTGATGAAGACATTACATGTCCTTATTGTCAACGGTGTCTTTTCAACCAAATTAGTCTGCAACGGCATATACAGTTGCACATGCAATCCAAAGATCGTGGCTATCAGTGTAATATTTGCATGAGAGTATATTCAAGTAAGAATTACATTAAAGAACACAAGAAAACTGTGCACAATATATGCATTTAGTGTGCATAATTTTCTTTTATTTATATTGTTTTTTAATATTTGTGAGATGTAATGGTGATATAAGTTTGAATTTTTAAGTTAGAATTTTATTAGTAAAATCAGTTTATATTTTTTATTGCTTCTTGATTTCAGTTCCGTATTTTTAGTTTTTGAAATATCTTCTTTGATTAAGTAACAAATTACTTCGAATAATAAAACAGTTTTATTACAATATTTCGCCTAAATTTTTTTCTTGGAGCTTCACCAGCGAGTTTGGAAAACCGCAAAAGTCAAATTCACACACTTTTATTTGTTTTTAAGCAACAGTCGTGTAATTCTGTTTTTAATGAATTTAAGAAATATAGGAAAAATGATTTAAAAGTTATTTTCAAATATAAGTAATTTAATTAAAGCTGCATGATTTAATATCTTAAATTCCCTAACTAAAACTTATCAAATAAATAAACCTTCCTATTTCAAGTATAAATTATAATAAATCAATTAATTAATCATTAAATAATTCAAAATTAAATTTTAAAAAGCCAAGAATGCGGTTGGTGTAAATATGTATCACTGTACTGTGCAGGTTTATGAAAAATCAAACTGTTTTTATGTAGAATAGCTTTAAAAATGGACGCAGTGAATGCAGTCAGGAAGCAACTACTATTTTATGTATCTCGAGGTCACTACTGAAAACTATACCTAAGCATGTTCTGTTTATCGAGCAAAATTAAACCAACTGCAATCAGTTGCATGACAAACTATTGATCATGCAATAATAAAATTTGAAAAAATATAGCATCAGTTTCTTTCTAAAGGCGTGTATACGCTTGCAAGTCGAACGATTCGTGAGCGGTTCGTTGAAATTATTTTCAGAACGAACCAGCCGCGAACCATGGGAAATGAGCAAACCCACCTCGAACAATCAATCATCGCTGCTCTTTTAGTTCTATTCAAACGTAGTTAATGTAGTATCTGGGAAAGTAACTTACAAAGGATAAATAGCGTTCGGGCATAATACTTGTTTTCGCCTTCCACGTCGTATTTGGTTTAAAGATTATACACTAACATGTCTTCGCAGCGCTCTCCAAGACTCCCGGGCTATAGGTACACCTCTTTCGCCCCATCTCTCTGCAACTTATCTGACATCGAATAGGCCGGTCATTCACGATCATTCCACGTCACGCAAATAGCGTTGTGGCACTCCACACCATTTTATTTTTCAGCCCATCTGTTTTGTAGGGACGCTGACCGCCACGCCTGCTTCACTCCATCCCCTCGGTGGGCGCCTTGCTACGTCGACTTATATTCACTCATAGATTACACTGCATCGTCCCACGCCACGCAACAACTGACCGGTTTCCACATTCGCGATCGGTTTGACTTGGAGTGGTCGGATTTGCTTGGCGTGGAGTGTTTCTGAATGATCGACTTAAGCCTCTATGCCTTCAGTGGCGTAGCGAAGGTAAGTGGCGCCCGGGTCATAGTATGATTTTATCGCCCCCCCCCCCCTCGTCATCATTAGTGGCTTAGTATGTTTAAACGGCGTCCGGGGCATGGTATTTTAACGCCCCTCAGCGTATTTGACTTTAAAAAGTGACATAAACGCATTAAAGTTTTTTTGAATATGACTAGTGGCTTAGCGAGAATAAGTGGTGCTGGGAGCGTAATATGAATTTTTTTAGCCCAATCATCATCAGTGGCCTAGCAAGCGTAAATGATGCCCGGTGTATGGTTTATTTTCAAACTTTTTTTTATCATATTTTGCTTTAAAAATAATATAAACTCAGTAATATTTTGACTCTATGGCGCCTCTAAATCTGGCTCCCGGGGAATCACCACCCCCTTGCCCCCCGGTCGCTACGTCACTGCATGTCTTAGAATTGGAAGAGGTTTGAGACTCGATATCACCGTCAGTCGGCCGTGTACATTAAATCTGCCATTGTGGTTCAAAAGTCCTAATGTTGGTGTGAGGCCGCGGTGGCCTAGTGGTAAGGTCTCGACCTCGGGACGGGAGGGTCGCAGGTTCGAAATCCGATTCCACCGAAGATCCGCCGTGCATGAGGCCCGTCGCACGCTAAATCATACGTAGTGGCCAAACGCCCTCCCGTTGGTGTGGTGCAGAAGTATAGAGTTGGGGAGCTGAGGTATCGTTTTCGTCATCTGACCGCGGTTCAAAATTTCGAGGTCCGTCCCCAAACAGCCCTCGTGTTGCTTCAAAACGGGACGTCCAACCTAACCCCCAATGTTGGTGTAGCATGGAGCTTTGGTGAATAGGATGCTTGCTCAGGTATCGTCACCTGACCACTGCTAAAAATTACGAGGTCCGATTTAAATTAAGGGGTCTATTCTCGTACCCCCGGTTGGGTTGGGAGACGTCACTTTTTCCGCACGTTAACAACGGGAAAAGTGACGTCTCCCAACCCAACCGGGGGTACCAGAATAGACCCGTAACTCTCGAGCAGCTTCAAAACGGGATGATAATCTAGCCGATCAAATCTGACCCTGAACATAAGAATATCAGGATAGTCATTTGTACTGATCGTTTCAAAATGCCAAGACTGGCGATTTCGGACGATTTTACTTCGGAAAGGGGCGACAGGCAATGAGGAATATGAGTGCATTTTAGGAGTTTTTTTGTTACGTCACGCTTAGTTAACGTTAATATCTACCCCTCCATTTCTCTCTACACCCCTATTTTGGTGAAATCATTACTGTCTGGCGCATGCGCAAAAGCGCGGAGGGTTTCGGAATCCGAGAATCATCTATATGCATTTATGTTTTATTTTGTTATAAAAACGTATTTAACGGTTGGTGATTTTGATAAAACTGTAAATTTTCCACATTATTTATTTAAATTAAATTAATTAACATTGTAGCATCAGATTAAAGAAAATAGCTTTTCTTTACATTGAGATAATTTAGTTAGGCTATTTCCGTCAGATTTACAAATAAACGTCGTCAGTTGGACATCAATTTTTGTAGAACTCTCTCGCTAGATTAAAATATTAATAACGTTTTCAATCATTTCACATCTCGCGCCGCAATCTGCGTCTCGAGCCAGAAACATCTTAAAATCTATACTTGTAAAAGGCAATGCTTGTGTGCGTGCGATGTCCAGACGAATCTATCTATCGAATTTATCTGCAGACTTAAAATTTGGCACACAGGTAGTCGTAATGGTGACTCAATGCACCTCGGAGCCCGAATTTTAAAATTTTATCTAGAAAATTTTTTATTTAATGTTTTGTGTTATTTTTGGTAATTTACGATATATATTTTCGCATTACATTTTTTCTGGTAATCGTAAAAAGAAAATAGATACATTAACGGAAAGAACAAACGATGTACGTTCTAATGAAATTAGTTTTGAACTTCTAACTTAATTCACTGAATTTTGAGAATTTTTTAAAAAATAGTCCCTTTTCTCTGAAATTTTTCCTTCTACATTCTTACTTTCGCACATCCGACGTTCTAATAACGCTATCATTTCAATTCTTTTTAAAAGTAGTAAATTGAATATTTCTCCCTGATTTAAAACAAGATCGATTAAAATATCTTTTTTCTACGATTTTAAATTAATTTGTTTCCGTGATGGGATCAGAGAATTTTTCTCGAATGAAGGACCTGAAGAATCAAGCGGAAAAGGCGAATTTCGCGCTGGCTACGCCATCTGGCGAAAAAAATTGGAGCGAGAGCAGAGAAATAATGGTTTGACCCGTGATTATATTTCGCTCAGAACAATTTGAAATAATTTCGCTGCATGCAGTGGTTTAGTCGTAAATCAAGCAATGCCGGAACGTTTTGGGCGATATTATTGGAGCGGGGGGGGTAATGGAGGGATATAGGGAGGGTATAATTAGGAATCACTCACAGTAAAGATATTTTTTACATTTCAAATGTGTAATTATTTTATCTAGGTATTGAAATCGTTCAATTATGAAATGCCAATACTGAAATAAAGCAAATTTTACAAATCTATATATTTTTATTTTTGATTAAACATAAACATTATGCATACTGCACCTCAAAGCATGATGAAGATGTGAAAGTATGAATTTTTTAAAAAAATTAAGTTCATTTCGTTAAAAAAATTAAAGTAATATCAAAGTAAAATCATGACAATGATGAATCTAAACTAATAAAAGGAAGTGTTTGTGTGTCATTCTGGGATTTTTTTTTATTTTGTTGAAGTCATTGTACCACGGGCAACGCCGTGCGCGTACTGCTAGTAGTTTATAAATCATATTTATCTGTAGTAAATTGAAATATAGATAATTCACACCAGTCTCAGTTTTCGTTACAGCATGTAAATCTAGCTTTATTACCCGACTTCTCCCGGTATCGATTCCAATTCATCAGTGGCGAATCCAGGATTTGGGTCTGGGGGAGGCTGAGGTCATAGAAATTTTGTATCGTCATGACGAGTGTCAAATGTCATGGCTTATGTAAACCAAAACACAAACTTTAAAGACTTGACTTACTAGACAATAAGAATCATAAAAAAAACAGTACAATACTTTCGATAATTTAACAAAAAACAATGAAATAACCAGCCAAAAAATATTTTCGACCGCGTCAACGCTATAAGTAAGAGTGGAATGACTACAAAAGTGGGAAAATTTTCCAGCCTGTCAAGCTAAAAAGCAATGCCGTCACGTTTTTATAAATATATAAAGGGAGATTAAGAACAAACAATTGTAATTATTTTAAATAAAATCAAGAATTCTGGTTTAACTCTGAAGGGGGGCTGCAGCCCCATAGCACCGCCCTGGATTCGCCACTGTGACTTCAGAAAGAATTTCGAGATTATTCACATGTATTTTTCTAAAATAATTTTTTTTCTAAATTTTTCCTCGTGGATTGATAACTTGAGAACCGTTTGGCCATAAAATTTGGATCATACAGTGCAGTGGCGAATCCAGGATTCGGGTCGGGGGGGGGGGCTGAGGTCATAAAAATTTTGTATCGTAGTGACGAATGTCAAACCTCATGGCTTATATAAACCAAAACACTTTAACATTACCGACTTTCCTCTCCTGACAATAAGAATAATGAAGAACACTACAATACTTTCGATAATTTAATAAAATATACAATGAAATAACTGGCCAAAAAATGTTTTTGACCGCGCCAACGCTACAAGTGCAAGTGGAATGACTGTAAAAGTAGGAAAATTTTCGAGCCTGTCAAGTCAGAAAGCAATGTTGTCACGATTTTATTACTATTTTTTAAAAATGAAAATTAAGATCAAACAGTTGTAGTGATTTTAAATTAAATCAAGAATTTTGGTTTAGCTCTGGGGAGGGGGGGGCTGCAGCCCTATAGCCCCTCCCCTGGATTCGCCACTGAAATTCATTGTAATTAATTTTATTAATCTCGTTGTTATAAATTAATTTCTAGACTTGCCTATCTACAATATTTTTAGTCTGTTATTGAAGTTCATTCAAATTCAGGTTTTCATCGCCGTGATACGAAATACCTTTGTCTTCCTTTTGGGCGTTTCTGTGACCGGCGGGAAATACAAATATTTACTTTATTATTATACTCTGTCACAGCTTGTACTAGCCGGCCGGAACTACTCAGAATTTACATCTCTATTTTAAGTTCACTTAAATAAATGATATTTTTTAACACTTACCCTTGTGTAATTAATATCTTCTGAAATAATTACTTTTAGGAATGAAAATAGCACGTTCGACCTGGAAATAGATCCTTGGAGGACGTGTGCCAATTTCGTGTCGCTACTGTTCACCGTTTAGTAGAAATTTTTACGACAGACCCATGCATTTTTGTTTTATATTATAGATTAAAAGAAAGCATTTACTCTTTTTCAAATCTGCTACAATCTATCGCTTATGTCTTTATGAAGTCCCTGTACATGGGGTATTTTTATGAAATTTGCAAGCAAATTTTTGTGTTGGTCTAAGGTCGTGAGGTGTATTTACCACTTAAAGTTGTATTTTCTAAGGTCATGAAAAGTGTACTTGCCACCAAATTCATTAATTTTTAAATGTCCATGGTAAGCTATTTTACCGCCTCTGATTAAAGCTGCCATTTCTTAATAATTTCAGAAACCACAAAATATATTGATAAACACTTTGAGCACATAATGTGGTTTTAACAGTCAAATTTATTATCAATAAATTATTATTATTTTTAGGTAGCAATGTGCTAACATCTAACGCTGAAAAGAAGGTTGGTGCAAGGTTCTCACTGAATGTTTCGTTGAATCAAAAAAACCTAGATATCTCAATTTCTTATCTCAAACCATAACGAAGTGTCTTGATTTTTTAATCAGTTAATTTTATCAAATAAGCTTAATGAATTTATTTTCTTAAATCGATCTCATTCCCAAAAATATTTTAATGAAAAAATTACCCTTTCCAGTGTTAACCACAAATCTTGACTTACCATGCGATAAAAATTTCCAAATTAAGAAATTATTCGCAATTTCTTAATATTTCTTAACAATTCCTAATTGCTAGATTTATACGGTAGGAAAAAACAAAGCTTCCCCCTATGCGATGTCGGCCACTTGTTGCTTCGCCATGACTTCAAACGAGAGACAGCTGTTAGACGTCGATCTGCAGTTGAATTTCGCAATAAGTTGGTGAGGCTCGCTAAAAGTTGCGCAAAACTGAATCGCTTTCGGAAGTCAGTGAACTTATCCCCTTCCTCCCCCCAAAAAACCCGACAAAGCGTTGATGGCTGTTTCCTCATTACGCTCGCTAAATGTTCCACCAGGCTTTTTCCTGGGAAATAGGGGCAGGGACTTGCATTGGTCACAATTTTAACGCGGGAAAAATCAATGCTTTGTCATTGTCAATTCCTAATTTACTCTTCGCTCGATTGTGCTGTTCTTTTGATATAAAGTTGAAAATTAGGCAACATGTCATATCTTACTTTTCATCAGAATTCCTTTGTTAAATCTGTAAAAATGAATAAAATGTGAAAATTAATTTGATATCCTATTCTTTGAATTTTTAAATTCATATAATTTCGGTTACAGAAATTATTTTTGAAGCTCGAAAGATCACTGATTTAGCTAAACGTGAAGTACTTTTTGCTTGGGTGTGACTTTATGGATAAAAATATGGCAGTCGAAACTGGTAGAAAGAGTGTTCAAATACAAAGGAGACTAATGATATATTCGATCGTACCTCCATTGGAAAAACTGAAGGATAAAGTTAGGTTAGTTATATTAACGTCCCATTTTGAAGCAACACTGGTTTATTTGGGACGGACCTCGTACTTTTGAACCGCGGTCAGATGACGATGACGACACCTGAGCTGGCAGCCCCTTCTCCAAACTTCCACATCACACCAGCGAGAGGACGTTTCGCCCCTTACGTATTATTTACCGTGCAACAGGCCCAATACACGGCGGATCTTCAGTGGAATCGGGTTTCGAACCCTTCGGCTCCGATGCCGAAACCTTATCACCGCGGCCACTAAGTCATACAGAAGTTAACTTTTTTTATTCGGTGATGGCTAAAGACATATCCCATTTATACAAATAAAAAGAAAATTACGTTCATCGGCTCATAGTTAAATTTTCCCGTTTCAGTGAACCAACGGGAATGTGGTGTCCTCGACCTTCTCGTATACTTTCAAAATACGAAGCGTTTTGTGTTCAGCTTCGTAGCACAGGAAAGAGAATCAAGTATGCCTTTTGGATTTTCCCCCCTTTTTGTGTGCAAAATTTGGTATAAATCTACAATTTTGGTGAGAGAATCGCATAACAAATTTCATTTATCTTACTTGTGTTTTTTGAATTGTCGCGTTTGCATACACACGGGCAGGCAGACTACAGTAGACAGATTTCGTATAAAATTAGACACAAATTTACAGTTTGGGAGGAAAAAGAAAACATAATTATTATAATGCTAAATTTCCCCATCTAGCTGGTCTCGTTTTTAATTGAGTTTGAATTGATTTATGTAACTAAATGTATAATGGTAGAATCACGCTCTCTCTTTCTTTCACTTCCCTTCCCCAAATGAATAAAAAAATTATATAATTATTTATTTATTATAATGATGATAAATGCAAATATATAAAAACTTATTATTTATTTATAATTTAGGATTAAAACAGATAAAAAAATATAAGCCATACAAGCAGTTATTGAAAAAGCATTTATTCACATTTAATTTATTTATCTATATATTGAAACAAATACAATTTAATCTAATCATCATATTCTATCACTTACACAACTGTACTTTTTTAGATATAATTAACACGATAATATAACCTGCAAATCAAATAAATTATAACGTTTGTGCACATGTTTACTGAACGACAAACAAATTCGGTTTATTCTCTTACATAGCGCTTGCACACATTCTGTATCAGCGCGTTTAAACACACAGCCGTCGAGAGTATAGGTATAACATACACAGCCTACGAGAGTATAGGTATAACGCACAGCCTACGAGAGCCTGGGTATAACACACACAGCCTACGAGAGTATATGTATACGTGGCCGCAGCGATGCGCTATGATTAGAGTGGCCCCACCAGTGGCGGCTCGTATTCTCAGAAACAAGCAGTGCTGCAAAAGTTTTATAGACCTAAGCTGTAAGAAATTTTGTGTTGATTATTTTGATTTATAATGATGATATACTAAAAATTGATAGTTTTTGAGTTATAAGCAAAACACTGGAGATTTTTTTTTTTATGTTTCTTGGCTATAACTAAAATTTCAACAAAAATTATTGGTGGCAAACCTCAGAACCGTAATCAGCACCGAAAAAACATAAAGAAGCAAAAAATTACAACTCCTCCAGAATTGTATTTAAAAAAACGACCTGACGACTGAACTATCAGAAAAAAGCGAAAAAGAGCCAAATGAGGAAGTCGCGCCAAATGAGAGCTGAAAAACTGCTGCTCAAATGAATGCAATTTCAAGCGGAGAAAGGGAAGCTTTTCTCCCGCTTCGCGTTGCTCTTTGAGTTAATATCAGATCCGTAGGACGGGCAAAACTTGTTGCAACTATGGTCTGTCTCTCTCTTAATTCTTGAGTGATTTTCCGTCTTCTTTTTATATCTTTTATTACTTTTTTTGCCATTTTCGTTGATCGCTGAATTCTCAAAGTGGAAAAGTAAGCTAATTAGAATAAAAATGAAAATACAATCTTTTAAAATAATTCCAGGGAGTCTGCAGCTCTTATGGACGAGCCTCCACTGGGTCTCACTGTATATAGAATCCCAGGGTGACCCATCATGTTGTACGACTTGATTGATAAACGGTTTGAACACAGCGGAAATGATGATTACATTAGAAAAGTTTCCAAAAGTTTCGACTTTTGATATAAAAGGAATACAATAAAAAAGTTTCTGAAATTTTAAAATATTTTTCGAATGTAAAGGAATTGTGCGATTTACTGTTGAACAAGTGAAAAGTATTATGTGACAGACTAGTTAGAGCATGTTTTCTCCAGTTCAAATACGTACAGCGCTCGCACGTAGCTCACTATTACAAGCATTCGAAATTTCCCGTCGCGGGGAAAGCCATAACCACCAGAATTGCTATAAAAATTGGTTAGTGTGCGTGTCAAAATGATGATAAAATAGGGAGAAAGTTGGAAAAAATATTGTTATTGAAGCTGCAAAGCTCAATAGCCTCTTCCGTAGGCAAATTCAGAAATTCACAATATTTCAATATCTTCCTTTCTATTCCATTTTTTGTTCTTAAACTTTTTTTTTATGATTTCGCTTTAATATGTACGGGAAGAGAGCACTTTATGCTTCCTACTAAGCATACTTTAGTTTTAATTCCTTAACTTCCCTTGTTATAAGCCAGTTACTAAATAAAGATAATAATTTTTCAGAGCAGATTGCGCAGTATTTTTAGACAAAGGATCTTGCGTTTACATTCAGAATTCATACGCAGATATTAAATGCAGCTGCTTTAATACTGCTAAGATCAAGAAATTTAATAATGAATGCAAGAATTTTGACTTGACAAAGTCGTGTGAATGGGTACTGAGTTATAAAAGGATGCTTCTTCCTGACCGGATTGCGAGAGACATTCTAACCAACTGCTTTTCCTAATTGTGATTCTCTCTGGATGAATCTCATTATCCTAAAAAGAGCTGAAATGAATTAAGAACCTAAAGTTTTGAACCTGGGACTTATCACTTAAGGTATCCGACTAAGTTGAAAAAACGATTTTCGAAGAAAAATCCAAAAATCTTTTTTGTGATCTAAAAATAAAGCCACAACTTTAAAGATTCTAAAACAGTCTTTTTTTAAATTCTTATTCCTTGAATATTTCATTCCTTGATATTTATTTGAAATAATGTATTATTATATTTTTTTAAATGCGTTTTCTGAAAAATTAAAATTTCACTAGAATTAGTCCACGAAAAACGTGATATCTCCAAAACAATTTATTAAAATCCATTGAAATTTGGTACACATGTGTCAAAAACCTTTGAGGGTGTAATAGACCGCAGATTTTATGATAGCTTTCTTTAATCAAGTTTTACAGTCACTTTTAGTTCGAAACATAGGATCATTTTGGCGAAAACTCAGTGGCTTAAACTTTGAATGTTCATAAAATATTTATTTATTAAAATAAATTTTATCTTGCAGTCTATTACATTCTAGATAGTTTGAGAAGTACGCGTGCGAAATTAAAATTAAACATGTCCCATATTTTTTCAATTATGCTGTTTTTCTTAACATTGAAATTTTTATTAAGTATTTTTATTTCTAATTGTGACTATTTAAGCCTAATTTATTTATTTAGCTCTGTAAGTATTTTTTATGAACGCTTTTTAAAACTTTTTTCTCCGAACCTCAGGTACCTTAAGTGAGCTAGTGAAAATTCGCAACGATGTCAATAAATATGGTAAACAACAAAAATAAGATTTAAAAATTGCGTATTGCCAATTTTAAACGATGAGATTTATTTTAGCTTTTAGTTACATTTACATCCCATTTGAAGCGACACGAAGGCTATTTTGGAATGGACCTCGCCATTTTGTCTTCGGTGCTCAGATGACGAAGGCTACCAAAACTCTCCAAACTTCCGCGCCACGCCAATAAGAGGATATTTGACCCCGACGGATTTAGCGTGCACAAAGCCCACCTACATAGCGGTTATTCAGCGGAATCGGGTTTCAAACCTGGGACCCTCCAGCCTCGAAGCCGAAACCTGAATTCCAGGCCACCGCGGTCCTGTAATGATTAGAAGAAATTCGATTTTGAAAAAACTTTGAACTTCTTCATTAAAGGGAATTTCATCACTTCTTTTTTACTTTCTCATATACGAAGTATACAAAGAGAAAGTATTGTAACCTTCAAAAAATTCGAATTCGAAATTTGGACGAATCTCTACGTTTTAGACCTCCCTGAGTCCGAAAAACACAATTTTGGAATTATGTCTGTCTGTTTGTGAACACGATAACTCGAAAACTATTAGAGCTAGCGGAATCAAATTTGGTATGTGATCTTTACATATAATTTGTAGGTTTCTATCGAATTTTGGACAAAGTCCGTCTACGGAAAGTATGACTGTCTGCCTTCACCTAGTCCATTTCATCCTTTGTAGTTCAGCAAGTGCCGCCGAAATAAACAGTTTTCGAAGTCAAAAGCATATTAAGCCTGTCATTCACGATCACCAACCATTCCATTTTTCAGCCCATCCATTTAGGTGCGGCATTCACGCTCCCTCCTCGCAAACCGCAAATCCATCATACGAGCACTCCGATCCCCTACCGCACCAACTTCTCACCCTGCCATTAAAACACGAAACCCCGGCTGCTTCGATTTCCTCTAGAGTTAGAGAGCCTATCCCTTCATGGATCTACACCGGTTGCATTTCATCATTTTGGCCCAGCAGTCCAAATGGAACGCTTGGATATCCAGATTGTTTGTAAATCCAAGCTGTCAACTACACCGCTCCAATTCTCATAGGATTTTTGCATTGAGGACTGGTTTTGGTGCGGAGCGATCGGATTTGAGGGGAGTGGAGCGCTCATGAATGCCCAACCTTGTGATAGAAACAGTACTCGCTGAATCGTACTATCTGGTCACTCACGGCAGAACACAGTGCTCAGTTTGTGTTTTTAGTATCTTCAGGTCTACATATTGTTCGGTAGCGGCGATTGGGCTGAAAAAGTAGGGGGCAAATAATTTATAGACATCTAAAAGTAACCGGGAGTATAGGAGTAGGCAACAAATTTACCTACAAACTTAGCTAACTTTCTCGGAGACTATGGTTTTTTAATAATTCTTAGATTAAGGCAGCTAAAATGAATACTATTTGTCCAGCAAAAAGTAGGGGGGCGACTGCCCCCCCCCATCGCCGCCACTGATATTGATGTGAGCAATTTCTTTCTAACTTGAATTCCGTTAAATATAAACTGAGGTGTCAATTTAATGATGCCAACTTGAAATAATGTTTTAAACTGAAAACCACTATTCACTCATCGAAGACATGGAAATGCAAGCACAATGACTTATTAAACCCACCGAGAGCAACCTTTAATGTTAAATTTTCTTATTTTTATAAATATATAATGAATACTATTTCTAGTTGTAATATTATTTTTAATTTTCTCATGTTTGTTAAAATATATGTATGGATCGTAAATAATTTCCAAATTATTGTATGGGACAAGTTTGTCTCTTCTGCCTTAAAAGATTACTGATCCCCGCAATCGAGGATTACATTATGACGATTGACTAGACCGGGAAATCAAGAATAGGGTTTGGACTAGGTCGNAAATCAAGAATAGGGTTTGGACTAGGTCGAAAATCAAGAATAGGGTTTGGACTAGGTCGAAAATCAAGAATAGGGTTTGGAATAGGTCGAACAATCTAAGCTTGCGAGCTGATGCCAAACGGCCATTAAGAAATTTGACCCTTTTTCGTCGCTACGTAAGAGAATTGTATATATAGAAAATCATTATTCGAGAACATTACTGTGCTGTTAGACATAAAAACTTCTAGTGGGAAAAAAAAAAAAACTAATGAAACCACAACAAAAAAATATTAAATCGAAACTGGCTGTTGAAGATACTTTGTTTTTAAGTGACAACTTTTGTTGAAATGTAGCGTGATAATAATATTGGTTATTTCCTTGTGAAGATATGACTCATAATTTTAAATATCCAGCATAATGTGAAAGCTCCAATCAAGTGCGAAGCTTCCTTAGGTTCAATTCTTCTGTGTTTAACTGAGTGTATTTTCTCCTTTATCTCAGCACACATAAATGTATTTAGTAGAAACATTTTAAAAGGAAACCAGCGGGAGCGGCCTCTCCTAAACTTTCTCGTATACTCATTTCTCAAAAACTCTTATATAGCGTGTCAGTTTCCCGCACCCTCTCTCGGATAAAAATTTCGAATCTGATCTATTCCCAGAACGTAACAACTTTCTCCAGCACACGTAAAAACAACAAAACAAACGGAAATAAAATAATCCGAGCAGGATCAGAACTCGCCAAAAGGGAGAAAAAAGGAACTAGGAGGGAAGAAAAAAGCGCCAAGCAGGAGTCATTAAACATTAAGCCTTTCGCCATGAAGCCGCTGAATATTATGCACAGATATTGAAAAAAATTGAATATGCAATTTGAACACCTCTTTTTAACCCATTGAGATGAAAATTGGGCACAGATCTATAATTAATGTTTTACCAAGTTTTATTTCTCTAATCCAAAGCTTATAAGATATAATTTTTACAAGTATGCGATTATACAGACGGACAGGCAGTCAACCCTTTGACGGATTTGTCCCAAAATTTTGTGCGGACCTACATTCATGATGATAAAACTGTGTACCAAATTTTATCCATCTAGCTATTCCAAGTTTTTGAGTTATAGTGTTCACATGAAAGTGGACAGACAGACTTCCCGTAGACGGATTTTGTCAAAAATTTGATAAAAACCTACAAATGATGTGTCAAGATCACAAAACCAAATTTCCTCCCCGTAGCTCCAATAGTTTTCGAGTTATCGTGTTCACATACACACAGACAGACATAATTCCAAAATTGTGTTTTTCGGACTCAAGGAGGTCTAAAACGTGGATATTCGTCAAAATCTCGAGTTCGAATTTTTTGACGATTGCAATACATTCTCTCTGTATACTTCCTATACGAGAAAGTAAAAAGATATCATTCCGGATTTTATTGGGTCGTAAGACATACCGTCATATTTAAATTAAATTTAAATGATAAATTTAGTTTTACTAATTTGAAACTCAATTTTGAAATATATCCTCAAAACGCTTCTTTTTGTCTTAACAATATATTAATAATGAAAATTAAAATTTCAAACTATATTTGAAACATGGCACACGCAAAACTAAAAATAAGACAAATAAAAGCAGATTCCAAAATAAAGGTTTACATTAACTGTTAATGCTAACAACGATTTTTCTTCTTTTTCAGATATTATCAGCCTCATATCCGAAAGAATTTCACTATTATGCTTGATAATAATATAGAGAGAATGAATAATAACAATGATGATAAAATCACGAAAATACCACATTCAAATCTAATTTTTACAGTAATGTACAGTCCCCCCCAAAAAAGAAGCCACCCCCGCATTATTTTGTCGTCATTCATCGCGTATTAAAACAAACAACAAAAATTTTTTTTCAGGACATAAGGTCTAGTAGAAGGTTTCATGTTTAAAATTTTCATAAGAGGTCATATACATATTAATAACAGCACTAACTTCAAAATGTCCAATGGAAACACACATTTTTCTTAAAGAATTTCGAAACTACATAAAAATTTATGCCGTAATACCAGGTTTCATCATCCCAGTATTTTTTGTTTCGAAATTATAAGCAAATGAAATTTTGAGTTTCTAATGTTAAAGTAAAATTTCGAATTTTTATTGATATCTTGGGAAATAATATAACTATTGACCTAGAATTTTTTTATATAGTAGTATGAATTATTCTGCACATTTGACACTTTTACTTTTTATTTTAAAATAATTTTGAGCACATGAAATATTTTATCAAAATTGATGTTAAAAATTTTTTGAATAGCAACACTTATAAGTTTTAACAATAACGGAAGCAGATGGCCATTTGATAAGCCTATGCAAAATCCGCATATTCGTAAGAGAAGTTTTGAAATTACATTAAATTTTCTATTTTCGCTGTAAAACCATGCACTTAAGGGGGCGTCATATACTCAGAAAACGAATCATTATTAAATATAAAATTTCATTATTAAATATAATCATTCCACCACTTTATTTTATAAAATTTAAATATTTAAACATTTAACTATTTATATATATAAATTAAAATTTATAAATTTAAGTGGTGTAATATTACACTACTTTTTACGCATCAAGTTTTACCAATTATAAAATGTAGATCATTACTTTGAAAATAACATTGCGAAAAAGTGCGAAATAATTTAAAATGCTACTACCGACATTTAAACGCAAGCAGAAAACTTCTATATCTAAATGTGGAGACGATCCCTTTTCTAAGCACAAAATGTCGAATATCTTCCGATATATTCATGGCATATTAACCAAAATTTATTTCTTGGAGTATTTTTTCATGAGAAATTTATTTATGACATGAAAAATGGGTGTTGCTATTGAAAATTTTGAAGTTAGTGCAATTTTAAATATTTAGGTGACCCCTTATGAAATTTTTAACCACAGAATCTTTCAGTATTCGTTATTTCCTGAAGATCGGTACCTATTTTTTAATGCCAAATCAACGATCGTAGAATAATGCTGGGTGGTTCCTTTTCTTCCCGCGAGTGTACAAATTGATGAAAGTACAGTTAAACATGAATTGTTACTTTATTTGAAAAATGCTTTGTTTGAATAAATTTACTGTAAATGTAGTAGAATGTGGAAGATACACTTCATTATTTAATCTTATTTCTTTTATTGTTATTCCGTTCTACCTAATTTTAAATTTAATTTCGTATTAGAAATGTTATTAAAAAATGAAAAATTTAATTAAAAAACAATCTTCTCAAAATTACATTTTAAGATTTTGTTTGAGAGCAACTAATTCTACAAAGATGAAACTCGCTCTATTTACAAAGCAATTTCAAACTTTTCCAAACATCTCGTTTCAAAAATTATGCGGCACTGAAGTGCAGAACAAGTAAAGTAAAATTCTTGTGCAAATATTAAATTTATGAATAACATGCAAGAAAATTACTGCCATAAGCTAAGCATGCCAAGGTTTGGTTTCAAGCTCATTTTGGTTTCAATGCTATACTGATTCGGCAGAGTCAGATTCTACACATTCATCTTCATATGTGATGATAGGAAAATTTAAGGTGAATTGGAAAATAATCTTTGAAAACTGACAGAAACTGAATTTCCAATCATTAAATTTTTGCTCTTTCTTAATCGTTTGAAAAAAAACACTTTTTTTTGCCCATATAAAAACCTTTCTACGCTTTCGAGGGAATGAAGGGCCGTGAAAATTATTCTCTTACGATCACTGAAGACACAACGTAAGGTCATAAATAATACAGTTCTGACATCGAATTAACCAAAATTTATTCGAATTGCAGACAATATCGTAACTAGGGATGTAACGAATATTCGGCAAGTATTCTTCCCTTTTGCCGAATACTAACCAGATATTCGGCCGAATACATCCAGGGTAATAATTTGTTTAAAAAAATCTGCGTTTAAATGTATTTTATAAAGAATATTGCAGAATAACTTTTCAGTACATTTATTATCAAAGAATTTCCTACAATTACCCAATTTTAAGTTGCATTGTACATAAGTGTATTTAGTAATGTTACGGATCATTTATCATTGTAAAGCCTGAAATTATGATGCAAGAACAATAATTGTTCAGCATTTTCAGGAAGAAATCTGTTTTGTTTGTTTTTATACATACTTATATATTACGAGCTTCAGAAAATAAGTACTCACTATTTACTGTGCTTCCAGGAGATGAAAGATATTTTCTTACTAAAATTGCAAATCTTGGAAATTTTTCAGTCCCCCCCCCTCTCTCTTTTTTCACCAATTAAGTGGACATTTCATCCTAGCTATTTGAATTTTTTTTTTTTTATAAAAGTAGGAATTTACTTCGAATAACTTTAATTTATCTTCTAAATTTTCTTTTGTGTTTGTGATTGCCGTGTTCTGCAATTATTTTTTGTATATTTCCGTTTAGCAATACCAAAGAAAAGAGAGTTTCTCACATTTTGTTACTGGAATAAAGATATTTAAGATATTCCAAAAAATGCATCAAGGCTTTAATATTTTTTAAAATGTGCAAATAATAAAAAATCATATTTTTTCATTAAAATTTGAGCAGTATTTTATTTGAAATCAAAAGTAGCATGTTTTTAAAGAGTAGGTATTCGGCCGTCGAATATTCGGTATTCGGTCAGAAATTTGGCCGAATAGCCGAATATTCGACCAAATCACTGTTCGTTACATCCCTAATCGTAACGTTATTTTAATGGGAAATTCAAAGGACGAGAGAAAAAATTTGAATTACTGACGAATTGGAGTTAAAAATATTCCAATTAGCCAAATGCCACTATAAATAGAATTCTTTGTCTTTCTAGAAATGAAATAAAATACATGGGTATTTTTTATAAGAACCTAAGGGAGATAGTCGAAGGGAGATGGAATTTTTGTTTTCTATCCTTAAAAATATTTATAAGCATTCATCCAGGACTCTAGTCCAGGATATCATTACCCCCCATGCCTTCCATTGTAACACCCACTGGTTGAGATATGCGTGCTGTGTGACCTTCTGCTGCTTCCAAGCTGAAAATTTTCATTGTATCCGCAATTTGTGTTCAGTCTGTGCAGCCTTGTTATTTCTGCCACTTTCAGAATAAAGCTTAATCACCGAAGATTCGTTCGATTCTTCTTATTTTGGTGCATCAAACTTAATACGAGGCAATAAAAGTGACGTTTGTATATTGAAATCACGTTTCATATATGCAAAAAAATTCTAGGCTGATTTTTTTCAGTCGGCAGGTTTTCTTGCTAAGATAACGAATTTTCATGTAATTGATCTCTATTTGATTGTTGTCTTTATCATCATTTTTGCTTACATATATATATATATATATATATATATTGAATCTATGAGTAAAAAGTCAATTTTGACGAATATGAGTGTTACATGAAGCAGAAACGACGATTTCTCTCAGTGCGGTGTTTGCGAAATCGGCAAAACTATGTTTGTGATGGGCAAACTACGACCCGGTAAGAGGTTCTATCCGGACCGTCACAGATTTTAAAATAATAGTATAATAAATTTATTTAATAGTATAACCAGTGTATCCCGATTCGGACCATATTATGAGGAATTGTCGGAAATGCATTCGCAGCTTCATTCATCCCATTAATATTAAAGAATTTATAAAACAATATTTTTTTTATTCTTTATTGGGTTTTATAATAAATTAATAATAATCCTGTGATCTCTGTTCTAATGGTTGTTCCCTCCCTTATC